>WKFP01014056.1:317215-375348 GCA_011057875.1 Pterocles orientalis
TTAAAGGGGTAAAGGGAAAAAAGGACTTGTGGGTTGAGATAAGAACAATTTAATAACTAAACTACAAAAATATTGAAAGTAATACCATATACAAATATACAAAAGAGTGATACACAGTGATACTGCCCCCCCCACACGATGACCAAGGCTCAGCCTGTTCCCAGCTAATGATCCCAGAGCAGGGAGAGTCCCGAAACCGCACTCACGGAACAGAGATAACAATCTGAGCGTTCCAGACCGAAAGCTGACCGGGGTGGGAGGGAGGGGAGGCCTTGGGAGAGCAATCTGGAACCAAAAGAGGCCGATCTTTCATAGGGTCCTCACCTATATTCTGGCTGTGACATGTATGTTATGGAATAGACTATTGGCCACCCTGGGTCTCAATCCCAAACCTAAGATCAAATCCTGGGCTAGTAACTGGGGCTGTGCTCCCTCCCAGCTTCTCCTGTTTGCAAACAGCCAGAGAAGCTGAAAGACCTTGGCAGCCACATAAACATCACTTTTATCAGCTTTCTTCTGAGCACAAATACAAAACACAGCCTCTTGCTAGCTGTTATGAAGAAAGTTAACTCTGTCTCAGCTTAACCCAGGACACTAATGTTTACCTTTTCCTTCTGCAGGAACAGGGCTTAATGAAGTACATTCAGCCAGTCTAGTAACAAAGAGCACTGTCTAATTAGCGATCTAATCTGGAAGTAGAGGAGGGAGCCCTGGGGAATAAGCATTGAATGAATTTATCCACTGGGGAGGATACTGAATAAGAATGTTTTTAAAAAAAGGGAAGTTACAGGAAAGGAGAAGTTAGATTTGCATCTGCCTGTTTTGACAGGTTGTTAAATATTTGTACTGAGAATGTATCTTTGGATGGTGTACTGCAACAGTTTTGTTTTCTTTCATCTTATCTGTGACTCTGGTGTACTGTGATATATTCACATCAAAAGGTCTCATTAAATCATATGTACTTATAAGAGGTAATCTTTTTTACCCCTATAACTATTTCAAATAGTTCTTTGCAGGCTATTTCAGTTTTATGGATGAATTTGCTGTAATTTATAAGACTTTGAGGATTGCAGGAGCAATTATTAACCCAATTTTAACACAGCACAATGTTTGCCCAGCTTGGGCAAAGCCAAGTGTATCTGCTTTCATAGTCAGCTGATGTGAACAATGGTAACTCCACTGCTATAGGGGCTGTAGTGGTCTAACAGGTTAAAAATATGTACTTTGTGACAAAAGGTAAGGATAATTTCACATCTAGAAGAAAAAAAAAAAAGTTGTCCAAAAAGATCGTACATGGACATCATATTAATTTAGAATTTATTGTGAAAAAGTAAAATGGATCCCCATCATGTTGTGTTCCGATCATGTTTCCAGTACACAATCATACTTGAAATCTCAGTTTGATTTGACAGGTGCAGGTCAACAAATTCGGAGCCCCACCTGTTGCTCTGCTGCGGTGGTCTTAGGTTAATATCAGTGCACAGGAAAGCAAACAAAAGTATCCAAGAAGTTTTCATTGAAACAAGTATTTAGAGAAAAATTTCAGGAAAAAAAGTTAAAAGACCCATGTGCAAAGCACAAGGTCAGGTGAGTTGAAACTTGCTCTCTCACCCATTTTAAAGCTGTGGTTTGTAGTTCAAGCCTGAACTAAGTCCTTGAATAAGGTAAAGACTCCTCATGCTAAATAAGGAGAATCTGGTAACATGCAATGGAGAGGAGTCACCAGCTTTTGGGATGCTTTTAGATGTTTTCAAGATCAGTTAAGCATGCACTGAAGACTGTCTTATGTCAGATGTGTGTAATCTCTCTGGCTGCTCAGGAAATTGAAAAGTCTGTGTGATTCATGTTTGGATAAAAAAATTTTACTGTGTTTGAGTAAGTAAATCTCAGACCCTTTGAAACTGAAGTTCTGTGGGTTTGAACTGTGTAACAGTTAGTGGCAATACATTTTTGAAGGAGCTGTTTACTGAAGTATTTCAGGCGTTAAGCTGTTATTGTCACATTTCTCTCTTACCTCCTAGCTGATATTATCATTCCATTTTCAAGGTCATAGTAAAAGTAGTCAGGTATGATTCTCCTCAAAGAGTTTTGTCAGGAGATAAATGGCTGCCTATGATTTTTCATAGGATATTAATAGGTGAGGCACCTCTCCACCTGACAGAGAGCTGTCAATCAGAACCTGTCAATTTGAGTTGCAAAGAAGAGAATAGTGTAGTGCCCTTCCATATCAATCATTGATTTGATGACTATGAGAGTTAGATCTTTGTGTCAGTTCCATTAAAAAAAAAAAACAAACCAAAAAGCCAAAACCAACCAACCAACCAAAACCAACAAAAAAATGCCAAACCTGAGTTATTATCTCTTCAAAATAACATTTACAGTGGAGGTTTTTGATACTCACTTTAACAACATAGATATACATTATAGGAGTATCTGGGACATTAGAACAAGGCAGTTTGCATGAAAAGTAAATTGTGTCTACACCGTGTAAGTATGAAGTCAATTTTTGTGTTGTTTTACCCTAGAATTTGGATATTACTCTCAGTTCAGTGAACAGTGTTTAAGGAAAAAGTAAAAGGTGATCTCATGCAGTAGAAAATGCAGGTTGTAAAACAAAACTCAGCTCTCTTGCAGAAATGTTCTTTAATTAAAGGTCAGTGTTACATTAATATACATATGAAATATTAAGCTTATAAGTATACATCCTTTTCTACTTGAAGTACTGACATTTTCAGTCTGTTTCATTGACACAGAATTCTCATGTTATTTGTTGCCACAGTAGTGAAAAGTTCTCACCAGGAGGTTGAGAGAGGTGATTCTCCCCCTCTACTCAGCTCTTGTGAGACCCCACCAGGAGTACTGTGTCCATCTCTGGGGCTCCCAACATAAGAAGGTCACGGACCTGTTGGTGTGAGTTCAGAGGAGGGCCACAAAGATGGTCAGAGGGCTCGAGCACCTCTCATGTGAGGACAGGCTGAGAGAAATGGAGTTGTTCAGCCTGGAAAAAAGAAGGCTTAGAGGAGACCTTATAGCAGCCTTCCAGTACCTGAAGGGGGCCTACAGGAGAGACGGGGAGGGACTCTTTCTCAGGGAGTGTAGTGACAGGACAAAGGGTAACAGTTTTAAGCAGAGAAATAGTAGATTTTGATTAGATATTAGGAAGAAATTTTTCATTGTGAGGGTGGTGAGGCACTGGCACAGGTTGCCCAGGGAGGTTGTGGATGCCCCATCCCTGGAGGTGTTCAAGGCCAGGCTGGATGAGGCTTTGAGCAACCTGGTCTAGCGGAGGGTGTCCCTGCCCATGGCAGGGGGGTTGGAACTTGATGATCTTTAAGGTCCCTTCCAACCATAACCGTTCTATGATTCTATGATGATATGACCTCTCAAATAGCAACAAACACAACTTCATGGAAAGTGTATCTTATGAAAAATATTGTATTTTCTTTATTTTTTTTAATATGTAATTTATAATACTAAGATAATATAGGATACATGCACAAATATTTGTAGGGAGTTAAAATGATTTTGTTTCCATTTTCCACATGAAAAATGTTCTATTTATTCTGTATTTTTTTTAAAAAGAGAAACTTATTATGAAGAAAAAGTCCTAGTCAGAAGCATACTTATCAAGTGACTAATCTGGATAAAATTTTCCCATTTTGTGTTGATGTACTGCTGCCTATGCCAGTAAAAAAGAAAGCTTTAACCATGCAATTTCTGCAAAAGCAGATCCAACCAAGGACAGAGGGAAAATAGATCATAAATATAATAAATTAAACCTATTTTTCTCTGAGTAAAGTATTGATGTCATATGAATCCACTTTATTAAAAGACTGTGTTTTCAGGTTCTAAAGGTTAATCAATTTTTTTTATTATTTTAAAAAGTCACTTTGCATGTGCATGTCTGTATTGTTCATTCCCCCTTTAAAGTCTGGATGAATCAGCTGCATGAGGAAATATATAGTGTCCCTTTGATGTTGGGATGAATCACAGGTATTATCCACCACAAATTGATGGGAGAAGGTATGTTAAATAAAGCCAAATATACTCAGTAATTAACCATGTGCTTTAAGGTGAGATTCAGACAAGTTTTTTCAGTAGTGCTTTTGTGATTCAACTGATATTTACAGTATGTGTAATGTACTACAAATGCTGTTAGAGCCTATAGCAATAAATTTGGCTAGTACTGAACAATTTTAAATAAAGTTCTATAAATAATGCATAAGAAAAAGTTCTTAATTGAGCTGTGCTTTCACAGCCTGCTGGAGCTGAACATAAATATCATGTTGACAGATCACATGAACAGCAAAATTTACAAAGTCAATTTATTGCATTCTTTCTTTTGTATCAGTTCAGGAAATAGAATGAAGACAATGGAGACTGTTCATTACTGTGTGAGAAAAAATATTTTGTTTTATTAGTATGTACTTTGAGATTACTTATTCTTTAGTACAACATACTTGTAGTGTTGTGCACTGACCACGTGCATACACACACAGAGCATTAAATGTCAAGAGAAGGTTTAGTTGTATTCCTTAGTCAAGGATAAAGAAGTGGGAAAAGTAGTAGTATACTTGATTTAACATACTTAGTGATACTACTGTATGTTTGTCCCTGGTCCTCATAATAGTGTAGTTGATCAGCTTCCATATGACCTTGTGAGGAATATGTTTTGTGTATATATGCAGTTCTGAAGGTATGGTTTTGAACAGCAATTGTATTTGAGATTTTGAATATATACTTGTAAAAGAGAGGTGCTTGTAGCCAGTAATTGCTAGGTTCCTGGCTTTAAGTAATTCCTCTCTCAATATCTATGGCAAACACAAATAAATTAGATGTTGGAGTTTTTTTGCTTTCCATTCAGTATACAGTTAAGAATGACATTTTGTGTGTGTGTGTGTCTGTGTGTGTGTGTCTGTGTGTGTGTGTGTGTGTTTAGGATTGCCCTGTAATCAGTTACAGTATTCCTTTTCTTCCTTTTTTTTTTTTTGAGCTCTGCTGTAGAAAGATTTATTTGTAGAATAAATATTTGTACATTTATTTATTATCAAATATACTAAAGGTTTGGGGTATTGTTTTGTTTTGTTTTTCCAGGAACACTGATGCACCATTTCTTCTTGTCCTGTCTTATCTTCATGTCCATACTGCTCTTCATGCTTCTGAAAATTTCAGAGGAAAGAGCAAGCACGGTTTATATGGAGATGCAGTGGAGGAAATGGACTGGAGTGTGGGTATGTCACATGTGCTTCCAACATCAATTGAGGGAATTTGTGAAAGTCATACATTCACATCCAGCAAATGCAGACTTGCAATTTGGATGTCTACGGTGTATCTGACATACTTGTCCTTTAAACTTAGGGGAAAGAAACAGTTAATTTAAAGGCACAATAATCTGACCTTTTGCAATATCTACTTTATAGCTAAATTTATTGTGTCCTATGAATGCCTGCTCTCTTCTTTGACTATGAAGGTAGTCTGTACAGCATGGACTTAGCAGAGACATAAACACCTCAACTATGGACATTTGAAGTGGAGTGGTTGAATTCAACCCCATGGATGCCATCTGGCCTCTGCAGGTTATCCTCATAAAGCAATGTACTAACTCAAAAAGTGACCACATGATATTGATATAAAAATATATTCAAATAAAATGACTACAATGTTAAGTATTGCATAAGTGTATTACACCCTGAATCTTTATCACTTCTGTCAGTGGCTACCAACATTTGGTGAATCAAGTGCTTTAAAAGTATGCATGTGTTGTCATTTCTGTTTGCATATGCATTGTAGTAAGCAACCGAGCATTAACTGGTCTTATTGTCTGTGTTTGATTTTACTATTTATTTTTCTGTTCCATGATAGTTAGCTTATTCCAGCCTAGTTGGTCAGTTGCTGCTGCCATTACATTTTTCTGCCTCCTTCAGGAGTGTTTCCAGGTTTTAAGCATCAAGTTGGAAACCAAAGGAGCTGATATTTAATGATGCAGACTGAAAACCACTACTGTCTGTCAGAATGACCACAGGCTCTTAGCACAGAAGCATATTATTAAAAAAGCTTGGGATAAATCAGAGATACAAATTTAGTGGTGATAACATAGGAATTTCAAACAAACTCAGAGAGGAGATACGCAAATTTCCTCATGTATTGTCCTTAATAATCCATTGCAGAAACATCAGGGGCACCAGAGCTGGCTTAATCAATCAGGAAACAGATCCTCATCTGTCATAAGCTAATATACAAGCATTAAATTTTGTTTCAGTGGGGGGTCTGGCTGCTTGGTCTTGCTTATGTCTTCTTGTCTCCTCTGTTGACAGATTTCATATTTGCTCCAGGAGGTAGAAAATGTTAGTTCTCCCCCATTATTAGAATGGTGAAGAAAAGTTAAGGCTGATATTTTCAAAGAAGTCTGAACGAATAACATAGCTTTTTTTCTTTTTTTTTCAGTTGAAGGGAGTACTTCTTTTCATTAACCTCCACTGAAAATACGAGTCTTAATGCATCAATTATTATTATATAATAATTATTATTATTTATGCATAGGTGAATGTAACTTGCAAAAGCAATAAGAACAAAATAGTCCAGATATAACAATATGTTGCAAAACTTTCTAATTAAAGACAGCACAAGCATAGGAAGAAAAGAATTAGTGTATGGAAAGCTGCATTATAGTACAACATCAGAAATGTTTGGCATCTGGTAGGAAAAGAAATACCAACTTTAACTTAGTTCTAAAATAAACTTACAATGTGTTATCTTCTGAGTCGGAAATTCTGTGGCAAACCCTTCAGAATAACTGAAAAAAAAAAAAAGAGAACAAAAGTTAGAAGTTAGGACTGTCAGGTACCAGGAAAGAATAAGTTATATCAAGATTGAACCACGATATGTAAATAAAATATTGTTCCTTATTTGAGAGATCATCTGTGGTCAGAACGAAAGCTTTAGCTGACATTTGCAAGAGAAAAAGGAACAGCCTTTGTGGTAAGACAGAAGTCCATTCAAACTGAGAATTCTAAATAAAAGACTATTCTTTATTTTCATTTGTTTGTTTATTGAGAATCAATTACCTAATTGGGCAATAATTCAATTATAACGCAGTCTCCATGCTAAGAGGAGAAAAACCTATAAGACAAATGAATAAAATACTCCTTTCAATGTTTCTTGTTTGTAACTTGTTAAACCAATGTGTAGGAGCATAATTACAGTCCATGTCAAAAATATGAGATACAAATCCTCTGGATAAGCTTTGGGACCATGTATGTCTACTGCTTTTTTCTTACTGATGTGTGTTTAGCAGAATTCAGCATTTAAAGAATTCACAGTTATAATGTCACTCCATGTGACATGCCTTAGAGAGTTATTCTCTGGCTAATAACATTAATTTTATTTCAATGTGGTCTAAGCACCTTATTAATGCTATTAATTATAATTCATGTGAGAGGAGAAGAAGTAATCTTACAGTCTAAAAATGGAAAAAGAAATTATGAATGAATGAATGAATGGAATATTATCCTTTTCTTCCTTCCTCTCTTCTTCCCTTCCTTTATTCCTTCATTCCTGTTTGAGTGCAGGAAGAGAAATGAATATGTTCAGAAATTGTTTTTGTTGTAAATTGCATTACACTAATTTAATCCAAAGCAGATCACTGCAAAGAGTTTTGGAGCCCCCTGTAGACTTGCGTGCAAGCTATATGAAGAAGCAGTAATTCAACATCACTTTTGCAAGTGGCTGGTTATTGTTCTGTTAACCGTAGCAAAAGTACGTATCAGTACTTAATCCTTTGTGGAACAATCACAACTGAACTGTTTAAGTGTAAAAAGTCTCAGAAATTACAGTCTGGCACAAGCTACGTAACTGTAGAGTGGGGGCTTTGTCTGGTTATCTTTATTATATTAATTCCCTGCAAGCTGAACAAGCTGAACTGCCTCTCTGCTGTGATCTTTTGACCTGTCTAAGGATCAAGTTATGTCAGGAAAGTATTACCATCATCTGATGTTAATTAGATGAAACAGAGTGGAAATAAATCCCAATGCATTTTACATGTAACTTGTGTTTAAAATATCTTAAAAGATTTGGTAGAGTTATATATGAAGAGTGCAGCTCCATATGTCCCTAGTACAAGAGAGATATGGAGCTACTGGACATTGTCCAGGAAAGGGTCACAAAGGTGATTAAAGGACTGGGGCATCTCTCCTATGAAGAAAGACTGAGAGTCCTGGGACTAGAGCTCTGTTCATCCTGGAGAAGAGAAGGCTGAGGGCAAATCTTATTAATGTATATAAATACCTGAAGGGAGGGTGCAAAGAGGGTGGGGATAGGTTCCCCTCACTGGTGCCCAGTGACAAGAAGCAATGGGCATAAACTGAGACACAGGAGGCATCCTTTGAATATAAGGAAACACTTTTTACTGTGAGGGTGACAAGGCACTGGCATGGGTTGCCCAGAGAGGTGATGGAGTCTCCAGCTTTGGACGTGGTCCTGGGCTCCAGGGTCCTGATTGAGCAGGGGGGTTGGACCAGATGAGCTCCAGAGGTCCCTTCCAAGCTCAACCATTCTGTGATCCAGTGAGATGCTGAAGAAAAGAAAAAAGCTTTTTTTCTAAAGTCACTTCATATTTTGGAACAAAATCAGACATAACCTTTAAAAGTCAGTCTAGCGGAACCAAGGAACTTGTCACTAAAGCAGACAGAAGTAAGATACTGTCATGATACTCTCCTCCCCTATTCCACTCTCATGGCACCTGACCGGGGTACTTGCATTTGTTTTTGGGTTTCTCATCACAAGAAGGACATGGACCTGTTGGAGAAGGTCCAGAGAGGAGCCAAGAAAAATGGTCTGAGGGTTGGAGCACTTCTATAAAGGAAGACTGAGAGAGTTGGGGTTGTTTAGCCTGGCAAAAAAAAAAGCTGAGAGGACACCTTATTGTGGCCTTTCAGTGTACAAAGGGCTTATAAGTAAGATGCAGAGAGGTGTTTTTACAAGGCCCTGTAGTGACAGGACAAGGGGCAACAGTTTTAAACTGAAAGAGAGTAGATTTAGATTAGCTATTAAGAAGAAATTATTTTTTATGGGAGTGGTGAAGAACTGGAACAGGTTGCCCAGGGAAGTTGTGGATGCCCCATCCCTGGAGGTGTTCAAGGCCAGTCTGGATGAGGCTTTGAGCAACCTGGTCTAGTGGGAGGTGTCCCTGCCCAATGCAGGGGGGTTTGGACTAGATGATCTTTAAGGTTCCTTCCTACCCTAACCATTCGATGATTCTATGATTCTGTGTTACTACAGCGACCACAAATTTTTAGGATACTAATGATATCTTAAATAGGTTTTCCTTACTAAATGATATGGTGCTCTCTTTCTGCATCTAATGTTGGATAAAAAGTAAACTGTTAAATCTAGAATGGAAGTTGTAGCCCTTAGGTCTTTTAAATGAATTCAGAAAAAATTTACCATCATATTGCATTTCAATAGCCAGAGTTTCACTGAAATTCAGACTTGAATTTCCACTAGTATAATAGGAAGAAACATCAATCTTCAGCAACTGTCATTACTGTAGGAATCATAGCATGCTGATTCTCCCCAATAGACTGAGTTTAAAGATGTCAAGAAACTTAAAAGGAGAGTGAGATTTCATTTCCTTGCTTATGTATATAAGAAAATAGAGACTGAAGAGTAATCTCACATTTGATTTACTTTGCTATCCCATTTTAGAGCTGAACAAAATGAATATTTTTGTTCAAACCCATTTTTTGTGCATAAATGTAAAACAGGGACCTCAAAAAAAAAAAGAAACAAAATGCAGATGAGGAAGGAAAGACCTAAATGTTGATCCTTTTCCTAAAAAGAAGCTTATGTTTTATTTTTGCAGAGTTGATAGCATAAAATTATATAAAATTTTTCTTTTGTCCCAGATTTTTGTCTTGCACATAATCTGAGTTTCTCTTTAAAAAAGATCTCAGTGTTGCATTTAGTTTTTTTCCACTGACTG
This sequence comes from Pterocles orientalis, assembly GCA_011057875.1. Taxonomy (NCBI): domain Eukaryota; kingdom Metazoa; phylum Chordata; class Aves; order Pterocliformes; family Pteroclidae; genus Pterocles; species Pterocles orientalis. Next base: position 327,195 of record WKFP01014056.1, read on the forward strand.
ACTGTGGGGGCCACATGGAGCTCTCTTGATAGCATAGATGACCATGAGTGTTCAGAACTTCTGGCTTTCCTTCTAGTTAACTAGGAGGCTTCATGCCTTTTTTTGGAAGGCTATTCAAGCCAGTCTAATCATTCATCATTTTCAGATCAGATCTTTTTAAATTACTGAGCTTGATCCTCAACAAATCTCTGCTGACTTAGTTGAATTCAAACCACTCATTGATTTATCTCGAGGTAAGAAGGCAAAAGCAATAGTGCAAAATTTGGTAATCTCTTTCCTTTACTGAATAAGTGATGTGGAAGTCTTAACCCTAATACCTGGATCATTGTGCTACATCATTCTTTCATTGAGAGCACCATGCCTAACCTTTTTTAACTAAAACTACTTATGCAATTAAAACCTTGGATATCTGAATAATTTGAACCTTACCTGAGGAACATTTGTGACTTGTTAAAGCATTTGTCATACTCTGCTACACAATTCTCTGGGGCGATGTGTGGCCTATAATGAAATACAGCAAGGCAGAAGTAAAGTCTACTTCACTGAGAAAGCTAGGTTATAATCTAACAGGACTAACTGAAAAGCAGACCACTTTTCACAGTTTTTCTTTGGTTCAGCTGTTATCATGATTAAGAATTGTCTATAAATTTGTATCTTCACACAGCACTTTCAAATAAGAAGGGAAGGGTAAAATCTCCACCAAGTCAACTCCAGACCTTTGTGGAAACATCTAATTTACTTGTTCCATAATTAGATTTGTAAAAGATATTATATCAATACAAAGGAGCAGGATTATGCTGTGGCTCTTAATTCCTACAGCACCCAAATGTGAGATGATAAAAACGAATTTCTTAAGTGCCATTTATTTGATGAATGTGTGCACGTTTAAATAGATAATACGCAATGTATGTGGATTTATCACATCCTCTACTTCTAACTTCTGTTCAGCTCAACTCTGGAGTCATGTGAATCAAGGGTCTAAGTGGAAACCATTCCAGTTTAATAGAAACCATTTTTATTGACCCCTGTGGATTTTTTCTCTGTTTAAGCAGTAGATGTACCACTGCTTTAGTGATAGATGTAAACTATGTTTTCAGGAACACAATGAAAGCTACTTTTTGAAAATTGTAAGATGTTTAGAAGACAGAAAACTGAACTATCTCACAAGTCTTTTAGTAAAATTCTTGCTCTAATGAAGATATCATTGTCTAAAGCATTCACCAAAAAAAAAAGTCTAAACGTTACAGAGAAGGAATTCTTGAAGTTCTGAAGCACATTACATTCTCCCAAGTTCTCAGTTTTTATATGCCTTTATAGTAGAGTGTGATCTGTCTTCAGTTTCTTAGAAAAAGCATTTTTTCTCATTTTTAAAATAATTATTTTACATATACTAGCCTATGAGCTTTTAAACTTGACTTATTGTTTTTAATTACAAAGTAATTAAAATATAATTTAAATATTTATTTCAAGTTATTCTGCCCTGAAATTATGTTCCTAGATGTTTTTTTTCTTAATGTTCTTTCCTATATTGGGCAGTAACTATTCTCCTTCTGGGAAATACCATGGTATTGGTAAATTTCATCTGAAATCCATGTCTCTTCTTTTATATATAGTTGTTAGTGGCTACTACTGTGAATTCTTAGATGTTTATTTTAATTTATAATGTTTGTATACTTTCAATCTCTGTTTAGAATCCTACTCTATTAGGATCAATCCAAAAATGTACCACAAATCTTCTGACAATTATGAATTACGCTAAAAGTGAAAATAATTAATAATATGGAAGGAAAACAAATATATTGCTTTGAGAAAAAAAATACTAAGATATCCTTAGTATCTAAGATATCCTTAGTATTTTTTTTTTCAGAAAAAAATCTTATATGGAGAGATAAGCCTAATTTATCAGTGCTTTTCACCTGATACAGTAATTTATAACAGTGCAAAGTCGATTTACAAGACAAGCAAAGCAAAATGATGCCACATTATCAGAAGTAAAAGATAATCAGGCTCAGGTCATTTTATCCAGCTACAATGAATGTGAGATAAACTTAGCTGAGCCTGAACATTTAAAAATGGAACTAAAAATCTGGAGAGTGGTGCCTGATATTAATGGTAAACTCCTTGACCTTGGTTTTGTGAATTTGTACTAGTATATGTCTGAAGTCTAGAAGGTTTATTCTTAAGCTGTTTTTGTTATTATGAAATATGTTCAGACAGCTTTTCTGAGGAAGAAGGTATTCAGCCCGTAGAGGTACTTTGTGACTAGAACAGCATTTTCCCACCCTGTTCTGCCATCCTGTTCTTACCCTAACATAAGAGACTTTTTCTTCAGCTAAGACGGTAGTTGAGCTCTTGAAACACATTCACTCTTTAGGTCAGATCTGGGAAAACTGTCAACAAGGGTGCAGATTAAAGATATTTGTGGTTCTGCCTTTTATAATGTGGATGCTTTCCAGTTACAATGTGGGCTAAAACCCAAACTCATTTCATATGTCACTAAACAGCAATGACTTTCAGTCAGTACTGAACAGGACTGAATTTAAGAGGTGACTAAGTGATGAAAGACTCCCATTTCCACTATGATAAGCCTCCTGAGCTACCTAATCCTCCTTAAGTACAGTTTCCTTTTTCTGTATTACATCTTTGTACACAGCAAAGCTCCTTCTCAGAACATTATTTACAAGATTACAAAGTACATCTTAAGCAGCCATTCCTAAAGCATTTTTTAATCAGTCAAGTTTAAATAATGTCTTAGTAACATGCTCTTCATGATGGAAAACTTCAGTGTAATGCAGCTTGTGGTAATAGTGCTGTGTTGTTCAAAATTTGCTGCCAGCTGCTGAACAGATTTCATTTGCACCTGATGTTGCAGGAGATAACTTGTCAGCACAAGAGGCATTAGTGCATTGTGCATTTTACTTTACAAAAATATAATCATACAACTTTCAAAATTTTAAAGGCTTTCTACTAGTTGTGAACCTCTGAAAATTTGGTCTAATACAAAACCAGTGAAATTGTATCTAACAGTGTGATCAAAATGCTCTAATAAATGAAAAAAATATCGTTGATCTTGAGACAAGGTAATTTCTATTAGTTGGAGAAATCTAAAAGCTTGTTTTAGATAAGCTAGGCATAAGAGAATTCCAACAACTCTCCAAGCAATGAGGGTAAGAAGTTCTGTAATAAAATGTACTGCCAACCTTTTGCCTAAACTTTGCCCCTAAAGTTTAATTTCGGTTATAAATGGTATGGCTGGAATTTGCTCCTTGCTTAGGGTGGGTGAGGAAAGTCATTATCATTGGGATTAAGAACACAGTAAAGATTTAAGCCAAAATTGACCTGCAGGAATACAGTTGTTTCTATGTATGCTTGGAAGGGGGTTGCAACAAGGAAAGTGAATGGGGCTAGCTTTATCCAAATTGTAAATAATCTCCAAAATAGAGACTGGGAAAGCAGTTTAAAGGAAGCTCCTAAAGATTTTGCTGTGGAGTGCCTCTGCAAAGTAACCTTTTTAGCACAGATACTGTGAAGCTGTTAAGGGGAACCGCATTTGCCCTGTCCCAAAGAAACATTACAGGATTTAGTAAATCAGTCACCCAGAGCAACAGATCAGGATGGCAGAGAGAGACATATTTTACAACTCCCTTTGCTTGCTTTGGTGAAAGTGTCCCTGTTGTGAACCTGCAACCTTCAGCACTGACTTATGAACATGCTTTTGCCATCCTTTTTCTTCAGCACTTGGACACTGAAAGCAATATCTGTCTAGGTATTTATAGAGCTTGTAATCATGGTTCTAATAAAGGATGCGGCTGAGCTAGTAGGTGAAGGATGTTGCTAGTAGAAGTTATATCTCGATGAGAGAAGCCTAAATGTGTAACAAAGGAGCAGAGAAACTAAAGATTTTAAGGATTTTTAATCTGGATGTTTAAACCTTCCCACACCCCTTTGTTGTACCTTCAGATAGTTTTGTAGTGGATTACCCAGTATCTTAATATAGCTGATAGAGTCTGTGAATGATTATACATTCATACAAACACACAGAAAGCACAAGTGAACATTGTAAGGCTATTAAGTCAAGTACTCAAAAACAGGAAAAATTGATCTTCCGATGCTTGTGTCATAATGTACAGTTTTTAAGCATATGTTTACATGCCATTTCTTTTCCCATTGGAACCCTGTCTCCTCATCACAGAGTGCCTTCTTAATGAGCAGCTGCTCAACAGTAGGTGTATTATTCATTATTAAATATGAATTCTCATGTTTTATTCAAGACACACTATTGAAGTTCTGTTTTGGAGACAGATTTCTTTGACATCTCTCATCTTTTTTGTGGCATTACTTCACTAGAGTATATAACAGATTTGCAAATAAGCATTTTCACAAAGTCTTTGTAAGATAAGGGGATCTCATTAATGTTTCCCAGAAGAAAAAATGAGGCACAGAGATGATGTTCAGATTTACCTAGTGAGGTATAGCTTTGCTGCCAGTCACCCCCTAATGCAACTCTGGATCTATAGTAAAGCATTAGGACTTGAATTTAGCTGGCATGGGAGTGGGGAAGGAGGGAGAGCAAGCCATTTACCCTTCCAGGTCTTGATCTGTGTTGGAGCTGGGAAATGGCTAGAAGGTACACCTGGACTCAGGAACTCAGGTTTTCTTCTGGTCTTGGGGATTAAATGGTATTTTTTAAGTATAATTAAATACCTTCACCAACATATGAACTATATGATATGAACATTTTCTATGATGATTCAGGAAATGTCTTCCAGCCTTTTACCATTTATTTATAGCTGGCTGCATCTCATTTAGCTGTAGAAAAAAACTAAGACTGACCATGTACATTTTAGTTTCAGTGATGGTACTGAGAATCCTAGAGGTTCTTTTAAAATCATCCCTGCTGTTTCTTGGAGAGAGAAATGAAACTTTTTCATGCTTCTTTTGAAATGTATGTTAATTATTTTGAGACCGTACTGTTAAAAAAAGAGGGGAACTAATTCTCAGTGAAAACAATAATCATACTATAAAGCTTATGACAATATCAATTCTGTGTTGTAAACCATTGTTCATTGGCAGGCTGGTTCCTGTTAGTGAATTGCCGTGCAGAAATTTCAACTGCTGAATCACAAGGCTCAAATTCCAGGTGGTAATAAGCTCTTATTGATGAGGTTGGTAGAACTACCTTTTTATTGTCTATGACTGGGTTTTTTCAATGGTACTTCTGACTGCTAAAACAACCACACTATATAACAGACAGGGTGGTAATACTACCAAAGATCATTATTATGCTAGAAGCCAGTTGTGTATTTTGCAGTACAGAAAACGTTTTATCACTTTCTGTATAATAATGAAAATTATAATGAGATAAATAATGAATTTTTTAAGGTTAGGAAAAGCACTAAAGTAATGATGCTGTGATTAGGCGGGCTGGTGAAGTGTAACTTTGCTGTTCTCCATCTTTTTCCCTCACTACTTGGTTGTAAAATAAGGCATTTATGTTCCCATTTAGGGTGCTGTTTAGGAAAATCTGCTTCTGTATTATGCTTTCCTACCTGTTATTCTTTAATGTTACTGTTTTGGGGTTTTTTTTGCACATTTCATTCAGTGTACTCAGGGTATTTTTTCTATTTTTCATGCTTTCTTTTTGTCTTTCTTTTTGGCTTAGTTCTTCTATTTTTTATACACACTTTTATTTTTAAATAATTTCCTCTTTCTACCCATCTGTGGAAATTTCTTTGTAATATTTCCTCATGAAGAACACATTGTAGTAATACTGATAACACCCAACAGATTTTATGTTGCAGTAGGAAGTTCAGTATCTAAAGGAACACCTGACCCCTAAGGGCTGAGTTGCTTGCTTGAGATGATGAAAGAAAGACTCCGGGATAATCAAATCCCTGCCTTAGACCGGCATGAAGTTGTATTCCACAGCTCCAGTGGATCTTGCAGCTTGCTGCATGCTTCCCTGCCTTTCCTCCTTTTTCTTAACCAGCTTCCAGGGAAAGCAGAAAGGAGGAAGAAGAGGAGAAGCATCTTCCTTTTTTAGCAGGTGCCCCTTTAGCAAACTACTAGATGGATTCCTCTATAATGTCACACTTAGTTTGCCTAAAATTATGTGTGATTCACTTGACCCTTAGGTACTATGGTTTACATGGTTTTAAAGTACTGCTGCCATTTTTGTGTTATCAGGATAAAGGATTTAGGCTCTTTAGGCTCTTGTATTTCAGTGGATGAGATATTTGTGAGTTAGAAATTTATTTTAATTCCATTTACAATTTAAAAAGAAAGCAGGCAAACAAGAAATAGTACTAATGTAAATGTGCTTTAATCTTAAAGAAGAGAATGGCCTGGCCCAGAAGAGCAATATGAGTTTTGTCTTCCTGCAAACCCCAAAATAACTTAATGCCAGATGTCTGAAATCAGTGAGTAGCTCAGGATGTCTCAGCATTTCTAGCAAAGTCATGGAAGATACTAGATTTGGCAGTGTGAAAAGTATAGCCATGTGTATAGTATATGGCTGTGTGAAAGGTATCAAAGTTCCTCTAATCCAGAGTACGGTTGATTTTGCACCACAAAACAGCCAAGCACACATTAAGCAAGGAATAAATTAGTACCTTTTTTAATTTGTTTACAATTAGATCAGATATAATTTATCTGTACAATTGGGTGGATGAAAAGTTTTACATGAACTGGCAATGTGCACTTGCAACCCAGAAAGCTTACCGTACCCTGGGCTGCATGAAAAGAAGCATGACCAGCAGGTCGAGGGAGGTGATTCTGCCCATCTGCTCTGCTCTTGTGAGACCCTGCCCGGAGTACTGCAGCCAGCTCTGGGGCCACCAGCATAAGAAAGACATGGACCTGTTGGACCAAGTTCAGAGGAGGGCCACAAAGATGATCAGAGGGCTGGAGCACCTCACATGTGAGGACAGCCCAAGAAAGAGCGGGTGTTGTTTAGCTTAGAGACAGAAGGCTCCAAGGAGACCTTATTGCTGCCTTTCAATCTATAAAGAGGGCTTATAAGAAAGGTGGAGAGACACTTGTTACCAGGACTTGTATTACAGGACAAAGGACAATGGTTTTAAACAGCAAGAGAGTAGGTTTATATTGGACTTAAGGAAGAAATTCTTTATGATGAGGGTGGTGAGATACTGGACCAGGTTGCCCAGATAACTTGTGGATGACCCATCATTGGCAGCGTTCAAGGTCGGGTTGGGCGGGGCTTTCAGCAACCTGGTCTAATGACATATGTCCCTTCTTATGCCAGGGGGATTGGACTAGATGATCTTTGAAGGCCCCTTCCAACCCAAACTGTTCTGTTATTCTATGATTTTATGGACTTTATAAAATCATCATATCATACTGAACATTCAGTACATACACAACATTCAATAATGTGTAATGTCAAAAGGTATAAAAGAGCCATTATCATTACCTTTTTTCAGATGATGATTTTGTAAAATTTTGGGACTCCTTAGCTCTGAAGTTTGTAAATATGAACTTAGAATTTCTTTGTCAGCTAAGGAAGTCTGTGATTCAATTTATTGCTGACAACTTGGGTTGATAAGAAATCTTTAAAGAATGTATTCAAAAGTTTGCTATGGGTGTTAAATAGTAAAAAGCATTTTCTTTAAAACAGAAACAAGGGATAAAAAAAATACAATACCTTGAGAATATCAGAAGCTTTGATAACTGGTGTTTGAAAACAGGCCTCTTCTGTTCATAAAACTCTTTCATACATAATTGAGCTACTGCGGTGGCAGACAGGAAACAGATTTTAGCAATATGTCTGTGGTAGGTCTGTAACTATCTCTGAAGATGAGACTTTTGGTAGATGCTTTTCTTTCCCTAGATATCAAAAGACATCTTGGCTCATCCAGCAGTACACATGTAGAAATATGGTGCAGTGGTCCAAAACCAGGAGCCTTAGAACCAGGTTCCTCTTTCCCATATTGCTATTATGAACTAAGTAGTCAAGATAACTTTCAGGTATTTCCATATCTGCAATTTTTGCCTTCCTGTTGTGAGAGCAGTGAATTTTCCTCTAAGATCTGGCCTTCTTTTCTTGTAAGCTCCTCATATGCCACAATCAGATAATGTATTCTTTTTTTTGTCTTTACTGTTGTTCTTTGCGAGTTCTTCCCAATGGATTGCTACAAGAGATCACACTGTATTTTTTTCCCTCCACTTTGCTGCTTTTCATTACTTGGCATCTCCTACAATGATCAGTTCCTATTGATAATAACTTATTGGAACTTCATTATTTAAGCAGTTCTGGAACGGCTAGGTTTTAAGGAGGAGGAACAAAAGTGTCATACAATTTAGATAACAAGGTTGATATCAAGTTGACATACTTTAATATTGCAGCTCCTTTTGGAAGGTGTCTCTTTTTTGATGAGCTAACAGAAATTTTTAATTTAATTTGAACTTTCCTTTTGTATATAAACAGTTCTCAGTTCCATGCAGCTCATGTATTATTTATTCTTCCTTAAGAGCTGAAGAAGGTATGTTGGAGTTTTGATCCTGGATAAAAAAACAACACAAAAATCCCAGGGATGGAGGAGAGAATTAAAGGGGCAAAGGGAAAATAGACTCGTGGGTTGAGATAAGAACAATTTAATAACTAAACTACAATAATACTGAAAATAATAATGATAATAATGACGATAATAGCAATAGTAATGTATACAAATGAGTGGTACACAGTAATACTGCTCACCACCTGATGACAATTCTCAGTCTGTTCACTGCTAAACATCCCAGAGCAGGGAGAGTCCTGCAACTGCAATCCCAGAAAGGAGATAAGAGCCCAAATGTCCGAGAGACAGAGACAACCCTGAGAGAGGGGCGACCCAGAGGGAGACAACCTGGAGCAAGAGAGAGAACTTCCAGACTAGATCCTCATCCATATACTGGACATGATATGCATGATACGGAATATATCATTGGCCTATTTGGGTCTCAGTCCTAAACCTAAGATCGAATCCCAGGATAGTAACTGGGGCTGTGCTCCCTCCCAGCTTCTCCTGCCCCTGCAGACACTGGCACAGCAGAGAAGCTGAAAAGTCCTTGACTTGATTGTCCTGACGTCAACTATAAACATCAGTATGTTATCAGCCTTCTCCTCAGCACAAATCCAAAACACAGCCTCTTACTAGCTACTATGAAGAAAGTTAACTCTGTCTCAGCTGAAACCAGAATAGGTACCTTCCTAAATCCAAGGAGAATGAGATTAAATTAAGAAGACTGGGATCTTTATGTACCGATACAGAAGTGTTTCTAGTTGACAGATACCCAGGCCCCTCCAACTACTTTTGTTTTTTAAAAAGAGACATTTTTTAGGGACTTGGTCGAAAAAGAAGAAAGCTGTCACTTGACTAAGCAAGATGATAAATCCCCTGGTAAATATCTGTTATTTTTAACCATTCTGGCATAGGTCTTCTGTTTGCATAGGGTGATGTAACTTCCCTAAAGTCAGTGGAGCTGTGCTGACTTAAGTCAACAGCTATGGATGCTGTACCAAAAAAAAATGGCATCACAACTTTCCAAATAATTTTTATTTTCTGTTGTTTTATTTTTTTAAAAAAGGGAAAAAAAGTAGTGAAACCAATGTAATAGAAGTGTATACTTCGTTTCAAAGTTTAACCATAGTGTAAGAAAGATAGTAAACAAATGGTCCACATTTCTAATATGTGCAAGACAGTGCTAAGCATGTGGCTAGCAATAGCTGGCAAAGCAGAGGAGGAAAGCAGAGGTGGCCGCCAGAAGTTCACAGGCAGGGAGTGACACCATACAAGTGTCAAATGCCCATTAGCAGGAAAGTAGGTGGAAAACCAAAACCAAAGGTAAGGGTGATGTCTGTACAGCTGAAAGTGAGCTGAAATGTCCCATTTGTCTCATGAAGTCCTGACTGGGGCCAAAGTTTCCAACAACATAAAAAGATGTGATTCAAGACACAGTGAAACATAACAAGTTCCTTTGTATCTACCACAGCACATCCTACAGGTTTAAGTTTGAACATCTCAGCATGCTCTCATGGGCGAAGTGCTGCTATGGTGACTTTTTTAATAGTGTTATTTTAATAAGGCACAAAATTGGGAGTTGTCCTTAAAAATATCCCTAAAACATTTCTATGGACATATCCTAAGTATTTTTGCTAATTTAAAGCTGAGGTTGTCAAGACCCGTATCCCAAATTTCTCAGTCCATTCACATTTCAACTTTTCTGTGATTCTGCTGTAATTCAGCAACCAGTTGTTGCAATAACCCCTAGGTGCTGCTCATAAAAAGTGGATGGCTGAGTTAAAGAGAACTTTGAGGAATTTCTTGGAAAGAAATACTAGAGAATCACTTCACATTTCTCTCTCAGAATGCAAACTGATTTTCTGATGTGACAATTAATTACTTCCCTTGTTCTATATTAACTTTAGGAATACTCAGTAAGTGAGTACAAAATAGTAATTGTAAATAGGATACACTGGTATAATAAATACACTATTGGGAAACTATCCTACTGTTGCCGTATTTAATTGTTGAATATTGATAATACTTGCTGAGTATAGCTAGCCATGATTTTCCAGCACCTTTGAGAGCAGAAATCTATTTGCTGTTGTGTACTTAAATTCTCTCTGTATGTGATACTGAAACACCAGTCTGTTGTGGAACTATTCATGTGAAATGTAGAGATTTCAGACCTTTTGTGTTCAAGGATGTCTATCTATATACAACTTCCACAAACGTGATAAGTTCTGAAAGAACTAGTCCTTTTAAAAAAATACATCAATAAGGAGGGACTAAGCCTGTACCTACCTCTGTATCCATAGGAATAGTGCTATTCCCATAAGTAAGAAACACGCTGGTTGGCGCCTGACAGTGGTTATTTGCCATCTGTGCTTTGGGGAGTTTACCTTGGTAATAACTCCTCTCTTCTCCAAATACCATCTATCTACAGTTAGTTTAACTTGTTCCTTGTATCTATGTTGTTATTTCAGCTGATCTGTGGTGTTGTTGCTATGTGAATGATCCTTCCTCATCTCAAATTTAGCCTTCAGATTTATCTTAAAAAGCACATCTCACTGTGATTGTTGTATGCAAAGCAGAGCCCTTCCAGAAATGTCTTACTTTCACACAGGAAAATCTCATAGGTCCATTATTGTAACTTCCTATTACAAATCAAATGACACATAGTGTTCACATTGTTGATCCTTTGTAAACTCAGATTAATAACTGTGTTAGTGATTTCATATTTTTGCTTTATTCATGAGTAAGAATTAGGTAGAGAAAAGGTGAAGAAGTGGGCCTAATGATCTCATGCTGCCGCCATGTCTTTGGGGGCATCAAATACATTTTGGCCTAAGCAGAGACCTCAAGTATTTCCAAACCAATTTAAAATGAGAGTGATGTATTTCTCTTTCCAGGCCCTGGACCAGAAAAAGGTAGATTTTTTTTTCTTGGAGACATCTGTGTGCTACTGAATAATACCCAGAAACTTCGACAAAAGCTCTTTCCAAATAGGCTGGGAGTATTTTTTTCAAGAGCACTTAGGTGAATTAAGGAATCAAAGTCCCATTTTATAAGCTAGTGAGTAATCTTCTGAGCTAGTCATCTATGATCAATGAGGTTGACCTGAAAAATCATTTGCCTTCCCTTCTGAGAGGATTCTCTGGAGTTTAAATCAGCATAGATACTGTCATATTGAACACACAAACACACACACACACACACACACACACACACACGAAAGAAGGAGAACGAGTTGGAAAAAAAGCTGAATCACAAAGAAAGATTTGTGGCCTTCGATTTATTTGTCATTTTCTACTGAGTTCAGAATGTCACCTAGAGAAGACAGACTGAAGTTTACATTCATTAGTGGAAAATTCCCTTGGGAACAATTTTCACAGTCAGGCTTGCTTTGTTATTGGCATTAACAGTGTCTGTACAGAGAGTCATTCATAGCTAACATGGTTTGGAGATGGTGACTGCACAGTAGGCTTCAAGTGTCGAATAGTACTTAGGCACAAAAGCCACTGCGTTGCCCAAAAGCAATTAGAGAAGTAGGTGAATTAGCAAGTGTGTATGGTGATGGTTCTGTTGAGGGAAAAAAAAAAGGCATCTTGTGTTTTGGGGTTGAATTAAGGCATAGCTACTTTCAAGTAAGATTAGATTTGCACAATTAAAACCAGAAAACCACTAAATGAATTAAGATTTAATGAGAAATATTAATTTGATCTTGATAAAGTTCTTCTTAACTTTATGGTATATGATTTATAGCGAATGTTTAAAACCTGCTTCCAATTCAACAAAGATTGAAAAATTTGGCTGTTGAGAGACAAGAAATGCTTAGGCTCCAATTTTATTTAATAAAAGATATAAAAATGAAACAAACACACTGACAAATACTTCAAAATTTTCAGACAGGTGCAGAAGATTAAAATGTGGGGTTAAATTACTTGCCTTGTTTTAAATTCTTCATAATTCTTTGTACTTTAATCTGGCAAAATGTTGGCATTATGCATTTGGCTCTAAGAGCATACACATATTCCATTTAAAACTGAGTCTGATGTTAATAAACGTTTAAACCTTTGAAGAGACAGATAAGAGTTTATCACTTCACAATTATTGAATCAATCAGCGTGTATTGGAATTATCAAATAGCTGAAGCCTTAACTTCACCTGACAGTCTAATTCAAAAATGAATAACGTCCTTCGATTATCATTGCAGTTTACCTAGGTCCTATCTAAAGAAATCCCTTCCAAAATTTGAAAGAAACATGGGAGGCCTAGAAATGGGGAATTAGTGTGTTTTGCATTATACATCCTAGTTGGATGTGTGAAATGGCATCGTATTCTCAGCTGTGTGTGGAATGAAGATGTAAATGTACCCAAAAAGTTATCACAGCTGTCATGCAAAATGCAAATGCAATGGACTCTCCAAAAATTGCATGGCCATCTCCCATATTTTAGCATTTTAAGCAGGCTAAAAATTAAGATTTACATTAGAAATACGTAGCCTTATTTTCAACAGATGTAAGGTCTTAAAGTGAATTTCAAGTAATGCATTTATTAACTCATTTAAATACTAATAAGGAGATAGCCATGGACTAGTTATACTTTTGACCTTTAATGATCCATCATTAGTGTTGTCGTACTGATGTAAATATGAAAACCTTTGCATCCTGCATTGTCTATATTGCAGCTATACTTACAGATCTTTCATAATCACATCTTGCCTCAGTGCTTTATTATCCACATGTATTTATATATATCTAAAGTATCATTCCAACTTTAATGTTTACAAAATAATTTGAACCTTATGTGAATAAGAAAAATAAGAGATGTGGTGCTCATCTCTAGGAAAAACTTATGCATTATGATGTCAAAATTTGGTTGATTTATTCATAACTGCTAAGCAATGCATACCTAATCTGCTGTGCACTATGCTGAAAATTTTTCCTGAGGGTCTGAAAGGCACATTATACATATAAAACTGTATAAACAGTCACAAGACAATTACAAATTTACAATTACATGGCAATCCAAAACCAAACAGAAAGCAAATTCACACTGGTAGCTTAAGTGACCCCACACCAAAGTTGCTTGTTTGTTTTTTTTTCAAAAAGACTGGCCTTCTTCAAGCACTTACACTGGTTTTACTTTTCTCACCCTGAGTCTAGGTGAATCCAACAGAAAAGCGTTTGACCATCTGGACCTAACAACTGCTGACTGAATGGTAATTGTAGGTAGTTAAATCTGGGGCACTTGCCTCACCTTACCTCATTGTGCGGGATTTACCAATCCTACCATGTTTTGAACTGCCAACAGTGACAGGAATGAACTATCTTCCAGGCTGGAGAGAAACTTTAAGCACACCAACAGAGACAGGAAATCCACTTCAGACCAGTTTTACTGTGGTCCTGTAGACTGAATGACCATGAATAGCGTGAGTGCCATACGTATGTTCCCAGAGTCCCTGCTCAAGTTTAGTTTAATTTGAAAGGAATCAATGTCACAAAATCCAAGAGGACTTTGCTATGTAAGTAGTAATATATTAACAGTCCATGACCGGATTTCCTGTAAATATGCACTCCAAATTAAAGCACTAATATAGATGTGCTTTTTCAGAACCAGGTGCTACTTGTTTGGCAGAATGTCCTGTTGTCATTGAAGATCCCACCAACCTGTTGTAGTAGGAACTCAGCACATTCGAGACTCCAGCTTTGTACTTTGGAGAAGACTTCATTGTATGGGCTGCTTCCATAGCTTAATTTTAAAAATAATGGTAGCACAATAGGACTGATTCAAGACTTTGCACTGAATCTATACTCTACTTTCTTCCTGCAGGAATTATTGCACATTTTATAATTAGTTATGCATTTATTTTCTGTTCTAGTCAAACAGCTATACTAACTAGTATTTACTCTCACATTTGAGGTCCATATGCTAATCCTCCCCCCATGCAGAATCACTTATCTTCTTAGGTGGATGTGTTCTGTTGACTGGCTAGATAATGTGCCGTAACTTCAACCACTTGCTTTTTCCCAGAATTTCCACTTGCCAGTGGTTGGCTTTAGCTCTGAATGTTAAACAAGTTGCATGTAGAGTTCATGTACTATTCACCATATGTGCAGCCACTTCTTGTGTTGCTGTCAATGGCTTTATTATTTTCCATCTTTACCTCAAGTGTTGTGCTCAATGACTAGGTCTGAAACTGATAATTACTTCCCCACTGCAGAGACAGACTGATTTACATATTTATCAAGGGGAAACTGGATGGCTCTCAGCATATCACAGAAACATTTGCATATTTATAACCTGAAATTTACAAAAGCTAAAATTGAGATAGGGATGTCTTGGTCTTAGTTACTGAGCTTGTTTTGACACAAAGGTTTTAGTCAGTGGATTTTGTAATCAGATCAGTGCATTAAAGAGTGAAGTATCTTTTTTCATCACACAAAATCAGCATAGAGATTAAAATGATTGTTAGCTTGTGAATGAAGACACCATTAACATTAAGTTTTCATAAGGTGAAAATTTTAGCCTTCGAGCTCTGAAGAGCTGATGAACTGTGGAATTACCTTAATTAAACTCCTGTAACAGGAGGAGGGTTCCCAGAGGTTTTATTTGTAATGGCTATAGAGTTGAATGGCATTAATATATTTTCTGGGAGAAATATGGGCTTCCAGATAGTTATGCATGTATGGTAGGAGATTATTCATGTATTCAAAACACTCCTGACTTGCCACTCACAGAGGTGAACCCCTTCAGCTGACTACAAGTTAGTTGTGATTCTGGTTAATGATGCTATTCAAAAACAAACATTAGTGTCAGGAAGGAATTCTGAAACAAAAGAAAACAAATCCCAGAAAAACCCCAAAACCAAAACAACCCAAAACCCCAAACTGCCTTTTCTAGACAGAGATGTGATAGCTGATCTTCCCAGATCACTCTCTGTTCAATAATAGTCTCAAGCTTACTGTAACCTTCTGGATACAACAGAGGCATGTGAAACTGCTGAAGTGGGAGAAGAACGTTATCTTTACAGGAATTCACTTTATTGTCTTGTCCTGAGACAGATCCTTAACCCCCTTGTGAATACTGTTGTTTCTTCAAACCTGACAAACTGCTTTAAAGCCTTCCTCACAAACAGAGGGATCATTTTGTCTTAATGCGTAGATTACACAGAGGTATTCTGTATTCTAGAGCTTTTTATTCATAATTTTGGCAAAACTCTAAATTATTTCAAATTAATACAGATAACATTTCTGTCCTATTGACTTCAAATGGCAGTAACCTAATTTATGAATCAAATGCATTTGTTCATATGCTTGCTTGACTAAACCTTTGAACAATTTTCCAAGTCACTAGCACCTTTGTAAACACATTATTGTTTTTCAATGTTTGTACCTTGTTTTCAAATGAACAGTCATTTTTATAAACCCTATTTCTTAATGTAGATTAGTACAGTAGGAGTTTTGCATGATTGAAACTCCAGAAATTACATTCAGTGTTAGACAAACTGGTTCAGCTATCATTTATGCTGTGTTAGAGAAGTTGAATAGTGGCATGGCACTCTCATTTTCCTTCTAAAGAACAGTCAATTGCTCTTATCATTTTCACATGGCTATCACTCCACTGAAATTGGAATTTTCACTTCAGGAATGAAACAACTCTTTATAATTTAACATAGCCTGAAGTAGGAGTAGAGAGTAGAACACAGAAAGCAGTCCTCAGTCTATTTTGGAGGAAGCTTTACTTAAATTTTGGAACAATGATGTACTAATTAAAACAAATAATATCTTAATGCTGTCCATAATCTGGTGTGTATCTTAAAGAATACAAATGAAAGAAAAGTGTTCAGTGATAGCCTTTGTCTGCTGCAGTGTTAGCCATCTACTTTGTGGTATACATACCTAGAATGGCAATAGTAGGAGAAACTTGATCTGAAATTCTAGTTTCTAAATATCTTCAGAAATTATGCAGCTCTTTCAGTGTTAGGTTGATTTTGTCGTTCAGAAATGTTGTCTTTCCAAATCTCTACCATCCATCAGTGCAGCTGTTAATTTTTTAGAACATGGCTTTCAAGTGGGTCTTTTCAATCAAGAATCCTTCCACTTTTAGTGATAGTTTCCTACACTGAGGATAGCAAGCTACTGTTGCATGAACAGAACTACAGTTTTACCAGTGTTTTGGCTTATCTGTCCCACAGTTTCATGTTCTGTATAAACTCTTTATATCCAGAAAGTCTTTTAAAATTTCTATTGCTTTCTACAACCAGCAATGGGACTCAAAGGGGATACAGAGCCAGCTGAGGCCTCATTCTTGTAATTCAAGAGCCCATGCAAAATAATAACCTTCCAATCATATTTTATAGGTGAAACAATACAGGTTTACTATTTCCTCTTACTTGGACGTCATTTATCTGTTCACCACAGTCATGAAAGTGTGTTCCTCATGTGTTTGCATGTCTAGCACTTTTGGGCAGGATTCATCTTAGTGTCCTAATGTGAAGGCATTAATTTTGAGGTAGTTGACTGTCTTCTCTCTTTTACTCAACAGGTAAAAAATTCCTCTTTGCAGTCGTGAGTCACCTCTTCCAAAATTAGGCAGCTAAAACAGGCTACATGAAACCCCTCCTCATTCATTAACTGGCATTGCCTGGGAATGTTTCTACATCAATTTTAATTTAATTCTAAAGTCTCTGTGAAACCTACAGAAATTATAAGACTGCAGGACTTAGAGTAAAAAATAAATTGATTGATATAAGAAAGAGTAAAAGGATGTATTTTGCCTAGTTTCTAGTATTTACTTTCAAAATTGAGACAAAGTCGCATGTGAAAGATATCTGTTCATAGAGATCCACAATACAGTCTTTGCATTTTTCTTCTGTATTGGTTACCATTTAGAAATGCTAGTAAGTGAATGTATTGCTTTTGTTAACAGTAGCCACATCATTCAAATGCACTTTAATGGGCTTTATCTCCTGGTAGCACACACTTTATTGCTTATATATAGTTGGCATTCTAGAAGGTGTCAATGTTCAAGATAAAAATAGAAATGGAAGTCTTGCTTCATTTCTGTGAGTGCATTGTGGTTGCCATTCTCTGACAATAGTGTTGTTGCTAAAAATATTGTCGTTTTCGAATTTGTTAATTGAACCCTAATGTAGCCAATCCTCTTTGTATTTAAAAATCAAAATGAAGGAAATGGAAGTCTTACTGTTGATTTCAAGAGGCTTTGGATAGGACTTTCTATGAATTTCATTAGGGTGTTTTTTTCTGAAATGGGTAACATTTGAGTGTCAGAATTTTTTTCAGGTCAAGTCAAGCCTTTTAAAAAAAAAGTCATCATAATAATGTCTGCTTTATTTAATTATTTGTGATAGCGAGCATTTTTCATTGCTTTTCATTTTTTTTCACAAATTAATTAGAAAATCAAAATGGCCATTACTGAATGACAGCAGATGTCTCTAATCACCAGAGATCATTTAATGTGATGTACTGAATTGAATTCTTGTTTTATTCTCACTTTGTTTTATATACAGGATGAATTTGAAAATCCAGTTTCATCAAGGAAAACTGTAGCTAAAAAAAAATGCATTTGTGCATGTCATTGCACATATATTTTTCTGTGCAATCCCAGTTATTGTTATTATCACAAACTCATAAAGTCATGGATTGATAACAGGTTGTAAGAGAACTCTGGAGGTCATGTGGCTGAATACCCACACATAATGTCCTTATCTATGTACTCTGCTTTTTTATCATCACTGCCACCTTTCCAAGGGATATTATAGTTACTTAGCAAGTACCTTCTCCAAATAATCACAGAAGCCGATGGGAAATTGCCTCTTTCTTTTCTGGCACATGCTGCAGCAAGCAAATGGCTTGTCAGATGTATCTGCATGATTTTTCCCTCAAACCAACCGACTTTAAAATGTCAGCCTTTGTAACAGGTTTTCCTCAGCTCTGTTGGGAAATTTCAACTCCCACAAGGTTTCAAAATTTCAATAAACAAATTCTCCTACTCTTACATTTCTTCTTTGCTCCTAGCTTACAAACAAGACCAAGAGGTATCACTTCTTTAACTGCTGATGTTCCTTTATTCATGACCCAGTCATTTGAGCTGATGAGAAATAAAGACATCCAACCTTTTTTATCAAGGCGGTTTTAGAATGCTATAACATTAAAAGACAAGTAGAAATAATACCAAAAAGGTAAAGTAACTTCTTATTCAAAAAAAGAGCATAGCAACAGAAATGGTGATCTGAAAATTGTTAAAGAGGGCTCTGTTCTTATCTCATCCTTTTTGACACATTAATTTGGCATCATCTGACAAATTAATTCTTACTGGACAGGTGAGCGAATCAAAATTAGCATTCAAATTGGACCATTCTTGGATGTTTAAGTAAAAAGAATAAAGATAAAATGGTTGTGAAGACAGAATTATCTCTATATGCTCTGAGATCCCTAAAGGACAAGGTTAAAACTCATTTGCAGGCTGATGTGAAGTATATTCTTATACTTTGATCAGTTTCCAGGACCAATAATTTTAGATTCCTTATCAGTATAAAATTCACTGGAACAAGTTACAAAGAGCGGCTTCACTCTCATTCATACAGAAATCCTACTTAAAGAACTCAGTCTAAATAGGTTTGAATGTAATTTATGTGCACTGCAAGGCTCTCCACAGTGCCAAGATAGTGTGAGGAGCCCTTTGTAAAAATAAAACATGGTGACTTAGAGTTACAGCGCGTAGCCATGTGGATTCCTCTTTTGAATACATGCACGTGTGTGTTACCTTGCACGTTTTGAGTTTAGTTGATATGTATTATATGATGAGAAATTAGGAACTGATTGGGAGGTTTGATAGTGAATCCATGTGGTCTCCAGAAGCACTCCTTATATTAACTTTCTTTTTTGTTTTTTCCTTAGAATGTTTTATTCTGACACTCACACTGAGATTTTTGCCATGCTGCCTCTATAGGTTGCTAGTCAGCAAAGCTTTACTCCCAAATTGTTAGCTCTATTCTTCATGCTGAGACTCTTTCAGATATCCTCAGTGGTTTGAATCTTCTTGCTGACAGGTTCCCTTGCTTGAGGGCAACTGCTTCCGAAGGTCGCTGGCTCTCTGTGGATCAGCCCTTTATTTCTGGTGTGCACGAATCTTCTTTTTTTGTACTTCAAGAAATCCTGCAGCAATCGAACCATGGTCTTGATTGCAACAAGCTTTGTGCACTTGTCTCCTACTTTGTGCTGCATGGTGCCAGTTGTTATGTATAATAGTGTTTATATGGAAAGTGCTCTTAAAAATCTTAAAAAGACGTAAGGTCAAAAATGTTTGTGTGTACCAAGGCTAGTGAAAGAGATGTTAAAAAGACTCAAAGACATTAAAGCTGTTTTTTTGTTGTTGATTTTGGTTTTTTTTTAGGGCAGCTTCTGCATGTGCTGGAGAAACGTAATCTGAGTGATAAAACTCTTGTATACTTTACATCTGACCAAGGGGCTCATGTGGAAGAAATCTCCAGTTTTGGAGAAGTCCATGGAGGATGCAATGGCATATATAAAGGTGAACACTTTCTTTCTTAAAAACTGTGTCAGAAACGGTCACCTCCTTTTTTTTGCTCCAAAACTGTAATGTAGTCTGTGGCCAAGGTCAAAGCTCGATTCCTTGGCAGAAAAGTTCTCATAACTGTCATTCTAAATTCAAACATAGGCAACAAATACAAGGGAATTACTTGTCAAATACAGCAGCTCAACGAGTGTACATGCTCTGCCAGAGCTCTGTGGAGTTTTAACTCTAGCAAATATACTCTTGGACTGGGCAGAGATACAGATTTGAAAGTGTGTCAGTTCATAGTACTTTACTATAATGGCTGGATAGGAGAAAAGAAAGGGGAAAAGGGTGGTTTGTAAGCCCTCAGGAATCATAAACAGGAGCTAAATACCATGGAGTGAGTGGGATCACATAAAGATAGGATATAAAGAAGATGGGAGAACCAGCAACAGAGTCCAGTGTATTAATTACAGAAAAAGCAGAAAAGGAAAGTCAGGTTAAAAAGAAAAAAATGAGGGGTTGGATTGAATTTGGGATGGGCAAGTATGACAGCAGTGGGAAAAGGATCAGTTTTCAAGCAGAAAAGACTGGGTTGGAGAAGCAAGTTTTGAAAATAATGGATAACACACTGAATTGAAGGCTGATTTAGAAACAGAGATACTTTAGTTAAAAGGGTGGTTTAGTTTCATTCTTTTAGTGCCAGTCTTGAGGAGATTAATATTCCAAAATCTATTTATTTTGTGGAGATTTAGAATGTACTTAAAGTCGATATTACTCTAATACACTTTTTCCAGGTGATATCACAAACCAATAACGAAAGATACTGCTTTTATTGCAATACGGTGATCTTATAGAAAGAAAAATTCCAGCTTAGCAAACAGCCTTCCTCATTTTGTCCATTCATGTATCCCTGGCATGGTGATCCCTTCAGTCAACAGGAATGTAATACACCACTGCATACCTTTGAGAACATGGTTTCAACATGGACATGAACATAATTATTGTCAGCAATGTTATTTTTCAGAAAAACAGGCAAGAAGAGGTAATAGAATAGTAGAATGAGAGAATGAAGGATGTCGAGCTGGAAGAATTCTGCTTGATAGCATGGCTATAACATTCAGTCACAGATTGGTCATAATCAAAGAATACGATTATTCAATCACAGACTTCTCACAGAGAACATTGTCAAATATGAAATAAAGGATTCTCTCTGATAAACTGCAGAAAACAGTGTTTTCCAGTGTGCAAGTTGTGGACACACAGTGTTGGGAAACTGAAGGTCAAAATGTTTTTAATAATTATCAATCTTATTGAAATGTGGTGAGAAAGTTTGGGTTTGTTATTTGTAATGAAATGCAGTGATTATTCTTGTCCTTTTACTAGGGGTAAAGTTCTTTTAATTCTTTCCTTAGGAAGTGGCTGTGTAAATTGTTTTCCCCTCATATTTCAGGGGGCAAGATCAAAGAAATCCAGTAGTTTTTGGAAAGTCATTTGTCAAGCTTGAAACTTTTAGTTGTAGAGAAAAAGAAGTAAATTACCCTTAGGTATGAGTTTTAATAAAAGTGGTTTTGCAGAACTACAAAATCACGTAGTAGTTGAGTCTGGAATGTACCTCCCAAAGTCTGTAGTCCTAGCCACTGCAGAGCAGGGTCAGAAAGCTTTTTCTTATGTTTAAATGGAATTTTGTGTGTTTCAGTTTTGCCCATTGCCTCTTGTCCTGTCTTTGGGCACCACTGAAAAGAGCCTGGTTCTGTCTTCTTTACTCAGGTAGATGCACGTATCTATACAGATGGGTAAGAACCCACAGAGCCTTCTCTTCTCCAGACTGAACAGTCCCAGCTCTCTCATCCTCTCCTCGTATGTCGAATGCTCCAACTGCGCAGTCATTTTCATGGCCCTCCTTGGAACTCAGTCCAGTATTTCCCTATCTCTCTTGTACTGGAGAGCTCTGCAGTTGGAAACAGCACTCCAGGTGTGTCTCACCAGTGCTGAGCAGAGGATAAGGATCACCTCCCTCAATTTGCTTCCTAGTGCAGCCCAGGATGACTTTGGACTTTCTTGCCGGAAGGGCGCATTGCTGGCTCACGTTCAGGTACTTGTTCTCCAGGAACCCCCGGTCCTTTTCTGCAGAGCTGCTTTCCAGCCAGTTAGCCCACATCCTTTGCTGGTGCTAGAGGTTATTCCTCTGCAGATGCAAGACTTGGTATTTTTCTTTGCTGAATTCCATTAGGTTGCTTTTGGCCCATTTCTCCAGCCAGTTGAGATCTCTCTGAATGGTAGCACAACCATCGGTGGATCAACCACTCCTCACAGTTTTATATCATCTGCAAAACTGCAAAAGGAAGAAAAATAAGCATATACAGTAAGCAGTAGCAAGACAATGAGGTTTTGAAGCGAGAAGACTCCACTGTTTCTAGTCAGTAGGTATCTGTTTGAGAAATGATCCTTATATTTTAAAAGAGCAGCAAAGGAAATGCTACACAAACAAAACAAGCAATGCCAACGTCAGGAGGTTGCAAACTATCAGATGGGTCCCCTTGAGCTAGCACCAGAGTGAAATGTATCATGAACATTAGCACATAGGCCTTAAGTAGTGATTTAAGTAATTAAGGAACCATATGGTTACATATCTGTTGCTGTAGGCACAGCCTGAGGTGTTTTAGAAGCTCTAAAAAAATACTTGCCTTCTAGAATGCCAAACATAAGATACAGGATAAATAAAGAGGAGGGAAGAAAAAGACAAATGCATTGGGGAATATGCCTTCCTGAGGAACTTTGATTGAGTGGAGTCTTTTCTATCAAGCCTTGCAAAATTTTGTATTCATACTTACCGAATAGAGAACAGTTTGAAATAGATCTTATTGATAGTGTTACCTGGGGAGTGATGGGGCTTGTTTTTAAAATTAATTGTGTGCTTCACAGTTTCCACTTATGCTATTCTGGCAAATGTTGTAATATACTATGGTATAGAAATAATTACTATATAAGAAACAAAATAATTATTGTATGAGAGACATTCTTAATAAAATAAAAATAAAGGACTCATACAATCAGTTAAATATAGCTTTACCATTTTAAAATGCAATGAATTCTGCTTTATCTTCCATTCTCTCTGTCTCCATATCAGTCCTCAATTTAGCAGGTATATTATGCATCATTTTCAAAAGGGCTGAAGTGGAAGTGATCAATTAATTACATAATTAGCACTTTTCACACATGAAATTTATTCATATTAACAGTCAGGTTCAATGGAAAGTATTAGAGGTCTGTACATCTGGCAGATTTAATGAAAACCAGAGCTGTGAAGCCTTAAGTCTGATATAGCAATGTGCCTAAAAAAGCAAAATTACAGTGTTTATGCTGCTTGTGCTCATGTGTGCATACACTAGGAATTTGCTTCATCTGGTGAGTAGTTTACAAAACTGGGAGACATGCAAGTCCTTTCTCCCTGTCTCTGCTAGACAATCTCCACTACTTATTTTTTTGTATATAAGTGCTGCATGAATCGGAATATGAATCAAGCCACTTAACCCTCTTGTCAGAGCTGGAGCAGTATGCTCAGCGATAATTGGTTCTGTCCTAAAATCAAAAGCTCTCAACAGATCTCCACAATTTGAACTCACTAATTTGTCTTCATATCCAGCCAAATGAGCTGACCAATAATAACATTTAAGAGGAGTTTGGAGAGTTAGGCTAGTGCTGCAAGACTGAATGCAAAAAGGGGAGATGATTGCTATTTGAAGGTTTCATTACTCTGGATTCTGACTGTAAATCTGGATAGCCCTTGAAATTGCAAACCCGAGCTAACATAGTGTTTAACTAGTTGCTGTCATACACACTCTGACTTATCTCTTCAGTATCCCTTTTTAGGAGACATTATATAGTAGTATTGAACTGATGGCCTCTCTTTCCACTAGCCTTTTTTCTGACAGTTGTCAGGATCAGAATCCTTGGAGGAAGATGCAGGAGCTGTGTAGTAAAGAAAGAAGATCCTTAAGGAGATCTCCTAATCCTACACAGTATGACCTTGGTTTAAGATGTTAATCCTGTGAATTTTAATTTCTGCAAAGGGTTTTACCATTAGTTACAGAAATTCTCGTCATATAAAGATGAAATTCCACTTTGAGTCGTTCTAAATTATTAGCATAGCATAAATCATTTGGCAGTGAGAACATGGTGTTTTCATTTACTATTTTGAAATAGGACAGTTGCAAATTTCATGGAACATTTTGAAGTTCGATACCGTTTCCTAACTGATATACGGTTAAAGGAGGGAAAACTTATAACTTCACTAGCTTACCTTTCTTTTGTATATTTTTATTGTGCTACTTTCCCAGCAATACCGCATTCAGAATTGTCTTGTTAGTCTCTCTCATCTATCTTAACTGACGAGTTTTTCCTTGTCCCTAATTTCTTGTGATTTTATTCTCTGAACTATTTCTAATCGTGCAATATACTCTTTTAAAATTACTTTACAAGTATTGCCTTTTGGGTTTTGCCATGAAGTTTCACTACCTGTTTATATACTTACTTTTTAATGGTATCCATTTCATCCTATAGTCTGCCTGTTGTCTTAGTGTCTTACTGATTACAGATGTGCATTAAGCATTAATCTTTGCACAGGTCCTTTTTCTTAAGTGTGAAGTGATGGTTACGGTGTGAATAACTAAGACCACAGACCCTAGTTCAGTCATTTTTTTTTTGTCTAATGTTTATTGTGCTTCAAATATTTTTACAGAATTAGAACTTGCATCTTGTTTCGTGTTCATCCAACTTGGTGTGAGGTCCATTATCTTTTCTTCTGAATTTGATCAGCCTGTGATACTTTGTGGCATATGTGAATTTTTCAGTTCCCCAGCTCACTTCCCTTCCAAAACAGAAGTAAATATATTAAAATAGCAGAAGACTTTAATACAGATTAGCGTCAAGGTACCTTACTACTTGTCTTTTTTGTGAAGTGTCACAGGCTGTTTGTTTGTCTCTTTGTTTTCTGCCTGTTAGTCAGATTTTGATTCATGACAACCTTTTTGTCTCCTAACCCATGATTAATGTTCCAGAAACTTTTCCTCAAGGTCCTTGTCAAAGATTTTTCAAAGATTTAAATCTAGATAGAGCCTCTAAAACAAAAATGGTGGCTATTTTAGGAAAAATTTCTTCTCAACAACTCAAGACCTTCTTACCTGAACTCCTGAAAGACTCCAGGGCGCATACATGATAATACATTTTTCCTGGCTACTTAGTGTTTTAATCAGAAACTGATCAGAGAAATTATCCGTGTCTCTCAGAAACCTGGTGGGCCAATAGGTCCTTTGAGTCTTTTGGTCCTGTTAGTTCCTTTGGAAACTTCCAGTTCATTATACATTTTTTGAAAAATCTTTGTTTCTAACTGTTTTCCTACGTAGCTCTTCATTCATACCAGATCACTGAATGATTTTTTATATATTGGCATATAAGTAATATCTGATTTATAATTTATAACCTCTAAAATATTTGTAAGATATAAATTATGGTCCTTTTTATCCTGTTAATATTAACATTTTTGTATTGAAATATAGAAATATATATAGAAATATAGAAACTACTATGTTTAACTGAAGACTTCTTAAAACTCTCTATGTTATTTTTCCAGTTTTCTTTTTCTTTTTCAGTTCTGAGACATTTCTCTGTTGAAAGGTATGGAACTTTGATTTATGGGTTTTGTATGTGATAGCCAGGATACTTGCACTGACTTCTTCGTAGATGCTTTTCTCTAGCTTTCTCATTGGTATGACTTTTGCAATTTTAGCATGTCCATTTGAGCTAGTCACCTTAGCTTTTGTTTAGGAACATAAATAAGGTTAGTTTTTCAAAATGTTTTAGATCTCTACTTTAAGATTAATAAGATTAATAGAAAAAATAAATGAATGGAATATTCTCTTCATTGACTAAAGAAGCAGCTTAAAACGACTGGTCTAAAAGATGCCAATATATTCTTCTTTGCTACTCTGAGATATTGAATCTAATTATTTTGTGATAATTTTTGTTTAGTTGCATAGTGACTTATTTCTTGAGTAAGCTTCAGTGTGTCATAAAATATGTCTCTCCTGTTGCATACTTTATAGCAGTAAACAGCGAAGGCATTGAAAACTTTTTCCACGCTTATTATACTATTTCACTGGTACATGTGCAGACAGTAGAAGTCCTCACTTGTTATCACTTGTTGATGTCTATCCCACTCTGTTACATATGGGATTTTCTATGGAGTGTCCTTGCCTCTCTTAATACTCTAACTTTCAACTTCTTTTGGATACATAGCTATATATATGTTGCTTGTATGTTGGGCCTGCATATTAGAAACCTTGTCTTTCTTTGTATTTGTGAAGCATTTAGCACAATGCATACAGGCACTTGGCTATTGTCATGCTACTAGAGTGGGTCATGAGTTCTGCTGCTAATGGAAATGGAGTCAAACACTGATAATGGCAAACCATTTGCACAACATTGATTTTAATTGCTTTCTGCATTAGAAAAAGGTATATTCATAATTGCTTTGTTAATATCCATGAAAAATAATAATGAATGTTTCTTAAGGACCTAGACCCTGATTTTTAAAATCTACTACAGATCTGTGAGAGCTGAAAAAGGACTGGAGGAAGCAACTATCCAGTATTTTACTGAAATTTATTATTTTTATACAATTTCATATACTTCAGTGACAAGTTCATTCAACAATGTTTCTTGAAGCTATTAGTAAACCTTTTCCTATCTGTAAGCCACAGAAAAATCAAGCTGACCATTACTTTGGCCTCAGGAACTATGTTATTGCATATTTAGTGATATTAGTTGGAGTTTCATTTTTTGCTTTAATGAAAGCAGGAATTGACCTTTTTTTTTTCAAATGTACTTTATTTTTATACTCTCTCTGAAGAGATCCAGATTTTTAAATAATCAATCCGTCGTGTAATTTTTACTGAAACAGAAAATATCCTGAGAGACCATTTCACTTGATTGAAAGAAAGGTCAGATGAGAAGATGTCCAAATGAGCTATGTGCTATGTCTAGTACATTCACCTGTACAAGAACATCTTGGGTTGAAAATTAAAAAGAACAGTACATGAAACAGATTAAAAATCAGTAAAATAAAGATTGAGCTGACCATTAAAAATAAATTTTTGTTTGATCATTTTATAAGGTAAGCAATAGTAACCAGTTTTGATTACCAATATTTGTAACATAAAGTCCACTATAGATGGGTTGAATAATTAATTTCCTTGTGTCAATATTCAAGAGAATAAATTGGGTTTGGAAGCTTCGTTTTTAGAAGAATATAAGAAGTAAGGAAAGAGTAGTATGGTTATAATCCAAGTGATCTGAGAAAGTTGTTTTAAACAGTTTTCATCATTCATCATTCAAAATATTAATAGTGATATACCACAGAGTTCTCCTTTATATATCATCCTTTCTAAAAGCTCTATTCCCAGAGTTACGTAAGAGCAGTGAATTTGAACCAGAGGGAGAAAAAAAAGATATATTCTTGTAGCTAAGATTTGCAATGAGGTTAAAATGGAAATTTGCCATCATGTTGTGGATGGCTGCAGAGAGTTATGTCTGTACTTTGCCTTCTCCTGCAGATTTTTCAGGAAAGGTGAATGTAGGCTGTTGTTCAATATAACACTGAAGGGTGCAACTATTCAGAAAGCATAGATGGCTAAGCATGAAAATACAGCCCAGGGTGTTTTATGCTGTTTTAAAAACATTTTTAGAAGAATTTAAGAGAACAAAAATAGTATATAGTTAGGCTTCCTAGAGTTTACCAGGCATACAGACTACTAGTTTGTTGCCTTTTCTGTGTTTCACTGTTGTCAAGTCTAAGCAAAATAAAAACCTAATGAGTCAGATCCTGAAATATTAAGAGATTTTATTTTTAAATAATGATCTTTTGTGGATTTTTTAATTTTCTTTCTAAGATTTTAGCCATTTGGGTATTTGCTTCATATTTCAAGCATTAGTAGTGAAACAATTTATTTTTTTAAGGAAGAAAGAATGCAGATAGTTTGAACAATGTTTAACAACTAGAGTTTTAAAGAAAATGTATATCAGAGGATTTGTGATCATATAATGGCATTAGACAACTTTAGTGATGTCACCAAACACAGTTCTAATAAAGATGAACACCCCGTAGAAGACAGATAGTAGAAGACACTCTTCTGCAATGACCTGTATTTCCTGCCCTGATTCCCCGCTATTCCTAACTTCCAGAGATATCAAAAAATTATGCTCCAATTAGTCTTTTGAAAAGAAAACAGCAGTCACTTCTTCATAGACATAAGCGAGGAGATAGCCCTGCTGTGGAGTCCATTTTGCTTTTTGTTCCTCACAGCGGGGAGGGAGAGTTTGCTGAGTGCTCCCTTTGTGCTTGAATAATGTGCAAGATTTCTGTCCTGTTCTGTAATGATCCAAGAAAATTGTGCTGTGAACCTAGGAGCTGTGAAAATGGTCCAATATCTAGATTTTAAGAATTGCAATGTGTGGGAATGGGATTCACTGCTTACCTTGAAATTGCTCTGTCTTCAGATTACACAGGAGGCAACTGTAAAACAAGAATTTATTTAAACAATTCAGTCTAGCTAGGACTGTCACTTTGTTCAGACAGGTATACAGAAATAGAAGGGACCTCACACTTAAAGCTACCTATGGTATAGATCAGCTCTTAGAGTTTTCTGTCTGTCCATACTGCCCAGCCAACAAGCTGCTGTGATGTGTACACAGAACTAAGATCCGGCTCATGAACTAAGTTATCTCCCTGGCATAACTGTTCACTGAAAATATCTTAATTTGAAGATATCTGTAATTTTATGTTCTTATACTTTTCTTGTATTTTTATTCAGATTTAATTACTCCTGCTTAACATGATTTTCTGTGAACCGTAGCTCAGTCAGGATTGACACTTTTCTGCTAGGTAACACATAATCCCCAGCTAACTTTTAAAATCCTCATGACTGTTGTACATGGATAGAGTAATCTTTTCCACAAAAGATGCACACAGTCTATTGGCATCTACACTGGTGTCGACCCAACTGTATTAACAAATGATCAGCACACTGCTGGGTGAACACTTCCTTCTGCTAGGTGACAAGTGTTTTAAATCTCACCTTTATAAACTTAAATCTACATTTGTCTCAGATTTTTGTTTTGAAAATCATATTTTATTACAAGAATGTAAAAAAGTAATCTGTGCATCTCATTCCTGAGGTTTAGAATAGGTAGCTACGTGCTTTATTGTGAGAATGGAATTAATTGCATTTGACACAGTGACAAGAGTAAATTTTTAAGACTTCTCTAAAAGACAAATAGTCTTGTTGACATCTGAACTTGGCACTGCTTTCCAGAAACAACTTAAGCAAAGATTGTTACTTGACGTAATGTTGGATATTAGAAAGTCTAATTTTTCTGCTATCAGGCTATATAATTATGTGTCTCTGACTATTCAATATTATGAATTCAGAAACAGCCCATGAAAAAAGTAAGCAAAAATCTGATATAACGAGGAATTGTGAGCTTAAGTTTTTTCAGCCACAAGACTGTATTTATATGTAATAGGTAAAGACCTATGCAAAAGAGAGTTTTCCTTCTTGAGGTTTCTACTTACCTTTATGAACAGCAAAAAAAACTGTAGAAAACCTTATTGAGCAGTGAAGAACCTGCAGGAAAATGGTGGATTCTGAATCCTCCAATGCTCAAACAGAAAAGATGACTAAGGAGTCAGTTAAGACAGACATCATGTATGGCAAGGCCTGGGCTTGATGCCGAAGATACTAGCATTGGTGTAGTGTTTTGAAGGCCCAAGAGACTGAGGAGACAGAACTATTGAAGTTTGTTGTAATATTTTGTTATTTTATGGGGGTTTTTTGCTTGAAAAAGGGAGATACAGGAAAAATAGGCTCATAGTAATTTTGTTTGAACCATGAATTGCTGTTTGATTCAGTTAATGGAAGGAGTTAAACGCACGTATTTATCTCATTTCAGACATCTCTGTTATATAAAGCAACCTCAATTTAGTTGTAAATGCTTGACCCAGATCACGCTTAACCACAAACAAAAACCCAGAAATATTTTTTTTTCAAGTGATATACTAATTTCAAAGATCAAAAATGCTGTACA
The DNA here is from genome assembly GCA_011057875.1 of Pterocles orientalis. NCBI lineage: Eukaryota > Metazoa > Chordata > Aves > Pterocliformes > Pteroclidae > Pterocles > Pterocles orientalis. The sequence goes on from WKFP01014056.1 coordinate 357,383, forward strand.
TAGTCACTTGACCATGTAAGGCATTAATGATAGCATTTGTGAAAGCTCTTCATACAGAGTTGTGTCAGTCATATGTTAGGTTGTGGTAGAAATGTAGTCATGGAATAAACACATTGCCCTTTAGCAAAGGTGTTGGGAGGACTGGCCAGTGACGGGTATTGTAGAAAAAAAGGAAACGTCTGCAATGTAGTGTTGAATGCAATCAGTTGATAGTGCATTTGGTGCAACTGTGTTGGTTTAGAAGTGAAAAGGTCTTCACAGCATCCTGAGATCTACCATCACTATAACAGATTTCTTCCTGACACATTGAATTGGAGAATTTAGTAACATACTTAAATTAGTGCTTTCTTCTATCTAGAGTCAATAGCACCATTTTTAATAAAATACCATATATCTTCTCTGGGTTCATACCTCAGACATCTAGGCATACCTCAATTTAATTTTTGTTATTTGTTGTTATATCTTCACATAGCTATGTGGCACACTATCTAGATGAAATTCTATATGAAGATTCTTACAAGGTACCTTTTTATCTCCTACAGTTGTTATTTAATTTTGTTTGTAAGCTAAATACATTTATAAGCTCTTTCTATTACATCTTAGTAGATTTACTGTGAGAAAGGTACTGATTGCAGGTGGAAAATGTAAATGTAGCAAATTAAAAATAAGATAAATATATTTAATGAAAAGATTCCAGATAAACAGAATGTTTAATATTTGGAAATTTAATCCGGGGGGGTGTGGGGGGGTATTTTTCTGAGAAGAAATTGATGTCTTAGCAGACAAAACTTTCATTTTTCAGGTGGAAAATCAATGAACTGGGAAGGAGGTATTCGTGTGCCAGGGCTTATCCGTTGGCCTGGAGTGATACAGGCTGGTACCTATATTGATGAGCCAACAAGTAATATGGATATATTTCCTACCATAGCCAACCTTGCCGAGGCACAGTTACCCTCTGACAGGTATACTCTGTAGTTATCTATGTTTTAAAGAAAGTCTTGTGAGTGTTTTATACATTCTGGTGATGTCTATTAAGATAGATGTGAGAATGAAAAGAAAAAAATACTAGATTTTTAAAAGCACTTTTTGGTCATTACTTACAGTAGTATGTTTTCTCTTTTCATATTGACATACTGATGTATTTTACAGAAACGTTGTAAGTAAATACAGCTTAACTTGCAGAACAAGCACCAAGCACACAAGCACCAAGAAGATAAAAGTATACCACCAGGAGCAACATACTGTCAAATTGGGCCTGCAACTGTTTACTAAAACCAAAAATGAATGTATCTAAAAGGCTTTGTTCTGCATGACTGAACATGGTAAAAAAAGTGTTTTACACTTACATGCGAGTGTAAAACATTTTAAACTTTGTGAGCTCAACCTTGTCCTGCCCAGTATAAAAAACTCATCAAAATGGCAGTGAGGCTTTTCTCACAATATTTTTTGTTCTCTACCAAGTTAGTGAAAGTAATTGCTTACAGAGTTTTGCAGCCTGATAAGAAAACACACTGGGCTTCTAAAATTCTTAAGAAGCTTTATTGACACTCCTACATCCCTGCGCTTTGTATTCTTCAGGAGATACCCAGTCTCAGCAGCAAGGTGCCTCCACCTAAACTATTGCCATCCAAATCCAATAAGTGGAGAAATCTGCTGATATGCATGTGTTTTGAACACATCTACAAACAGCTTTTGAGCTTTTGAGCTTTTGAGCACAAAGCATGTGGAATACATGTGGCGAAAAACAGTGGTGAGCAGAGACACTCTGCTAATGATGATTCATTGAGTGCTTGAAGGAAATGGCAGGGCAGGACATATGTAAGACATGAAAAATTAGTCAGGCTGGTCCTGAGAGATCCCCTACAAGCAGTAACTCTGTCGAACCTAAGCAGTTCAGATTGTTCTTAATGTGAGCAGATCTCATGCGCTTTGTTTTCTTATTGCTTGAGTGAAGGCTAAGCACCAATGTTTTATTGTGATCTCTGACAGAAATCCCAGTATACTTGTATGACTTCCACTTGCAACTTGTTCCACTTTGATTCTTCTGTGTAGACTAGATGCCATAATACTGCTTCATGGTAGGTCATGGACTATCTTGGAGCATTTTTTGATTCAGCTGCTGAATTCCTATCACTGAATTCGTCCTGAGAAATAAGAGAAATGACTATGATTCAGTCACTGGAAGGGAGCAAGTTAAAAAGGAAAGGAGGAGGTGCTCCTAGTTAAAGAAGAAAAAATAGTCACCAGAAAGAAAATTCTCATATATCTCCCTGAAACCAACAGTTGCGGGAATGCGAGAGTACTGGAGATATATTACTGGAGACACCCTTTTCCCCATCAACCAGCTTTAGAACAGAAAGTGTACAATAGACAGACATCTGTCTTGCTCTTGGCTTGACAGTGAGCAAGCCTGCAGGAGTGAGACAAGAGTGCATTACACGGGCAAGAAAACACAGCAAATTGAAAGTGGGAAAGATTCTAGTTCCACAGACCCCCAAAGACAGGAATGCACCTCAAAAGGAGAGTTATTTGACATAGGTTTAGGAATTCCAGGATGTTTTTCTGCCCATCCTTTGAGAAGAGTCCTACTCTGAATGCTACTGTTGCATACAATCTTTGCCACGAGTTTCTTAGTCATACGAAGCTCATGGCTTAAAAAAGTGAAATTAGTGACCAGTCTTGTAGTAGTTACACTGATGTGAAAAGGGTTTTACATGGTAATGAAAATGAACATAGACATTTGTAAACTTTTAAAAAGTTTTAAAAACAGTTTGTGAGATGTTGCTCAAAGTGAGCAAAAAAGAGTTACCTACTGACCTGTATATTAATAAAAAGTAATTTTTTATAAAACTTACTGTAAAATTTATGATTCACACCAGGTCAAAAATGCAGATTGTCATTTCTCACCTGCCAGCTGACTCCAACTGGAGGTGGCCATTCAGATTTATTTTTTTAAGTAGTGGAAATGCCAAGTTATAATATCCTCTCAGTAAAGTGAGGTTTGGGTTATTCTTCTGATTTTGAAATGCCTTCTTACTCAGAATTATTGATGGACATGATCTGATGCCCTTACTTCAAGGAAAAGTTACCCGATCCAAGCATGAATTTCTCTTCCATTACTGTAATGCATATTTAAATGCAGTGCGCTGGCATCCAGGAAACAGTAAGTAAACTTGCCTGTTCACATTTTAAATATTTAATATAATTTTTATTGCAGCTTGAAAAGAATCAGGAAAAAGCCTTGGGCTATAGTAAGAAATAAATTGTTTAAAACATCTAGCCTTTTCCCTCTTTTTCACTTTTCTTTTTGCTAGAACACATCTATTCACCATTTTACTATTTGACGTTAATTTGTTGCTATGAATTAATGTTACACATCAATACAATACCAAGATCCATGGTATCTGAAACTATTGTTTTTAAACTTGCTTAAGAGAGAGTCTGTGTTACAGGATGAATTAGTCAAGGTTGACTGTTACATCTTCCTATACATGTACAGGTAATAGGATGTCTTGCTGAATAACAACACAAGTATGATGTCAGCCTGTCCATTTTTATCATTGAGATAACAAAGTATAGGAAAAACACCAAGTCATAATTATCCAATAAATGAATACAGTATTATAGTCCCTCTTTATGCTTTTTATGGACAATATAATTCTACTTTGTAGGCCAAAGAGAAAAGCATTTCTGACTGATTTGCTCCTTTTTAACTAAGAGCTCGCTGTTTCTGGTAGCAACTTCCACATTAACCAAAGCATATTTCCCTTTATATAAAAATCTCTGTGCTGAGTGAAGTCAAACACACATTTGTTTCATCTCAAGTGGTGACTTGTGTTACAGCTTCAAAATGATGATCCAAGACAAGCTTTGGTGTAGCATTTTTTGTCTTAAGTACCTGGGGAAAGGTATATATGTGCAAACTTAAAATGGGTTGGAAACTTTGTCTTCTTGGTCATCTGTAGGATGACTTTTTACCTGTCTTGGACTGTAAACTAGGAAAAGGGAAAATATAGCATATAACATTTATTTACCACTACTTTGCCTATATATCTTGTATTTGATAAATAATCATAAGGAATAAACAAGCATTCATAAGATGTGGTTATCTAGTACCATTTTGTATCTAAGGTTGGATGAAATTATTCTGTGTCATGATGAGAAGAGAAGCAGGCAGAGTCCCAGGCAGGCAGAGAAGATGTTTTTCTCGAACATACAGCTTTGAAAGATTAAGTATCCCTTGTCTGAGGAGTCAGCTTTGTTATTCACTGAAAGGGTGTTTAATAGGAACTGAAGGGGAGCAAGGATGAGGGACTAGTCTATTGTATTTACTTGAGGGGCAGCAGTGTAGATTGTGATTCTCCCTTTGTTCTTTCTCCAAGACAATTAAAAGAAAGTCCACTCAGAACCTGGAAATAACATTTTCATAACACTGAGCTGATTTTTTGCATGGAAGGTTGTCATGGTTTAAACCCAGCTGTTCTTAAGCACCATGCAGCTGCTTGCTCACTCCCCCACACTGGGATGGAGGAAAGAATCAGAAGGGTAAAAGTGAGAAAACTCATGTGTTGAGATAGAGATGTTTAATAGGTAAAGCAAAAAAATTGTGCACAAGCAAAGCCAAACAAGGAATTCATTCACTATTTTCCATCAGCAGGCAGGTTGTTCAGCCATCTCCAGGAAAGCAGGGCTCCATCATGTGTAGCAGTTACTTGGGAAGACAAATGCTGTAACTCTGAACATCCCCCCCTTACTTCTTCTTCCCCAGCTTCATATACTGAGCATGGCATCATACGGTACGAAATATCCCTTTGGTCAGTTGGGGTGAGCTGTTCCAGTTGTGTCCCCTCCCAACTTCTTGTGCACTCCCAGCCTACTAACTGGTAGGGTGCTGTGAGAAGCAGAAAAGACCTTGACTTTGTGTAAGCACTGCTTGGCAATAACAAAAAAAATCCCTCCATTATCAACACTTTCCAGCACAAATCCAAACCCTAGTCCCATACGAGCTACTATGAAGAAAATTAACCCTATCCTAGCAAAAAAAAACAGTACAAAGAGCTTTTGATATACTACCTTGGCAGCCTACATTGTAGTGTGAGAGTAGGCAATAGCCAGACATTCCTCTCTACTCTCTTTTGTACCGGTTCCCTGGGAGTGCTCAACACCTTCTTCTTTCTTACTTGTCCAGTCTCAGATCTTCAAAGTTGCCTTTCCCATGTAGACAATCAAATCCTGTTTGTAAAGATATTTGTTGCTGTCAGCTAAAGGTTTGCCCCTGTTTATCTCTCTCCCATGTGTTATTGTTGTATAGAGATAAATATACTTGCATTACAGCTGTACACACCTGATGCTATCTGCATTACTGTGAGTACTCATGTGGAAAAATGAGTGTGGCTGTCTTTTCTTCTGATATCTCAGCAGCTCTGTATGAAGCAAATGATAAAGTCAAAGTGTATCATATTACTAGTTAGAGTATTTGTGTCTTCTAGCCTCCCACCACAGCTTGCTCTTTAGAGCTAATCTCAAAGTCCATCCACAGTCACTATTTCTGCTACTATTAAGAGAAATTTTTGTATGTAAAATTGAACACAAGTAAATCAGAAATGTATTATAATGGTTTTGTTTTGTTTTGTTTTGTTTTTTTTCTGGAGAAACAATTATTTCAAACATTTCACTGAAAATGTTGCAGAGCTTTTGCCTGGCAGCAAATAACTAAATTAGAAGTATCCTATAGCAACAGCTCATTCCCTGTACTTAGGAATACATCCAAGAAAGTGAATGAAGCCATGTCCATTAAAGACAGACTAGAAAGTTGGAAAATTGTGCAAATTTCACTTAACCTCAGCATGCTACTATTACCAGTTACAAGGCTGTAAGTCTTCAGGCTTTGGTTATGGACTGATCCCTATTCCTAACTCTACATATATTCCATGTCTAACACACTTTATGGCCTAAATAAGTACACAATCCTGCATGAACACACACATTTTCCAGTATCCAGGAAAGACTGTAGGATCTCTCGTCTTTTAGATGCACCTTGCTACTGACTTTAGTCTGACAAAAATCACTTAATTCACAGATGACCACCAGAAGCAGATACTTAGTATTCTTAAAGATAGTCTTGAAGATGCAATATTCTTTATCTAAAAAAAATAATCAGGAATTTCTTGTAAAAAATGTCAAGGAACAGTTGTCTCTTTCTGTGTACTGTAAATTATCTTTTAGACCAGGAAAGACTTCTGTTGTTCTTGACCTGTGTTCCCCAGTTAGTTAACTAGGTTGACTACAGCTGCTTCAGAATTGTGTAAAAACATGCCACCTGCAGATTATGCCTGTACGTATGGGCCAAATGCTGACCAGCTCTGCCTCCCACTAGATCTGAGGCTTAGCAGAAGAAATCATGGTATTGTGAAATATTAATAACCCCAGCCATATTGAGCACCTTCTGCACTGTCCTGATGACGGGCCCCTATTAGAAGGACCCAATTGCCCAACTGAGACTACATTATAGACTGCTTACATTAAATGTGTAATTTCTGTTAATTCTAATTATACACTTTTTGAAAAAGCGGCAGTGGCAAGAAATTAATAGAAGAGAAAGCTTACACCTGTTAAGAAAAATGTTATTTATTTTTGAACTAAAGGACAATCCATTCTAAATAAAGGGTAAAAGTGCATATATTGCATATATGCAATACTTATTGATATATTCTTGTATTTCTTACTATATTTATTTTCTGGGAAGTCTTAGTTTGTAAGATGTCAGCTTCAGCTTGCATCTTCCACATTTTTTCCTAGATGCTCAAAGTGTACGATTAGCTTTGATCTTAAGGAAAAATGCATATACCAGGAAGTGAGAGGGAAGCGAAAGTTCTGCTTAGCCATTTGATCCCCTGTTGCCTCCATCACTCCACAGTTCCTTTAGTAACTTCATCTTTGATGTTAGATTGCCTCTGTACTTCAGTCTGAAAAACCTTTCTTTGGTTTAATTTTTGACTCTTAGGCTATATATGTGAAACAGATAAATTTAATGCATGTTACATTTATCATACTTGCACACCTTTCCCTTGCATGCAAGCTTGTGGAGTGACTTAAGCAGGTCTGTTTCTCACTTAATTCAGAGAAGCTCATAAACTTCAGCGTGAACAATTACCATTTTACATTTATATATTTAGAGGCTTAGCATTACTCATAACCAAATCAATACACATCTTCATTCAGAAATATTAGTTAGATCAGTTATTGCATTCACAATATACTTTCCCCTTCTTCAGCACTTTGAAGGAGTATATGTGCTACACAATCCTCTTCTCAACCAACACTTCAAAATTTGAGCCTTATCCTTTCTAGAGACATGAGGAAAATAATCTCTCTTCTACTTTCCCCCTCTTTCTAAGCCACACAAAAGTTTTGGCTAACACCATTTCTTTCTTAATCTCTCTTTGACTCACAGTTTTCCTGATACTAACAAATAATGCACATTATTCTTCACATTCTGAATTAAAAAAGGAATGAAATACCAAGCAATTTTCTTTGCTCGTGATTCATATCTCACTCTCACAGACTTGTGCATGCTGACACTTGTTAACAGCACCTTGGGAACAGCTAAGACATACAGTGCTAGTCCTTGGAGGATGATTTCCTGTTATTTTGCAACCTTAAAAATATGTGTAATTTAATTTATCTGTTAAAAATACAGAGAGGAAGACATGCTAAAAGAACATCAGCAAAGTACCGTGATTTCCCATTATCAATGCTTATTCTCCACGGCTGCCTAGCCTACCATTTAAGTACTGATACACAAAAGCAACACTTTTGGAGAAAAGCCAAAACTTTTCTTACTGCCTAGTAAGGTGTAATAATTAAGTTTTTTTAATCATTAAACATTTACATTTTAAAGAAGCAGGTGTAGGATCTGCCTCTACTTTTTTGAGCTGAGCCACCCTAAATTTTGTGTTGCTTTCTGTTAATTGTGTATGTCAGATTATGCTTTGGCCTGTTTTGAGTCTAATCACATGTTCTTCTGCTAATGCAAGAACAGAACTTGGTATTTGCTTAAGTTATAATTTAGCATAACTGAGTACTAAACAGAACATTATTGGTGTATCAACTGGTACTATTAAAAATGTATTGCTATAACAACTTAATTATAATGAGAGAATTTATCAGATACAGAGCAAATCTAGAGTTTTGAATGGAACTACTGCATCTTTCAGACTCTGCTGACTGTCTGCAAAGTTTTCATTTGGTAAGGAGGAAATATATTATAATCCTGTATAATAAACATTGAGAAATGTAATGCAATACAGTCTGTACCATAAGGAAATAATAATCTTCACAGTATTTTGATACTACTAATAAAAATATTCTAATGTTTCTGATAAATCCTACAGTGACTTTTCTATTTCAAAATGGATTTCATTATTCAGTGGAAAATGTCATTCAATACACAAAAGAAAAATAGACTTGTTATGGCAAGCTAAATTGAAGCACAGTAGACAATAGAACCAAACTAGATTATCATGCAAATATAATTACTTGTAAGACAGTAGAAGTTCACTGAAAAACTTTACATAGAAATTTTCCACTTTGCCTCACTTAACAAATAGGATACATTTCAATTAGTGTTCGTTCTGAGGTTCTTGGATGTTGTGATCTACTGCAATTACTGAAAATGGTCCAGTCAAATTCACCAACCAGGGTGTCTTTCTATGTTATCACGGAATCATAGCTATTCTGGTTCCTGGCTGTTGCAATGTCCTCCAGCATGCAGCTGCCTACAGTATTCCATGGGATTTGTTTTGTTCTTTGGCTAGGGATGACAGGATCTTCAGCTTTTTCTGCAGTTTCAGCTGTTACAAGTAGAAACAAACAAAAAGAGAATGAGAGATGAATATTTTCTGTTTTGCAGAATAGTCAGTCATTTTTAAGAAGTTCCTTCAGGTTTATTTTGAGTAAAGACATTGGAATCGTAATAAAGAGAGGACAAAGCGTGGAAAATCTGCTCAGAAGGGCCATTTTATAACAACTTCTGGTTTGGAAAGGTAGAGCCTTTGAAAAGGAATTAAAATAAGAACTGTTTCTGAAGAAATGAAAGTAAGAAGAGGAATACCTTGCACTTTTCCTTACCTCTCAAAAGGACTATAATATGTATGCCTTAGGGAATAATAAGGGTGACATTATTAATTAAGAGGCTTTGCATTATTTACAGTGCCATTCTTAGCTTTATTTTTTGTAACAGCACATTGAGTCTTAATAGTTAAAAACTGTAAGCTGAATTCATATGCTTAAAGAATGCTAACTTATGATCACAATGTTGTCCTGAGAGAGAGATAGTGCAGGAGATGGAGCCTAGGCAGGTAGTAAAAGCTGGGAAACCTCTATCAAGCTCTATAGAACCAGCTTAAAACTTCTACTGTCAAGTTCTCAGTGCGAGGGTAGGTGAGGCTGGTGGTTGTCACTAGTAAATGGAAATGCATTAATTTGTATGTGAGAGATTTTTTGGAGTGTAAGTAAGTGGTGACAATATACTTTTATGTGAAAATGCCAGCCCTTTCTTGTTCAGTCCTCTTAGAGCATTTCATAAACATAATCATTCAGATGTCCACAAACTAAGTTAACACTTCTGCTTTCTCTGAACTAGAAAGTATTGGATATACCTCTAAATATTTGGTATTTTAAAGATATCTCTTAATATTGCTACTACTTTCTTAATATAAGCAAGAAATTTAAATTCACACATTCCCTGAAGTCTCCTAAGTGGGTTTCCACCATCTTCCTTGTTACCTTAGTAGTAGGAGAGCAATTTTTTTCATTGTGTTCTTTGCCATATGGTGAATTAATGCTATGGTAGCTTCCGATGTAAGCTGTGGGACATACTTGTCATGGGACATGTTTGTCAGAACCCATACCCTTGCCTAGCTTTTTCCTAGTTTTTTTCTTGTTTCCCTGAGGAGCTTTTTCCATTTATGGTTTACTTGCTTTCTCTGTGGTGAACAAAAGACTTAGAGGATGCTATTACAGATTAGTAAGGATTCACATTGACCCTGAGAATGCCAACAGTTATAGTTACTTGATTCAGTGCTTTCATTGCTTAACAATACAAAGAAAGGTAAATGTAATGGAAGTTTGATCCAGGACTTTCTTCTTTTACACGGCGCCTCCAAAGGGGGAGATAATACTACCATGCGACTATAACTGTTGTCAATGAAACATTTTGTTTTCTTACAAAGAAATATCTTTTTTTGATCAAATCTTATCGTACCAACCTCATATCTTTCCTCAGAAAAGATGGGAAAGGATAAGAAAGAAAAGATAAACGTTTGAACTGTCACAAATATTTTTACTTTCTAGCTAGAATGAATAGACTTCTTTAGTCATAGTAAAATTGATGTAGGAACACTTTTGTTTCAGAGAGCCATTCCCCCAGTGAAAGACCGTGGTAAATGTCGTTTGACACTGACATTATACACACAGGCTTTCAGTGATCATATCATAGTGCTTTTTTATTGTATAAAAACAGCAACCACAACATACTCATCTATTGAATATACTATATCCTGACCTAAATTAGTAATGTTCTTAGTGAACAGAGAAAGTTTGACAGGTTTCATTGATCATATAAAGGCAAAGACATTTAAAGTAGCTAGTTTAGTATTATTTAAACTTCAGCTTGAATGGCTTACTGTCAGGTATTGTGTCATTGACTTGTGACAGTACAAAAGAAAAACTTTACCGATTTTTTTTCTGTATACTCCACAGTTAGCACTTAAATAGAAAAAAATATCTGAGTTAGAACAACTGTCTGATAATTTTTTATCTGTTTATAAAGTTATCAGTAGTCAAAACAAATATAAGTAACAACAACTACATAAAAGAGTAGATAAAAATTCACTTCAGCTTTCAAAAATTAATTTCAGCTTACCAAGTAATATGAAAAGTGGGTCTTTAACAATTTCTGGAGCATTACAGTTCCAAAAATATCTTTAGTTCAGTGCGGATTTGTGCCTGCAGCATGCTGCATGTTACATTCAGAGCATAGTGCTGATTCATACTAATTTTAAAATCGGATTCGAATGGCATATGTTGTCTTAGGCAATGTTCTTAAAGGGAAGTAGTTAATGCATGCACAACCCACATAGAGTATTCTGTGTACCACAGCCTCTAACATCCTATTACTCCTAGAAAATAAAGCAAAGTATTTGTTTGTTAGAGAAATTCCCTGTAAACATGATTGTCAAGAGTAAGATGACTTCTCAGTATGCCATAAAAGACTGGGCCGTGAAAGGCAGAAGAAATCATTATGGAAAAAAACAGTGGATGCTCACAGGGTGGGTGCACTTGGGCAATATTATGCTGGAGGCCAGTGTGCATCTTGGATGATGTGCGCTCTGTATCATATAGCTGCTTCTGATTGTAAGTCCTGATCAGTACTTTGGACAGACAACACAACCCAGAAATATTTAATAATCAGTGTAAATGTCCCAAGGCTAAGAAAAGCTCACATCCCAGTACAAACAGTGACCATTCTGTTGATTTCAGAGCTTTCTATGTGGCCTCAAACTATTAGAGGACACATAATGCATTACATTTTTCAAGTATCTTTTGTTAAGACATCCAGAGTTTCCTAAAACAAGAAGGAAGAAAAAAAATCCAGCTTTTAAAATTTGTTTCTTCTTTTGTTGTTCTTAGAAGGGAAGGTTTGTAGATGGATTTGTGTAAAAGCCTTTTGAAAGAGACTGCATTTCACTAGTACTGTTTTGTCACAGTTCTTTTGATGACCTCTTAGTAGAAATGCAAAGTCCATGAACTAGTGTAGAAAAAGTTCCTACAGATTGTGACATTTTTCAAATTTATTCAAAGTTTTACCCAAAAATTTATTGAAAACACTTCTTCAGCTGCAGTGCAGTCATATTCAACAGAATAATAAATATAATACATTTCTTTTTATTGACTCCAGGGTGTCCTAGATGTGAGACTCTTAAGGCAAACATTTGTGAGACTCAGTCACTCACTCACTCCTCTTCAGCATTGGCATTTTAAAGTAAAATAGGCTTCTACAGTTCATAGTAGGAGGGGGAAGTTAGAAATCATAGTGCAGTCATGACATTAGAAGCAACAAGACCATAAAAAACGTGTGAAGATCATGATACTTTAGCATTCAGAATTAGCACTGGTTCAATAAAGAAAGGCTGACTCTTTTAGCATCAGGAAATGTTAGTCATCCACAAGATAATTTGTCGTTACCAAGTGTGTGCTCATTTTTCATTTGCAACCTGTTACCTGTCTGTTCTACATTACTTTTTAAACGGTATTATAGCACAAGAGCAACCTTGTCAACCATTTCACTTTCTCAGTGAGAAGAGTAGAGTCTTCAGGACTCAGTAGAATCTTCAAGATAAATTATGTTATCTGTGGTCTCTTTAATACTGTAGGATGTTGTACAAGCAGATTTTCAGTCCATAGCTCTGATCTATCCATATGATCCTGTTCAATGACAAGTGGAGGTTGAATCTCAATCACACAAACCTAATAGGTACCTTAGCATCAGTTTGTATCCTTGATCACAAAACTACTTCGCCAGCAAAACTTTATAGCTTGGGCTCAGCAATGTGCTGAGCAACCTACTGTGCTGCTGCTGATTCTAAACCAAATGGAATTCTCTGCTCTATCCCTTCCTTACAGAATTGTCATTTTGGAAGGCTTGAGTTCATTGACACCTTTTTCTTTTTTTTTTTTTCTGAACAGACAAAGCACCCCCCGTACCCCCAATTTCAGACTCTAAATACTTTATATCTTCCAAAAGCCAGCACTATTAATTGTTTGGTGAAGCTGTTAAAACACTACCATGAAGAATACACACAAAGTTAATTAGAGAGAGGGAATAGCAAAGTATAAATTTTGAGTCTAGCACTACAAAAGTATGAGGTAGAAATGCTGAACAAGACATTGTGAGTAAATAAATCTACCTGACTGATTAATTATTTATTCTCTAAAAATGGTGTCTCAACACTGTGGAGTTTCTTTTGAATATATTTTTCTCCAATTCTAGAATGCTGTGGAAAACATTAAAATCAGGACTCATTAGTTCCTCATAGTCACTGTGTCTTAGAACTACAAATCCTTTAGTCCCACTATCAGTGGTCTAGGTCCGTTCTTTTTCCTACAGCTGGTCATGGAGCCACTTTCAGGAACTTTCTTCATTTCTTCATCTCTCAAATTATCTACCAACAGTCAGCTTAGCAAATAGGGATTTGTTGCAACTACGTTGCTGTTTGCTTTTAATCAGCTGTTACTTTTTTTGTCCTAGACATGGTTAAGTTGTATTAAGGGGAAATGTAATTCCTGCCTACAGTATGTAAACTGTGGATATTAAGGCATTTATACAAAAATTGAATTTGCTGTAGCATTTCTTTCTCTGTTTTGTTCAGCATACCTAACTTATAAGCTAAAAGAATACTTTTTATATGAAAGCTCCTCTCATTTTTTACGTGCATCAGGTGGATTATACAATATCATGTTTTTATTGTCCTATTTCTCAAAGCCTAATCCACAAACTTTATTTTGATTCAGAAGTATTATAGAAAAGTTTAGTTATGAGTTACAGTTGTAGAGGATGATTCTGACAATTCTATATTACTGAGTGGTAGATTGCTTGTAGTATTTATAGTTGACAATGATTTTTGGATTCTGAACACAATGCAATTGCTACTAAAGCCAATTTTCAGCTGTAGACAGAGGCTCTAAGAACATATGCCTTTATGATTCAGAAACAACTGTAGCCCATGAGTGTTCAGGTCAGTTTTCAAAAAGCAACTTAGAAGAAAGCCAAAGATAAATGAAACTTCTTATTTTAATCCCAGAGAAAATAAGTTTCATCGGTTAGGACTATTTGTATGTATGCCATAAAGTCATGAGCTTATGCGTTAAGTATGAGGAGAAGCGTATGTTTCACAGAAGTGAAGATTGTTTGAATTGTGCTGTTAGAAGGAAGTTTTGCCATAACAGCTTGGAATTAGCTAAAAACCTAAATATCATCTGAAAGAATTCATCCTAGCAGAGCTAGTGAGCATAAGACCAAAGCTAGAATTGTATAGAAGCACTTAAGCTGGGCTCCCAAGGAGGCTGGAGCTCCTGTGTGCTGCCCTCCAGCCACCCTCATGCCAGCCTGTGAACCTTTTCCAGGCTCTGGGCGTTTGTTGCTGGCTTTTCTGTTGTTAAATACCTCTTGCTTGTTGCTCATACTGCGTGCACTAGTGTAAGTGAACTTGAGCTGAGCTGTAGAGTCCACTCCTACCCTCACCGTGCCACCCCTGGGTTTGTCTGTAATGGGCCTGGTAATTGCCCCTTCCCCCTTCGAACCTAGTTTAAAGCCCTCTCGATAATAAATGTTGGATTAAATTTGTGACATAAATGCCCTCTTCAAAGATACTTTGAGGCATGCTGGAATTACTACGTTGAACTATGTAGTTAGTTAAAAATAGGAGATCAGACCAAAGAGAAGAAGCATTGTCTCTAGCACCTCATGTCTATGCTGATAAGTCTCTCCAGCAGACTCAAGAGGTGGGAAGGGCTTTGTTCAAACACCGCACCCAGGTTCACGCACCACATGGTTCAAAAACACCTGGACTTAACTGGGTATACTAGGTAGGATGTCATGTATACATACCCATGTATATGTCAGGAGAAGAAAAGGCAACAAGATTTTAGTGATGGGATGCAGAGTAACTGAGGAATTTATGTTTGGAGGTAGAGGATATTGCTAAGCAAACGTGAGTGTAATCTTCAGGGAGGTAAGATCTGAATGCAAACCACTGATTTTTCTACAAGGTAGAGTTGTCCAGTGAACACGACACTTGTCTTAGACTTGGTAAAACTTGATTCATTTTTCTTCATCCTATAGACCTTGAGACAACATTAACTTAATCACTTAAGGCATATCCATCAGTATCAGTGTAGAAAAAAACCAATTTTTGTTAACTGTATTATTATAAGTTGCAGTACAGATAGCTGAATAAATAATTTACTTATTTTTTTTCTCAAATAGTTTGAAGCAGGAGATTTGATGGGATTTGAGGAGTATACGTAGATCCTTGCTGAAACAATTAGAAATGGAATTTAGGGTAGACAGTACAACAGATAATTGAAGGATGGGGCAACCCAAATGAACTCTGAGACAATAATCTGAACCGAAATCTTTAATTGAACTCTAGCAAAAGTTTGTGAAGGATCTGTATTTAAAAAAGTTAGTAGATAAAACAGTAAGAGTGTGCCAATAAAATGTCCTTGTCTTCTGCAATAAAGGAAATGAATGATAGAAGCACAAAAGTTACAATAGAAGACACCATCCATCAATAGAGCTCTTAAAAAATACATTGTAGGGAACAATTGTCCAATGGCAGGGGGATGAATTACATGACAAAAAGAAAACTTGTTTGAAATATCTGAAATGAGCTTTTGTTCTTATTTGCTACAGCTGGAACAGAGGAAACTACATGCATTAATATGAGAAAGATACAGGCAGATGTACTGTAGCCAGTGACTATATTTCAGATGGCATTGTATGATCATTACAGATCAGTGAGACTCATTAAAAACTTATACAAAAGTAACTTATGTGAACAAAGAAGGCAAATGTCTCTGTACTTTAACTTCAGTTAAATGTGTGGGTCTTACATGTACTTGATAGGAGGAGATGTTTAATCGACCATCTATGAACACTGTGGGATCTTTCATAAGCAGCAGCACTTTGGATATAGATATTTGATCTTAGAAAGCAAAATTAAAGATAGACTAGAAAATGCTAGAGAGACCAGAAGTTCAACTCTCTAACTTGGGATGACACACAGAACTATAAGTGACCCCAGCACTGGCAGTGCCTTTACTGACAAGGCAACATCTTCTAGCACCCAAGCAGAACAAGCAGAGCTTGTCCACCAACAATCCCAGTCTAGGCAAAACGGTGATTCAGGTTCAAGGTCAGGTTCAGTTCACCCAGGGAATCCAGTGAGGAGCCGGAGGAGGTGAGAGCACAGACAGAGCTGGAAGAAAGGATACAACCTCGGGCCATCCAGAGACAGGGCTGGGAACTGGCACTCCTGCATCCCCAGCTGGGCAGGGGATGATGCTCTGAGGCTGAACTGAAATGGGAAGCCTGGTCCATGGGCAGGCTGAACAGGGCTACTGAGGCTCTTTGGTGCCCTCAAGGCTCTTGACACCTCATATTTTTAGCAAATTCTGAGGATGGTGGTGACAGCTTGTAGATGTCTCCAGTGTAAACACCTACATCTGATCTAAGCTGAGATAATCACTTTCATCAAAAGAGAAATGAGCAGAAGTCTTCTTACCCTAAAGCAGACTTCTAACAAAGGTAAGAAGCAGGTCAGTATAGACTGGTAACTAGCTTACATAAAGACCTCCACATTGCAATCACCCAAAATCAGGTGAGGTGACCAGGCTGTCAAATTGTATCCTAAATATCAGCATAGTGATGAGCAATAAATCCTTCTCAGTACCCTGAATTTAAAATTAGAATGCCTTTCCACCTTTTTCACGAGGTGAAAAACATTATTATTTTGCTATGTGTCAAGAATGACACTATGGGAGTCTTTTGAAGTTGACTGGGAATTTTAGGATCATGTCATTTAATTAGTATTATTTTTCTTTTAAATCAGCGTAAGTTCAAATAGGGGCCTCTCTACAAATATGCAATAAATAAGATAGCCAGGTTAGACCGTAGTAAAATACAAAGGGTGAACTGGTTTTGTAGTACAGAGCAGCATTTTATGCACATTTCAGTGCCATGAAAGAACTGCCAAGAATGTTCAGAAAAGAAAAACATGTATGAGATACAGATCCTGCTTTGAGTTACACTGACATAAATATCTTTAAAATCTAATTAATAAAGTGCCACTTGCTTTGCTTGTTCAATTTTCCTTTTAACACAAGACTAAAACAGTCATTTACCTTGTCTGTTAGCTATTAGCTCTCTGAGAATCTTTTTATTCTTTCTTACAGGTAGTGTTGGTGATTGGGACAGCTCTTAATGTGGAGGCATAGTTGTTCTTCACCAAAATCACTTTATAAACTTCACTAAGTCTCATTAAACCTTATTCTTTGTCACCAGCTTTTGTCTTAATATCAACACACAATGGCAAAGTAATATATAAAGGAAATTGTGCAAAAACTTGTAACAGTAAGTAACAAGTTTCCATAGATACATAGATGTATCTTTTACTGATATTTACACATTTGCATGTTATAGTCTACAGCAAAGTTTTTTCTTGAGATTTCCTCAACAGCAGAAGGCAAATGCTACAGACCATTTTCCTGGTTTTGAGAGTTACCATGCATGAAAAACACTGAAGTGTCAGAGTGACATGGATTTATGTCTCTTCTCCATAGGCTCAGCTACACAATCTGATGAAAGACT
Source organism: Pterocles orientalis (assembly GCA_011057875.1). Taxonomy (NCBI): domain Eukaryota; kingdom Metazoa; phylum Chordata; class Aves; order Pterocliformes; family Pteroclidae; genus Pterocles; species Pterocles orientalis. The sequence goes on from WKFP01014056.1 coordinate 374,814, forward strand.
TAAATAGCATCAAGTGTTTAATACACAATATGCAGGTCATGGGGGAAAATCCACTTTTCCTTCAGTAGTAACTCATGAGTCTTCAGGCTACTTTCAGCACATTTTTGTTGGACAAAGAGCAGCGCTGCCCTTTCTCCCCTCTGAACTGTCTTTTTACCCTGTTTTCATCCTTTTCCCATCTTTTTATTCCTCCTCCCCTCCCCATTTTTGAGCTTCTAGTCTCATTGATAATGAATTTCCTTTTGATCCTCTTAACTGATCAAGCCCTTCTTGTGTGAGTCTTTTCCTTCTGTAACTGCAGAAGCTGTAATAAATTCTGAGCCTCATGAGGGTTTTACTGTCGTTTCCCTTTTCTGTTTTTTAGTCTCGCCATTCCTTCACTTCCATTCTAATGAAGCCTCTTATCTTACATATGCTTTTGGTTTTAGTTTTTTGTTGGTTGTTTTTTTGTTGTTGTTGTTTTGGTTTGGTTGGTTTTTTGTTTTTTGGGGTTTTTTTTTGGTGGGGTGGGGGGCTGGAAGGGGGGGAAGGGCCC
>WKFP01014056.1:388227-441869 GCA_011057875.1 Pterocles orientalis
TCCAACTTGATTATTTGGATTACTTCATGCATGGCTGAACAGAGTTTACTAGCCAAAATGATTTTGTATTATTTGAGTGACACACTTGAAGTAACCTTTCATCAAAATGATGCTAACTTCTCCAAGTCCTATATAAGGAACAGTTAAAATGTATTCATCTCATATGCAGCCCTTCTCTGTTCTTGATTTCAGTAGGAAGGAGATTTTAGGAGGCTATAGCACTCCAAAAGGATGAAGGAGATTTTAGGAGGCTATAGCACTCCAAAAGGATGAAGGTTGTTTTTTCACTATGCTACACACATTCATTCCTTAAGCTGGAAATTAGAAGAGAGGCAAGTCTTTCTCTTTTCCATCATTTACTGTCATCTGGAGAATAACTGAAGATCCCTGCATCCATCTTGCATACCACCAAGACAAGAAAATATTCCCACTGCTTTCCCACTGCTTCTTCAAACTCAAGCATTCATGCTGACTGGAGAACTGTGAAATCAAGTTTGGTTTTTGCGTAGAGGAACAAACTGCCCAACCGCTGTATTTCTCTGAAATACCTTAACCTTGAACAAGTCCCTGTGAAAACAGAAAATAGACTTCTAGAAATTTTCTTAGGAATAAATTTATACAAGAGTCCCCTGCTGATCATCTTTAAGAGAACATCCTATGGTACGTCCCTTAGGTGTTTAGGTTTAATTCAGGATTTTGAGGAATTTTTGCATTGTTTTCATGATCTCATTAATCACATTTTTCAGCATCACAGACCTTCAGTAAACTTCTTCTTCCTCATTCCTTAAAAGTATTGTTTCCAAATTATAAGCTCATAAGAACCGCAATGAAATAGGTTTAAACTTTTCTATGCACCTCAAGACTCAATTTCCATCTGAAATGCTGGATATTAGCACACCCCCCAAGCTATCAGGCAATATCCTTTTTCACAGTTCTGATTGGCTTAATGCCTGCACAATTTTTCTAACTTTTCTTTCTGATGAGAAGAAAGGATGTAAATTCCTATTTACTTTCAGCTATTCACCCCAAAGTTTAATGCCGTGTGTAATCTTTTTCTAGTTTCAGATTCTGGAAGAGACATGCATTTTCCAACAGTGGGACAAAAACTATATATATATTATATATAATTTATATATATGTATTTTTATATATATATATTTCAGATGCTAAATTATACATACTATAGTCTTTACAATAAAATAAAAATTCAGTCATTTGGATTTTTTTTAATATTTAGGGCTGTCTGATGCTGTGATTTGTGCACCACATCACTTCCTTAGAAATGGTTGGTTTCTTTAGTTCATTTTTTTTTACTCTGACAAAGGAACCCCTTTGCTGTGTTGTCCTTTATGATTAACTGATTCAACTTTCAAAATAAATAAAAAATGTATTTTTCAGAAGACTTCCTAAGTATCCTCATAGCTTTTTAAAAATAACAAAAAGTGATAAATAATTCAACTATCTGAGTCACCTGCAAGGAAGTGTAATTCACCTTTGTCCTTAACTTTGTAAAATAAACCAAATGAATATTCCATATTCTTTGGCAGTGTACAAAATTACAGGCTACTGCATTTAAAAAATTTCCACTTTTCACTTTTAAAGTAACTTTCCGTAGTTATTTCTTTGTTTTTAGATGGACTTCTTGTTATTTAGAGTTTAAACATGCTATCAATTTTCAGATTAATGATTTGGAATACTTCATTAGTGTTCTGTTTGTCAAGGGTTTTTTTGACAACCAGATTTTGAAAAATGTCTGGAGAAAATAATTTATAAACAAATTTCTGGGGTTTTGTTTTGGTTTTGGTTGGTTCAAACTTGTCTGAAAATATTTACAGTTCTTAGGACTTCCTTTGCATGTTTGTCTCATGCATTTGCTCAGAATCAGGAAAATTGCTGTCTGAATCTTGAAGATCTGTTCATTTCACTCAGAATGATAGCATCCACTTTATGTAAGAGAGTGATGATTGTCCTCAATTTATTTTCTGTCAATAAAATGCGTTTTTGAAGGACAGAAAGAACAAAAGACAAAACACAATCCTGAATAGGTTCCTCTTTGGTTTTTAGCATCTTTGGCAAAGTTGTTATGCTTTGTTACATTCTTGAGTGTGATGCTCTCTCAGTTAACTGTATCTCTTACTGACTCCAGTGGAAAACCAGTACATGCAAATCAATACTATTTCTCTCACAAGCAATAAAATAAGGATTTTCTCTTTTCAAGAACTTTTGAATATAGGTTGGAAATAACCAGTAATTTTTTTTGTGACAACATTATCTTCTATCTTCAGCATGCCATCAACTGCTGCTTGGATTAACTGAAAATTACAGGGAACATTTAGTAAGTAAATAGATTCCTCAAACAAATCTTAAGAAAGTATCTGGATTATCTGCATCAAATTATTATGGATGTAATTTTTTCCCAGTGCAACAGGTATTCTTCCATGTTGCTGTTAGCTAAGACTTTCAAATAGGAGGCATAGCATTACATTAAAGCACTTCCTATTCAGAGCAGCATAGTTTCTATACCCACAGATTCTTCCCATTTGGGACTTTCTTCAACAAGGAAACACTGTAAATGATCACTCAATTCTATTTGAACATGATGTTGAAGAATTCAGGAAAATAATTCGTTGTCAGCTGCTACCATTCAGCAGATAATCTTGACTTCTGAATAGAATTCAGTAGAAGATTCTCATACCACAGCATTTATTCTAGATAATTAGCTCAGTCATGAGATTTCTGTTTTGATTTCAGCAGCCTGAGCATAGTTTCACTGTGTGATATTTTTCCTCCAGCAGTTCTTCAGTGTGTTTATTAATTATTCACCAATTTTCAGTCCTTCCTGTTTTAGAGCATACTTAACACTGCAGTTTCTATCCTTAAGATTTTAAAATAACTGCTAGTAGTGTTTGGTTTTTTTCCCATGGTTTTACCTCAAATGCTATATGTTCTGCACAGTTCTTCACGCAAGCCTCTTCTAGCAACAGCTGATTCTCATAAACTAATATGTGTCTTTGAATATCGCTTAGTTATTCTCCACCTACACTGGGACATAATGTGCTGGTTTTTGACTGATGTAACAATATAACATTGTAAGATAACCATCTACTTCAAGCAAGTGTCAAAAAAATACTAATTTTTGCTGAAACAACAATAAAGTTACAAATTTTTAAACTCAAATAGCCTTTGAGGAAGGCACATATTCATAAAAATAATACATATATTTTCTTTATAGTAACCAAATAGTATTCTCTATGTGTTATGTATAGTTCTACAGGAATTTAGCAATGAAAACCTCTTCAAAATTGTTAAATTATTGAAAAGCTGAATATATACAAATATGTGATATCTACTTTATAGAAAATCAGCAGAGAGCCTAACAATTCTGAATGATTCTAAAGATATAGGAAGCAGGAAGAAAGGATTCAATCTAATAACAAGAGTTATCTCAAGAATGTGATTTTCAAGTGAGTTTCAGCTTTCATCTGCTACTCTGTAGAAATGTTGAAGAGCATGAGTTAGAGCGTGGGAGCTGACAATGGCTATAGTGCACACTTGAGATACAGGAAAAGTCTGTGAGCAATTTACATCAGTATGTTGCCCTCAAAGGGTTATGCTCAAAGGCATCCGAAGTCAAGGAGAGACCAGCTCCTCAATTTACAGTGAAGAACAGAGTTGTTTAACTTGTTCTAGAGAAAGAAGAAACAAAATAATATGAACAGATGAGATGACAGTAACAGCAAGCCTATAAAGCTACTGTCATAGATTAAATTCAGTAAAAATGAGGTCCAGGCAATAACACAGCAATAGCTCCTATTCACTTCAAGAACTGCTTATCAGAAAACACCATTTAGCCATCAGGGATTAAGAAAAGTGATATTGTAACAGAAATGACATCCCTATCCACTGTATTACTTCGTCTTAGAAATATTAAGAGAGAGACTTTTATTTAATCTTATGGCTTCTACCTGTCTGTTGGAACTACAGTTGTCTGTATAAGAATAAATAGATGGGTGAAGGATAATAAAACAGAAGTCTGTTAGGGAGATCAAACTCTGAACAGTTATTTTCATAGCAGATTTGCATGAACTAATTGCAACCTATTTTAATTTGAGACTATTTATATGTACAACTTCTGTAGTTTTTGTTTTTCTTAATGTGTGAAGAAAAGAAATATTATGAGAGCTGAATAGTTGAAATTGTTGGACAATTCAGTGAGCTGGAGAATTGCAGGAAAAATGGATGCTAAATAAAGCACCTGTGAAGCATTGGGACAGGATCTTGAAGGGTGCTGAGGGCTTAGAGCTTGCCTGCTGTTTTGGAAGGGACCTGATATACTTAACTGTGGGGGAGCCCTGGCAATTTAACTACTAACTTCACTGAGGAGACGACATATAGTTATCACTTTATATAAAGAGAGTTTACTATCCAGATGCTTTGCAGAACAAAGGTATCGTTAATTACTAAGAGATTAATTTGATCCTTGTAGTTAACCCTCTGACAAAATGAGATTTTTTTATCAGCTGAGACTGAGAGAGAGCTCTCTCTTTTTAATATCAAGCCTTCTACAGTTCATCAGCTTTACAGATTAAAAGTCTGACAGCTCTTTATGTCTACTAGTATATTACACTGTCTGCTCCACAACCACAGACACTAACAGATATGCTTTAGTTTTTATGCTTAGAAAATTGGCAGTTAAAATGTGCGCTGCTGTTCCTCCAGCACCACATGAAGTTCCAGATCCTTGCTGAACCTTGCACAACAACAGACTGCTCTCCCAGAGCTCAGTGTTTTGAGCAGTGTGATCATGACATTATATAGCTGCCTAGCTGATAAACTAGGATCAGCTCTTCGAAGCACTAGCAGTGTGATTCAGACGTGATGTGATGTCATGCATGCCCTGTCCCCCATCCCACGCATGATTTTGGAACATTCTATATACTCCGTATATCAACAAACCTATGGGGAAAAAAAATGATCGTACAACTTCTTTATTTCTTTCTTTTCCCCATATCTTACCTGTATGAGTTGCTTGGACAGACTTGCATTAATTCAGACTCCCCAGCTTTATGTTGTTATCTGTACGCCCCTAAACTGCCTTGGTGCTGCTGTGCCAAACACCAAAAAAAGCTGGCTGAAAATTTCTTTGCAGTGTCATTCAGCACAAGTGTACCATCAAAGATAGATGTGTGGTAAGACAGCCTGACCACAAAGTTCTCATGTGCACGGCCTTACTGGCATCTTTTTAGCTGACATTTTAATAGCTGTATAATTTTTTTCTACTTTTCTTATACGAAGGTGTTATAGTGCCCCGAATCAAATTCTCAGGTGCAGTAAATGTTGCATGGTCTACAAAGGCAGACAGTGAATGGATTAATAAATCCCTTTGGCTTTTACTGTCTGTTGTCCATCTTGACAGTTGAACACTTCTAAAAAGCCTGAAGGAATGCTTAGCATAGAGTTACATACCTTCCCCAAATGTAAATTCTAAATCACCGTAAATGAGAGGCATATTTCTGCTCTGGGAAATGTTCCATCCATAAATTCAAAGAAATTTAAGGGGAAGTGTTAGATTTTGTTCGTTTATTTTAATTCTGAGAAAACAGCAAAGAATTGAATTATCAAACCAACCTTTCAAAATGTTATTGTAAAGGTAGATGAAGGAATGATGGCCCCCCTCCCCTCCCCTCCCCTCCCCTTCCCTTCCCTTCTCCCCATAAGACTATGCCACTGCTGGTGTCACAGCCAGAGCCTTTTAAGTCTGTGCCAACAAGTCACCCTCAGCCTTTAAAGCTCCTTGTCCTTTGCTAACTTCCAAGCAGCATTCAGAGGGTTGTCCCAGTCTAATGTGTGTTATAACCATCACTCTTCCAACTCTGATTTAAGTGCAGACCAAGTGAACTTGAAGTCTCCAGACTCTGTCATTGAATTGGTTCCTAAAGGTAAAATCTCTTATAATGTGAAAAATGCTGTCCGATAGAAGAAGCTGTAAAGGATCTTAAGGTCACCTACTGTCTTTTAAATTCATGCTAGAGACTAGAACTGCAGCCTGCAACTCTTTAGTCTACTGAAATATTTCTTTCTTTAAACTTGTTTTTATCTTTAAAAATGGAGTGTGATGTAGTTACAACATGGCATGTAAGAGTTCATCTCTGCCCTTCCCACATTTTCTAGTGCTTTTCATTCTGTTGAACTGATGAATTGATTAATGAATATTAACCATTGTAGCGCACATACATCTGTGACAATCTGTTACTAGATGAACAAGATTTCTGTGAACTTAATAAAATTCTGTAAAATACCCAATATTTAAAAATTCCTCTGGTACTGAAAAAAATTAGGCAATACAAAAAATGTTTTTCACAATAGGGTGCTGAGAATGTAAATTACTGAAGAATATACATTTCTGATGTCTGTATACACTCAAGTGGGTGGGTAGTCTAACATCATAGACCTCAGCAGTTTAGTATCCTACTTTTATTAGGAATAAAGTACTGATTTTTTTCTCTAATCAATTATTCTCTGGTCCATTTCTGTGGAACTGTATGCTTCCCTGGCTGTGAGAGGACAGTGTGCTTCCCTGGAAGTACCTGTTTGTTCTTGGTTTCCCTTTCTGTTCTGTGATAATTGAGGAAAATAGTAGCCATTTTTTGTTTGCTCATTTCTTGTTAAGTATTCTCAGATTCTCCAGTGTACCTTCTGTTCAACAGTGCTTCTTGAAGGAACCAGCTAATATCTGCCTATTCTTAATCCAGGAAATAATCAGGATTTTTCCAGTACTGACTGAAGTTACACTAGGGCAGACAGTTCAGTTTCTCTACCCAGCAAAGTAAAATGAGAGAGAATGAGCAATCTGTAAATGAAGACCTTTGGTTCCCATTTTACAAAGCAGAATGTCACCTGAAAATTGCACTAATGTAATATTTCTTTTTGGAAAAAAACACCTAGAGGCCTAATACAGGATCTTAGCATCCATTATACCTTTTCATGTCATCATATTAATAAAATGAGAAACTCTGTCTCCAGGTGTTCGCAATAAAAACATGTGGCAGAGGGCAATGGGTTAAAACAACAAAGAGAGGAAGAAAGAAAAAGGTAAAAATGAAATTATTTTGACTGCCAAAATGAGAAGCAGACATGGCTCAACAGTGCCTGGATATGGTCAAGGGGCAAAGGTACATTTTAATAAGTCTTGAAGAACACAGTGCAATTGCTTAGTAAATATTTATGCAAATATTCTTAGCACTCTTTATGTAAAATTGCAAAGTTCTTTTAAGTCTTCTATGATTTAGTCAATCAGAATTCTTCCAAGGGAATGAAATGATCATAATTATTTCATAAATATATGTAGCATGAAGATTGCCGTGTTTTGCTTATTTTTGTTTCGCTCAATTTTGTTTTTCAGTATATTGCAGTTCCTGTGCAGAGTGAGGTTGTACCAAAAGATTGATTTCCCATGGTGAAAATTAGAGTTTCATAGGACTTGGAGACTTTTAGTTTGTCATTTTATCACCAGCTGTTTTCTGTCTGTAAATTGCAGGTGAATCTGTCTGGAAAGTCTTCTTCTTTACTCCAAACTTCAGTCCTGAAGACTCCAATGGTTGCTACGATTCTCATGTTTGCTTCTGCCATGGAAAATTCATCACAAAGCATGATCCCCCACTGCTCTTCGATCTCTCTAGAGACCCTGAAGAGAAAGTCCCACTGAGTCCAGAAACAGAGAGCCGTTTCTACGAAATCCTCAGGGTCATACACCTAGCAGTAGATAACCACACCAGGTCCCTTCATGCTGTCCCTGACCAGCTGTCATGGGACAACCTTATCTGGAAGCCGTGGCTCCAGCTGTGCTGCTCATCCCTCTCTCAGTCTTGCTACTGTGACTATGACTCAGAAGGGAGTCTCCTGGAGGTGCATTCAGGATAAACAGGCTGCAATTCCCTTTCAGAAACTAGAACAAGAGAGTGTGGATAGCTGACTTGAACCACTGTGGTACTAGCCTTCAGAAGGTTTTGTTGTGTAGGAGAACCTGTCTTCAGATGTGTCATTGCTGCAGAAGATAATTTCAGCCAAGAAAATGTGTCAAGAGAAAGAGGGAAGACACATGTTTTCTGTTTTTGTCATACAAGAAACCATATGAAACACATGTTGCCATCCTCATCTACAAATGGGTAGGCTGTAGGCACTTACTAGATGAGATAATTTTCTAGATCTTCAGCTTTTTTCTTACACAGCAAGGAATTTTCCTCTAGTTTCTGTAAATTACAATCACTAAATGCACACTTTCCTATCCTTCTGGCTAAGTGTTATCCACCATCAGTAGGACATAGCACTGAGTAATTAGAAAAAAAAGAGATAATGGTGGAGAGGTCCACTTGTGACTATAATTTGGCGACTGAGGTAAAAAGCAGAACTGCAACAGCCTCTTGATCAACAAGCATCACGGATACGAAATAATAAACAGATTGCCAACAATCTAACATTGAATGTGCCATAAAAATGTAGAGAACTATGTAGTGGAAGACCTTACATCTGCATTAAAGTAGTGCTCCCTAGCTAGTGTCCTATTGCATGGCAGCAACTTTTGTTTCAAGAAGAAACCACTTCAAGTGCACCAGTTGTGTGCTTGAGTGTGTACTGTAAGTCTCCATATGCATATATGCAAGCCAAATTCATAACTCCCCAAAATCCCACAAATCCTTCAGTCCCTGATATAGACACACCTTTATGGTCACAGTCGAGTTGCTAAAATGAAAGATTTGCTCCCTACGTGATATCTGAGTTACAAATTCACATGATACTACACAGATATCTTTTACTATCTACCATACCTGTTCTTCTGCTGGCGAGTGCAGTGTGCATCACAAATAAATAAAATTTGGTCTTCTTTTAAATGTCTTTACCATTATTTCAGATCTCTGAATAGGATCTATTATTTTCTGAGAAGAAATGGGCTTGTGCACTTAAAGACGAATATAACTCTCTCTGAGTTCTTAGCAGGGCCTTGGGAAATCTACAGTACTTCAGGGCTAGTTTCTGTATCCATTTTATCTGCCTCTTATTCAGACACATATTTTTTCCACTTTACAGGCAGGCAAACTATTTTCTTTGGCAGATTGTACCAGTGAAGAACATATCAGCAAAATACTGTAATGATTTGGTGCCTGATAATAGAAGGTGACTCGCTCCTTATCAGAAAACACTAGTTAATTCCAACACTACAATGTATTAAAATCTGTTTTCTGCAAAGGTGATCTGTGATGATAGTAACGCAATAGCTTCAGTCAGCCAACATGAAGGTTGTGACCTGATTCTTGGGAGCTATTGAAGTCTGTCCTATAAAAATATATTGTGATATATGGTGTATTTCTCTGTCTGTAAAACCTAGGCTTTATTTGATTTTTCTGCTGCAGTTTCACTCAAAATTTCATTCTCTACAATATCCAGATGCCTGTCCTGGGGAATATTGTGCTCTTCCCTTGAAGTCCTATATTTGATGTTTCACTTTGTGTTCATGATTCTGTATCTTAAGTATGTGCTCTGCAAGCTCTGTATGCTGATGAAGTTAGTCTGTTCAGGTATTTCCTTGATAACCATTCAGTACTGTTTATATTGTACTTGGAAAGCTGTCAGATGGCCATTCATGTGGCATAATTCCCTCCTTGCTTTATTTAATCACTGGATGTACTACATAAACTTAGGAAGAAATATGCCTGTAGTTTGAATACAAATACTCTTTTGCAGTGATAGTTAGGATCCATACATCCCAAATTTTTGGTCCTAACCATGTGTCCAAAGAACCCCCTGGGACATGGCACTGGTGCCTGTGTGCCTCCCCCTGCAGCGGACAAGTAGCCTGGGCTGCGGCCATGGTGCTGGATGTCTTGACACTGAGTACCGAGGTGTGGGGGGATGCTCTCTGCAGCTCTGCTGCAGCTTACACAAAACTTTTCAAGCAAATATTCCTGCTAAAGCACATGGGAGAAAATATGTTGTGTGTTAGGTACAGAGCAGTAACTCAGACAAGGTGTCATTGGATCTGTTTTGTTCCCATGGTTGGTGGTCTGTGACCTTAACAGGGATCTCAATTTATATTCTCAAGGACATCCACGCCTACTTCTTTTCATTGGGAAGATACTATGTTGCTGTTATTTCTTTTCTTTATGAAGGTATAAGAATTGTTTATTCTGTTAGGCACAACAGCTGTTCTGTGTTGCCTGGCTGTGGTAGAAAAAATGATAATTTTTCTACTGCTCTGATTTCTTCTTGCTTGAATATGGCCAAAGAGGGTATCTCTTTGGCTTTTGGTGCCGTCTCTCTAATCTCCTTTCTTAAAATGTCCAAATCGCTCAAATACTTTCCCACCTATTTCTTTGCCACTCAGTCATCCCATTTGCTTGTCATATTGATCACAATGGCTATTTTAGCCCAGTCAATCAGAAGATGAAAAATGGTCTTTGTGAAAAGATTTGACTTTAAGGGCTCCTTGACTTCTACTTATTTAAGGTCTAGCAAGGATTAACTTTGTGTTATGAAGTCTAAGAAATTAAAACACACCCTAGACACCCTGAATAATAAAAGTTATTTCTTGTTTGTGGCACAAGCTTCATATTTTCCAAAATATAACTTAGTACAACTTTTAATATTTTGACTTAAGCAGTAAAATCTGAAATCCATTTTTACAATTGTTCCTTCAAGAAGGACTCTATTAAGAAAAGAGCAGTATATTTCATACTCTATGTTAATGCCATTTCATTTAATGACTAAAATAAACTTTCCCTGTATTGCAAATGTATTATACCTCTCAGTACTGTACCTTCTGTTCTGGAGATGCCATGTCAGATCGCGGTAATTAAAGTAGTCTTGTTTATCTGCAAAATAAAATGAGAAGTACAATATACCATTTTTGTAATGGCACTGCCTGATCTAACAAGGAAAATTTTTGTTTTTTACAACAGGTTATTGATGGGATATAGGTGATTCACAATTTATTAGCAAGGAAGTCTCAAGGAGAATGTGCTGCTCTGGTACTTTTAGACTGGCTTTCAATCTATCATTTAATGAGCATCAATATTGTAACATAGTGCCTGTTTGTAGAATATGTCAGTTTAAACTGGGAGTTAAACTTCAGAGGAAGTGTATTCCTCTATGGTATCACTTAACAGTGTCATATCCTAGTTTATCAGAGAGTCCCTGTATGGCCCAGACCATATGCCATACAGGGAAAACTAGGATGTAGAAGAACCCCCTGTACTAGGAGATATAAGATACCCTTAACTTCAGGTTTGCAAATAGGTTCTGTGCTTACTGTTTAGCACAAGTGGGATTGGGGCCTGGAGGAGAGAGAACAGATGGCTAAAGAAGATGCATACTGGGAAGTCAGAGAAAGATATTAGTCACATTTTTCTACTTATATTCGTTCTCTCTCTTAGCAGAGATAGGAGACTACATGGAATTTTTTAAATAATATTTTGCCCTAGGGGACTGGATGTTGCAGGTTCCTGGCTCTTTAAAAATAGAGATGTCCTGAGTTGCCTCAAATTACTGTGTCAGAAAAAGAAAAAAAAAGAGAAAGATGGGAAATATGAGCCTTTGTAAATAGGAGTCAACTCACTGAAATCCAACTGAAAGTTTGCAGAGAAATAGGTGAATATGGTTTAGCCCCAGCCACTATATAAGCCCCACACAGCCAGTGGGATGGCGGAGTGAATCAGAAGAGTAAAAGTGAGAAAACTCGTGGGTTGACATCAGGACAGCTTGATAAGTAAAGCAAAAGCTGAACACAAGCAAAGCCAAAAAAAGGATTCATTCACTACCTCCCATGGGCAGGCAGGTGTTCGGCCATCTCCAGGAAATCAGGGCTCCACCACACCTAACGTTTACTTAGGAAGACAAACACCATCACTCCAAACATCCCCCCTTCCTTCTTCTTCCCCCAGCTTTGTATGCTGAGCATGGCGTCTTATGGTATGGAATATCTCTGGTCAGTTGGGGTGAGCTGTCCCAGCTGTTTCCCCTCCCAGCTTCTTTTGCACCCCCAGCCTGGTTGCTGGTGGGGTGGTGTGAGAAGCAGAAAAGGCCTTGACTCTGTGTAAGCACTGCTCAGCAGTAACTAAAACATCTCTGTGTTATCAACACTGTTTCCAGCACAAATCCAAACTGTAGTCCCATATGAGCTACTATGAAGAAAATTAACTCTGTTCCAGCCAAAACCAGCACACTGGTCTGTATCCTTCACAGCTCAGTGAGAATCATCACTTGCCAGCAGTAATTCAATTCACATTGTAATAACGTGATATCTGGGTGTTCAAATGTGTGGGTAATGTAGAAAATTTCACGTCACCTGATATACGAACAAATTGTGAAAAAAAGAAAAAGAGGGCAAGCATAGCTACAAAAATCCCATGTTCTAATAGAGTACATATATCAAAACATAGTTTTTGACTTACCTTAGAACATTATATTTCTGTGCATGAGACAGAGCTTTTCATCTTCTCTGTCATTTCTCTTTCCTCTGGCATTGCCTGAGCAGCATCTGAAATACGCTCTGAGGAGCTCACTTTCAAGAGGAGTCCACCTTGTCTGAGTACACTTCAAGCAGACTGGCCAGCCACGTGGACCCGAGGAAAGGCTGGCGCAGCAAAGCTCTGAACTGGGAACCACCAGGGAGCAAATGATTTCTGGGGGTTGTCTCCAACCTGAAGACAGACGACTATGAATTGCTGGTTCCTCTGTGTCTGGCAGGGACTGCAGGTGACCAGGAGGAATGAGGATGCCTACATGGCCAGCTGGACTGCAGTGTATCCTGCAGCAGCATCCTTCAGTGTCAGACTGTCAGGTGGACATTTCCTGGGGATCTGCAGGATGCATGACCCCTTGCCTCCGAGTAAACACAGCAAGCAGGCTACTGCCAAATCATCACTGAGGAGGTGGCAGATCCTAATCCAAAGCTCTGGGTCAAAGACCACAACAGTCACACATTTTGTTCCCTGGAGGACTCAAAGACCTGAGCCAGACCCTAGGGACTCCCTGTTTTACAGGCTGCTAAAACTGCAAATATTTCAGGGAGTCCTGGAAACACTTTGACAGTTTATATGATTTTTCCAAAACATTTTGATGTTCTTGGTAGCTTTTATTTACATCAAACCCAATAAGAATATTCCTAAAACTTCACCGATACAGTAGAGAAAAGATGTTGAAAATTATTCTTAACACTATCCATGATAGCTTTAACCTGCTAGTTCCATACTGTGAGTAGTGGGCTTGCACCAAAAAAAGGTTCAGCATCTGAAAATTTCTTATGCATATGGGAAGTAGCTGAAATCCAGACTCCCACTGAAGCCTTCACTATGCTGGCTAGTAAGATAAAAACTGGCTTGATTATCCTCACATCTCTGATTGTACTGTCAAACTAATGGCACATTGCAGACCTTGCATGATGCGGATTATAGGCCTTGCAACGCTTATGCAGCATCTCCTGAATACTTAAAAAACATTCCTTTAATATAAATCATGCTGGATTCCTTATGTAGATTACTGTTAGTCTTATCTAGAAAAGAGTGGTGCCCCAAGTGCTTTTCTTGAAAAAGAAAGCCATATTTGAAGAGAAAAGATTCAGTATATGGTCAGCTTTTTATAAAAACCCCTCCAACATTATTTACTCTACAGTTATCAAAAAAAGCCTTTTTATACAGATAATATTTTATTATACCTGATTTATGTGAAACAATACTGTGGAACAGTTGAAATTATAAGGCAGAGCTCTTCATTATGACACTTATTTAAGATAATTTTACATTAAGTTGCTTTGGGTAGCAATATTTATTATGAAAGATTAGACACAAAGCATCTCAAAAGCCATATGGACTCAAGAGGGGCTGCAAGAGAATGGCTTTGGTTTAATATGGTCTTCATTGCTCACAAATGTAAAACCAAGCTATGAAGAAAAAAAACCACCTTTAAAAATTGTTTGCCTGTGCTGATAGCGATAAAAATAATACTAGAAGTTTGTACAATGTGTGAGAAGTTCTTTTATTTTTCCTTATTTTTATCTTTTATGTAATACCTCCTCCTGCCAAACAGGTTTAGGAAAATGTATTGATTGGTTTGTAAATGCCAACCTTACGCTGTCGTATGTAATGCATTGGGAAGTGGCTGATTAATGCCACTGTCCAGATAACTGTTTAAGCTTCAGGGAGATGGTTAGACTAGGAATTTTAGATCCTAAAACCTCCCTGTCTGATACATATGAACAGCACAGACATCCAGTCATGTGTCTTCATTCATCAAGCTTTCAAAAAGTATGTTATTCTGCAAGAGGAGCTGCTTCATGCCGCATCCTTCTCCGCTATGGTACTTACTAAAAATAAAAGGAAATCCTCTCTTATACTAAGATTTATGCTACTGAATCGCAACCCTCTTTGGTTGTCTTTTGACAAAATTCAGTCATGAGAGGGCATGCCTAGCAGCTAGATGGCAATCTGCCCTTTCTGGAAACTAATGGCAATAATAAAAGTCTTTTGCTAGAGCTCAGGAAGCTGCATTAATGTACACTAAGTGAACACTGCAGACACTTAGTTCCACCCATCAGTTTTTAAACACTCAATACCAGACTATGTAAAGGAATGCCATCTTCACA
Source organism: Pterocles orientalis (assembly GCA_011057875.1). Classification (NCBI taxonomy): domain Eukaryota; kingdom Metazoa; phylum Chordata; class Aves; order Pterocliformes; family Pteroclidae; genus Pterocles; species Pterocles orientalis. Next base: position 402,860 of record WKFP01014056.1, read on the forward strand.
TTTTAAACCTATGCTCAGTTTCATTTATCTCCCGTGTTTCTCCTTTTTGCTCTCCAGACCCATGTTGAGGAATACAGTTTCACTTTAAAAAGCTGACTTGGCAGATTCACCTAAGACTGTTTTATCAAAATATAAACCCATTATTTGCATGAAAGGTTGTTACATTGTAAGATGAATCAAGGTGATCATCCATTAAGATCCAGACTCTGACATTCACAGATGAAGGCCAGGGTCTGGATCTTGATGGATGATCACCTTGATCTAATGGTGTAACAACCTCTTTTCATGCAAAGAAACAGTTTGCAACCATAAAACTCTCTTAGGTAAATTCATAGAAAGGCATATCATAGTAGCCTCTTGAGGTGTTGTATCTGATTAAGCCTAAGTTCCTTTTATGTCTTGAAAACAATGCAAACTGCAGCAGAATTTCTGCTATTCATTGAAACCTTACTACCAGTAAATCTCTGCTGATCAGAGACTCATAAGGCACCAACCCTCTAACATAAGCTGTGGCTTAAACTTTTATTAAATGATTCTCAGGGTACTGAACCTTCTCTTTCCTGAAAGCAGCCTGTGTAGTTGCACTAGCCTGAGAAAGTCAAAGGAATACATAGTCGGGAAAGAGATAGAATAAGGAAGCCTTTGAAGGGACACAGAGTATGTTTGCAGACTGAGGCCTTGGGCATGCTTTCCATCTTCCCACACCAGATATGGGCCCCTAGCTGCAGTCTCATTCCATACTGGCTGGCCTTGCTCTGCTAGAGGAGAAGGTACAGAGTCTGTGGACCAAATGGACAAGGGCAACACCACATAGTGCCTAATTTATTTAAATTTTGGGGTTTTTTTAGAAAGAAGCCTGGGAAGTTCATCAGAGCATGCATCTACAGGTCAGTTTAGAGGAGGCAAGAATGTTATCTGGAGGTTGAGAGATGAAATCAAGTTCTAGGAAAGTGTAGTCTGGGAATGAAAAAAGTCACTCTTCTTCAGATTGAAACTGTGCCACTGAGTAGTAAACAATTTTAAAACCAGGGAATCAGGAAGAGGGTAATTTTCCCTAGCGGTAAGGGCACTCACCTGGCTTGTGATGACAGCTTTGCTGTGAAACTTCAAGACTGATTAAGTATTTTTAATCACACGAGGTACACAGATTGCCTCTGGAGCAGAGAGGGACACACCTTGTGGCTACAAAGTCACTTTCTGTTGCTGTCACTTGCTCCCTGACCTGGTGAGTCTAAGAGTCTTTCCTGTGGAATGGCAAAGCTTCCACAGGAAGGGCAAAAACCATCTTCTCACACCCAGCCAGCTGCTCAGGGATGCTTTGTTTTAACTGCATGTCCCATCTAGGAAAATGTTGAGGACAGAAGGCTCGAAAGAATTATCTTTCTTCTTTGATCCCAGGGTTTGAAAGAAAACTGTGCTTGTACAGGAAGAACCTCGTTCTTGTATTGCCAGGAGTGCTCTGAGAGTAGGATCAGAGTCCTTAGATGTCATAGGGAAGATGCATTCCCTGGCTCCAGAAGGATTTATAAATCGATGTAGGTAGAAATGTAGTTGTAGGTCTCAGATTTATCTTGTTTACATTCATACACCTATGATTAGGATATCTAGAGCTAATCTCACCTCCATTTCTAGAGAAATTTCTCTAGAGAGAAAAACAAGGTGTGTCTAACCTAGCTTGTATAGTTGGGTGAAAATTATGTCAGTCATGCCTAAGAATATTCTTTTTATGCTTTTTCATAGATTAAAAAAAAGACATAGGATAGCTATAAACAGCAGAAATCTCAAGACATCTGTGTTTAGGGAGTTGAATCTCACTTCTGTCCTGGAATTTTTAAAATCTTTTTTTAAAAGTGAGGCATATATGAAATTTAAATGCTTTCAACAGTACCCAAATTGAGATTTTCACAGTCAGAATTTTGCAGTTTCAAGCAATTTTTAGAGGCTAAGCTTCTTTGTTTTCTTGTTTGTTTGCTTGTTTTTTTGGCTCTGACCTTCAGTTCTTTTTGTCACTACCATGCTCTGCAAATCAGTGAAGAAATATCCTATTGAAAGTATTTAAAAGAAGTGTCATTGTTATGCAGGTCAAGCAATTTGTTTTTAAGGTCATACTAATCATTTTGTATGCCAACATTTTAATTATTTTACTAGGGTGAGATATTTCAATTATAATAGAATTTTGCCAACAGTAAATTAAGATCTTTTCCAATTTACATTTTGTGTTTACATCAGCCGTGATTGTGTTGAAAGGACTTGACTTGAAGAATACTGCTCAATGTCTTAAAAAAAGTAATGACATTTAATATGCAACAGTCTCTACTATAGTGACTGTTTACCTGCCATGTTAAAAAGTTTACATTGTTATATGCATATTGTACGTTTTCCATCGTCTAGTATCTTCAGAAATTCTTCTTAGCCAAGCAAATAAATAAACTACTCTGAATTATGCATGAAAGATTACTTTAGGGCTCCATCTGCTAAGCATTTTTTAGAGTTAGTTTCTCAAGCTAAAAATGTTTACCTTGCGTTATATTGCATATAAAACTGGTTGCAGCACCTTAATTGATTTTATTTCTTTATATTCTGTATTATCACATGACTAAGTACATATCTAGTAAGAGTACAAGCAGAAAGATCCTAGTTCAGCAAGGCATTTGAACACAGGCTTGCAATTTAACTGTCTTCATCATCCCACTATCACAGAACCATAGAATAGTTAGAGTTGGAAAGGACCTTAAAGATCATCGAGTTCCAACCCCCCTGCCACAGACAGGGACACATTTTACTAGACCAGGTTGCTGAAAGCCTCATCCAGCCTGGCCCTTTGCTGAGTGAGACCCTTCACCAACAGAAGATACACAGAGTGAGTCATGTACAATATTTCACTCTTGCTGTCAGTATCTTTAATTTACTCTAAAACAAAGATCTCTTGTATGTTTTAAATGCCAGGTGTTTCCAATCTTTCCCAGGCTGTGTCCATCAGATATTTGTGAGCTTGCTTCCAACCTTGCTCTTTGTTGGAAACACAATGCAAGCTAATATTTTTTCTGAGTTCAGCAGTCAATTACTTCTGTTACTAGGATACTGTTTACCATAAAGATCATGATGTAGAATGTACTGGCTAAAAAAAGATAATAAAAAACTAACAGAACAATGAAAAGCTTTCAGAGGGGATAAATCCAAAGGCATCAAGGGTCAACTGCTATCCAGATATAAAATGTACCTTTTTACATGGGTCACAAGAAGCAATGGTAAATCTGTTAGATTCCACTGTTAAAAACAGAGGACAAAAAATATCTAAAGAAGCATTTTTCACACAGAGTTAGAAATGAGCTAAGACCAGCATTAGCTACCATTGCATTGGCTTATGGCTCCATAGAAATAAAATGCTGTTGGCAGGACAGGAAACAAACTGAAAGATAGAAAAACTGGATGGAAGCATGTAGTATGAGAGTTAGGTAAGTAACAAGAGAAACACGTAAAAAAGGAAAAAAAGTTGTATGCCAGCTCCACTGTCCTTCGTAAGCAGAACAGAGAGGAAAACATGAGATTCAAAAATCTAGGCCAGAATAAGAAAGCATATTTACAATTATTGCTGTGGGTGGTATGTTAGAGAGAAACCTTTCTATTTGAAATGAGTAGGGAAAGGAAGATGGCTTATCCTATAATCTTATACTTTGATGGGAAAAGATCTATTTAATTTAGACCCCTATGAAGTGTTGTTATTGGGTGCACAGTGGCGGGAATCCACTTTTAATAGATGTATTTAGTGCAGAAATGTGGATACCTTTGCAGGTTTCTAGAGGAAGGTCATATTTGTGTTAATTGTAAGCAACAAAATAAAACACATAAATCCCCCCTCCAGACATGCTGAAACAAAAGTTTTCAAGGCTAATTTTAGGGGAAGAAACAGTCCAGAAGTAGTGGTTTTGAAGTTGTTGGAGATCTGGGACAGAGGATGTCCTCCAACATTGTCAACAGCATAAGGTAAGTCTTTTCTTATTCCCTGAATAAAATTAAATAAACATTTAAGTGTGATTTCACCAGACTATTTTGGTCAATGTTATAATAGCCCAAATAATTAGACTGACAAAATAAATGTTGGGGTGGATAAAATGTATTAATTTAAGAAACATGATGACTGGCTGTAGGGATGAAGAAATTATTCTTTACTTCACCTACATTCAAAATATTTTATGTTTGGACAAATCTTTTATTTTCATTTGCTTCTATATTTCTATATCAAAGACATTAACAGGAACTGACTCAGATTTGTTCGACTAAATGCTCTGACACCTGACTGAAAATGTAATATATACATGTGCTTCTATTTTTGTTTAAAACACTTCAGTGCTTAAGAACATGTAAGTTTGTTTTGGTATGAATCACTAATTCAATAATTCTGCATTCTTGTTTCTCTCCCTCACTTTAGCTATGCTCTTTACCTACTTCTACTACCATGTAATAACGTGATCCTGAGTACTGTCAAATAATATGTCAAATATAGTGCCAAATATAATGCCAAATAAATTACTAATAGTAATAATGACTACTACTACTACTACTACTACTACTGCTAAATAAATTTCTGAAGCCTTTAAAAATGTAGCTTCCAAAAGGAATACTGAATAACATTGCTTAGCAGCATAAATTAACCCTTGTTCATTTCTGTGCTGACAAGGTTAAACTGCAAACCTGTAGGTGGGAAAGCTCAGTAAAAACGCTCATTCTATCTACATTGGTGACACTGAAATCTGAAGTAAAGCCATATCCAAAACTGAAGTAATTTGATATCATTAGCAAAATATCTGACTCAGACATATAGCAGATACTTTTATTTTACTTTTTCATGAATACTGTAAACATACATTTCCCCACATACATTTTAGTTATTGGCACTGTCTTTACTATAGAGAACAGACAATTTAGTAGAACACAATATATCCAAGAAACAATATATCCAAAGGATGATGCAGATTTCCTCTGATGGAAAGGACAGATAGCTGTCTAAATGGGCCATGATTCAGATAAATTGATTGTTTCTGTTTCTAGCAATTCCTAATTCACAGAAGAACATAATACAGAAATTATCAAGGGATCCTCCATAAAACAACAAGAGAAGGTGATATTTCTAAAGATTTTAGTGTGTGACTCTGTCTGGAATGCAAAACAGTGAAGGAGCTGAAGCAGCAGACTCTCCATTCTTATGCATTATTAACTGTCTTAACAAAAGTAACATGTATGTGTCAACATTCATTAGAAAATTCAAAGTGTATTAATCTGTTTGAGGACTGTCATATTATGAAGCCTACCTAATGTAACTGATTGTTTGGGAGAGACAATTTGCAATTTTTAGTGGACTGTCTATAAGTTCCATTAATCACCTTAGATGAAAATCATGCCTAGTGATCACAGACAATGTGTATGGTTCCTTTATCTATGTTTCAATATTAATTTACATCTGTTTTTGTGTAACTGAAATTAATTGGAATAAAAGTGTGTCAAATAGTTAAGAAGTCAGTAACCTGATTTCAGCAGAAGGATTAATTTCAGTTTCACATAATTGTCTTTTTTTTCTTCTAATTTTGTTCTGTGATCTCATTTTACAGTATATGACAACCATCATCTGCTCATAAACCCTGATTTTGAAAGCCTAGAACACAGCAACTAGAGAATTTATTCAAATTTTGTGTTAAAATAAGAAGAGTGTTTAAAGTAATAATTATTGAGATGTAAATGATTCATAGTTGACCAATTCGTGGACACATAGCGCTGCTCATACTGAGTACATTATGTGGCACGAAGATACTGTCATTTGAAAGGGGGTCATGATGGTAACAAAAAGCACTTTGTCGGTTCATCACACACCACGTGGCCCACAGGATTTCTGAGTATCTCTCTTTCTGTTGATTGCTACTTCACACAAAAGAAAGCAGTTTGGTTAAGTTTGGATAGAGTTAATTCGTCTTCATAGTAGCTCATATGGGTGTGTGGTTTGGGTTTGTGCTGAAAACATTGGAGATAACACAGGGATGTTTTAGTTGTTTTTTAGTTATTAATGAGCAGTGCTTGCACAGTGTTAGGACCTTTTCTGCTTTTCACAGCACCCCACAAGCAAATAGGCTGAGGACGCACAAGGAGTTGGGAGGGGACGCAGCTGGGACCGCAGCTGACCAAAGGGATATTCCATACCATGTGACATAATGCTCAGCAATAAAACTAGAGGGAAGGTTGGCCGGTGGACTACTGCTTGGGGGCTGGCTGGGCATTGGTCAGTTGGTGGTAAGAAATTGTCTTCACTTGCATCACTTGTCTTTCTTGGGTTTTATTTCTCTCTCTTTGTTACTTTCCTTTTCATTACAATTTAGTTTTTAATCATCCTCCTCACCATCATCGTCGTCATCTTCATCATCATCATTATTGTCTTATTATATTTCAATTATTAAAAAGTTCTCATCTCAACCTATGAGTTTTCTCACTTTTACCCTTCCAGTTCTCTTCCCACCTGCTTCTGCAGGAGGGAGTGAGCGAGCAGCTGTGTGGTGCTTATGCCTGTTGGGATTGAACCGCAACATGTCCCGAAAACCCAACAATTCATTTTTATTTGGGGCCATAATGCAGTATCTAAGTCCAGCTACTTCTGCAATGAATAATACCAGTGGTGAAGCTGTGCAGGCCAGTGCAAAGGATGGCACTGTACAGGGATTATGGCTCTACTTAGCAGTTTCCCTCCTGCAATAGAATCAGCAGCACACTAAAAGTCAGTGCAGCAGCTGACAGAAACAACCAGACCCAGTGCGGAGATTGCAGCACTGTTTTCAATGTATCAGGTCAGTTCTGGAAACCTGATTTTTCAAATTTAGAAATTATTTTATTTTGATTTTGGGGTGGTTTTTTATTTTTATTTTGCGGTGGGTTTTATTTTTTTTTCTCTTGTCCTTTTTTTTCCACACAAAATCCTGAAGGTCTTCTAAGGCCTAACAGTAATCCAGAAGCAGTTTTCAAGTTCATATCTTCCATGTTCAGATTTTTACCCAGCCATGAAAAACGCAGATGATTGATGTATCTTGAAGATCTTTTTTTTGTCATTGTCGCTTTGATTGGACAGAAATGATTCCTAAGTGAAGTATATGAAAGGACTCTCAGCATTCAAAGGAAAGTGTTACAGAAAAGTTTTTCCATGTAAAAAATATCCATCAAGTTTTTGTCCTCTTTATGCCATTGCGATTTTGCTCATTTTCATCATCAATGAGAAGCAGTATTTTCTAAATAAGAGATGAACACTGTTACCAACTTTAGGAAGTGATTAACAGGTGATATTCAGTGTGGAAATTCATGAAAGTGGGGGAAGGAGGTTCAAGAATATGGTTTAATCAGTTCTTCGAAAGATACACCCATGTAATTAAGGGAATCTATACCTAAGCTTCCTTAACTGGTGGACACCTCTAATAAAACACTCTTAAATAATTTTAATTTCATATAGACCTTCTCCTCTTCTCTTCTCTTCTCTTCTCTTCTCTTCTCTTCTCTTCTCTTCTCTTCTCTTCTCTTCTCTTCTCTTCATCTCATCTCATCTCATCTCATCTCATCTCATCTCTTTTCTCTTTTTTTCAAATACACTTTAATCAGGTGAAGTACTGCTTAATTCACAGTTGTGCAGTGGTATTGATTGATTTTAAATCGTTCACTACACTGACATTCCTCTACAAATATTCCCCAGAACTAAGAGAGGGAAAGTGAGAAAGCTAAGGTGGAGGTGCCAAAGGGCACATGTGCAGAGGAGGGGTTTGGATAGCCATCACTAGAGAGGTAGCACACAAGCTGAGGGAGGAGAAGACCTACCAGGCAAAGTGTTGAAGATGAAGAGAAGAAAGACTTGAAAGTACGTTCAAAGCACCAGAACAAAATAGCAAATACACCAAAGAAGCAAAGCCGTAGTATCAACAAAGATTCTCTTCACCTAATGAGAAAGCAGAGTAATACCTCAGCCCTAAAAAGTGAAGGGAACATTTCCATTGGTCCCTTCAATGCCACTTTTTATAAATAGACTTGGGCTACATGGTTTCCCTGGCTACACAAGCTTCTTATCATTCAGGGGTATATGATGAAAATATATAGTGCTTCATGATGACTACATTCAATGAGAGCCACTAAACATTAAACGGTAAAAATTTTGGAGGAAAAGCTCTAGAGCTTTCCATATGATAAGAATTGTCTATTTTATTTAAACTAACTTATTATTAGGAGCCCTTTGAAAGCAGGTACTGAAGCCACTGTGGTGCTGCCTGTTCAGCTGCATTGTCTGTTCTCATTTTTTTTATTCTGTGTCCTTGTATCAGCAAGATTAAATAATACTGACAGTTAAAAAACCTTGGTTTAACTTGTGTAGATGTATCTGGAGATCCATGCCAGACCTGAGTTCATTTAAGGTGTTGCTTGACAACCTGATCCTTTGAACTCAATCTGTACTTGATCTTGCACCTTTACGTTGCCATGGCTTCCAGATAAATTAATGTAACTATTTTACCCTAAAGGCACACCAATAACTAGCATATTGCAAAGTGGTCTCCTTGGTTGTGCATTCAGTTCTGGAATACTGATACATAAACTCTCTTCATGCACAAGCATGCACATCATTAAGTTTCCTGTATAAACCTTCAGAGTATGCTGGGGGGTGGGGAGGAAGAAAAAAAAGAAGGAAAAAGATATAACTTGAATCTATAAAACTCCATTAAAATGATTGTTATGATCTCTACCTTCTTAACCTTTATGATCTCACTTTCCACAGTTGTTGTTAAATTACTTCCTGCAAAGTACCAGAACAGGTGACATTGACAATATGTTCTTTATTTTACCCACAGTATCAATGGGTAAAAATGATTCTAATAAGATTTTGTCAATAATTATGATCCACTAAGAAAATATTGCACCTATCTGTCTGTAAGATATAAAAATGGTAAAATGCATACAACTGTCACACAGAATAAAACTCTATTTGGAATATCGTAAACAAAATACAACATAAAATAAAAATACATGCTATGTGTTAGGAATCTAGGACCACAAATAGATTCTTAATGTAGGCAGTTTGTCTTCACAGAAAAAAAGGAATTTAAAGTATAGCAGAAAAACATTTTTCTATGAAAGGCTGGAGCTACAGGTGATTGAAAGCTTTGCAATGTCATGTGGTACTTGTAAAGTCATGATTGCTAGTTATAGAATATACATTTTAAATTATTTTTCACATTTGCCACATTAGTTTAGATTCAAACTGTGAGCTGTGTAGTCATGGTGGCAAACATTTCCCAGAAATCACAATATTTTCACAGAAGTATCTGTAGTGAGGCAGAATATTCATCTGAAGGTGGGCAAGATATGAACATGGTAGTAAGGGGTCATGTTGACTTGGTGAATTTTGTTTTTATAGTGAAACATTTGGCTGTGTAATTATAGAGGAAAGCAGGATGAAATAAATCTGGTTGGGTTTTTTTTAAATCCTAAATGAAATGTTTTGACAAAATTATTTTTCTTTCTTGAGCTATTCCTTTCCCTTTTTTCTTCCTTTTGCCTTCGCCTCTCTCTTTTTTTTGTTGATAGAATTTTTTTTAAGATTATGCAAATTTGGACATTTTTACCTTCTCTTTATTTTTTTTGAGACAAATGAACATATTTTAGTAAAAAAATTTAATTTTTGACAAAAAGCTATTTTCTGTTAGTGGAAAAATAAAAGAATAATATTGCTAGTAAGTCAGTGTTGTCATTCCCTTCTTTTCTGTAAGGTACTGGTCTTATGCATGCCTTAAAGCATTATTGCAATTTAAAAGGAAAGATGTGTGTCTGGTGTCTGCAATCAGGGATATAAATCCATATGTCAGCTCATGAGTAGAAGGGGATCATTTTTCAAATACTAAGTAGTCCCAGATATCTGTGACTTAACTGCGAGCTAGATACCATATGTTTTGCTACCAGATATAGTATTTTGTTGTGATGCATCATTGGTTAAAAAGATATTTCTCAACCAGTTTAGATTTTTCTTTTCCAAGGAATGCAAAGTTTTGTCTCAACTAAAGGATAAAGATTTTTTTGGTGATATTTATTACTTCTCTGTGAGTATTCCCTGCCCTCTGCCCCTCACTTTTAGAAGCATATTGTGGAGCCTGCTCTTTTTAAAAAGTCTTTGAAGCATAAATGGTTTCAGTGTTTAGGACATGTTATCATTTCCCTCAACATTTCAGTAGGGTATTCTGTTACTGCCAGAGTACATATAGGTTCCATTCAGCTCAGTCTTAGATAACAGATTCTTAAGTAAGATTGCAGAAGTAGAGCAAACCATATAGCTAAGAAATTAGTCTCTATGATATATAGTACTTTTACCACATCCATATCTTTGAATTTATGGTGTGTGCAATGACCTCTCACATAAAATGTACAAGATAACAAACCACCATATTCTTCATCCTGCAGTTCATCAGATATAGTACTGATTCCTAATGTTGAGAAAGAAAGGACTGTGGGGGAATTTTTTTCTTGTTTTTTCTAATGTTTTGTCCTTATGTTGGAATGAAAGTCTTTTGGCTACAATACCGAAACAATAATGATGAAGTTCCTAATTGAACTGTAACTATTCTGAATTGCTACAATACATCTGATCTTGTAATGAACTTTTGAAATTCATTTGTTTATTGACCTGTGTGTTCCTTGCATCCATTTTTTTTAAATTTTCATTTTTTTCATGTTGATACTGTTTAAAAAAGTTTATTGTGTGTAAGCTACTGCCCACATCAATACTGATGTACTTGGCATTAATCATCCATGTTGTGTTGCAAGTGCTCTGATTCTCCTGCCTTCTCACCACAAGCTTGTTTGCCGTCAATCATGAAATCACAGCATACCACTTGTATTTTCCTGTTAATTCAGACCTGATGCACAGGATCTTCTTATAAATGCAAGAGCAGGAACTGTCGAACTGTGAACTCCAGCACCACAGTTTCCCCAAAAGGAGACACCTTGTTTCAGATAAATGGAAGCATGGAGCTTTATCTTTCAGTTTGTCACTAGAACTGCTCAAACTACACAACTGAGTGCGCTACAACTACTTGTTCTTTGTATGCACAAGATGCTAGTTTTCATATAAAATCAGAGCGAAAGGAGAAGAGTTTGAAAAACCAGACTCTTGAATGGTAGCCTAGAAATAGATGACAGACTGCAGATGGGAGAGTATGATGAAACAGAATGCTTGGATAATGCTCATGTTTCCAACACTTTTGTCCTATTTAAACACCTGTGTCATCTGTTTGCTGAACAGTAGGGAATGCCTGTGATGTTGCAGCTCAGATTTCCAGTGGATACAAAAGCTCATGAAATGTAAGATGAATCTAAGTGAGCTACAGCTTGATTATATTCAGAGAATAATTAACTGTATTTACTCACATACATACTTCTGAAATCATACTGCCAGTCAGCAAGTGAATGAACTCTCAGTCAGGGACCAGAGCCTGCCAGATCCTGCTGCCTCTGGAACTGAAGCTAACCTGTGGTCACTGCAGAAACATGACTTTTCTGCATTTTCACATTTCCTTCTCACTGCAAAGTCAGTTGCTTTTTTTACAAAATGAGCTTATAAGAATCTCCAAACAAGAACACAGATTTTTCTAATAGTGAAGACTTGAATGATAAAAAAAGGAATTGGTGTGATGTGGTGTTCTCTGCCATAGTTCTCACTGGTAAGGGGATGGCCTGACATCGGGGTCAGTAACTGCTATGAAGAATAGTTGCATTAATGCTGTGGTGGTTCCATGTCTGTCTATCACTCTATTATTTAAAAAAGTAAGTGGCAAAAGCCTGGTCTTAGTGCTCAAAATAAAATTTAACACATTCTGATTTCCCTCCAGCAGATATTCTATCCTGTATGCAAAATGTGGGTTTTCTGGGGGGATTGTTTGTTTGTTGTTGCTGTTTTTTCAGTCAAATAAGCATCCATCTGCAATTAATATGTTTTTTTTTTTGTTTGCATATTTGTATTGCAAATTACATACCTCAGATTTTGAGATATCTGACAGCTTTTCTATATGTACCATTCAAAGCCCTGTCTCCTTGTTTATCTCATATGGCAAATTAACACTGAATCCTTTAATAAATGTACGTAACCCAAATGACCTTGATTTGAGAATCTTCCTTTAATTGTCAGATATATCCAGTGTTTCCAGCCAGATGGTAGGATGCAGTATGCTAACTTATATTAAAAAAATCAAATAATGCCTCTGATGAATGAATATCAACTACAAATTTCTGGAATTTAATTTAAAAACACTGATTAAATGTTTCTTATGAACTGTTAAATAAATATTAATGTTGGTCTGCATGGATATGCCCATCTAATCATGGTAATACAATAACACATACAATATAAACTTTATAAGACAGAAAAGGTGTCCCAGAATTCTGTGGCCTCTTTGGAGCCAGATATAGTAAAAATTCAAGAAAAAGTTTGTTGAAAAGAGTATTTTTAGCTGTCATTTTTTCACTTATCTCTCCTGTTTTCTGTGCTTATCTAATGTTTTTTTCTAGTATAAGAACTCCGTTTTTATCTTTAAAACATTCAAATAAAGTTATAAGGAAGTTGCCTTATTTGAAGGAAAAGAATAATATAAAACTGTATGAACGTTGACTGTATTGCTCTAATTTTGAACTATTCTTCTGGTACTATACATTTTGAAGGGTTAGAAAGAAGAGAAATTTCATTCAAAAAATCAATTATTTCTGTTAAATTCACAGAAAAAAAAAAAGTCAGTGATACAGCTCAAGAAAAAAAGATCTGTACCAAGACTACTATGTAGTGATGAACTTTTCTTGTTTGACATATTTCCCTTTTGAAGAGAGAGGACCAAATATGCCAGAGACATTTAGGCACTGAAAAGGCAGTTAATTTCAATTTAATCATAATTTCATCAATTTCAGTCCATGGAACTTTAACATCTAAATGCCTTTGAGGATGTGGGTCGAAAAGACTCAACATATTCAATACCTACATTCAGCCACACAGATTAACACCTATAAAATGTCTCTGGGATAAACTTACTCAACTGCAAAGGAGTTGTTAATTTTGCTTTACCTCATTACTACGGAAGTTGCTTATCTTAAATAAACAGAAAACTTCACTAAGTCATAGATTTTTATTTTGAACATATATAATTGAATTATGCTATCACAGAATCACAGAACGGTTGAGGTGGGAAGGGACCTCTGGAGCTCATCTGGTCCTACCCTCTGCTCAAGTAGGGCCATCTAAAGCCAGTTGCTCAGGACCATGTCCAGATGGTGTTTGAATATCTCCAAGGATGGAGAATCCACAACCTCCCTGGGAAACCTGAGCCAGTGCACGGTCACCCTCACAGTAAAAAATGTTTCCTCGTTCTCAGATGTAGCCTCCTGTGTTTCAGCTTGTGCCCATCACCTCTAGTCCTGTAACTAGACACCACTGAAATGAGCCTGGCTTCTATCTGCCTATGCACATATATTCTTACACACATAAATGTACATTTAAAGACACACATACATCCACAAGTGTTATTCTGAGATTTATGCCTCTTGCTACCTATCTTGTTTGATGTATCACTGTAATTGATACAATTGTCTTAACCAGATATTTTAGAGTTTTCATTATGGCAAGTCTAAATGAAAATCAGTTCTGATTTCATTCTTACATAGTTCATGTTTCCCATTTTCTCAAAGTAGTTTTTCCCAGTATGATATTAATATTAAGCCGGTTCTGCAGATGTGCCCTGGAATTTGAGTTGTTTTCCCACAAATGGAAAACATATATACCAGAGTTCAGTTTCCCTAAACAGGTGCCAGATGAAGTAATGCATCACTTCTTCTCTAGGACCTATGTTTGCTTCCTAGATAAGAAAGAAAAATTCAAGCTGGGCTGTTTAGTGCAGCTTCTATACTCCGTGTATAGAGAGTGGAATGAGAGTCAGGTGCCTCTAAAGGACTAGATGAGCTTTAAAGGTCCCTTCCAACCAAAACTACTCTATGATTCTATGTCTGCACATAAATTCTTCCCTTTCCCTGAGATACTAAAATTGTAAAATTTTGTTTACCACTACATGCAGTCTCTCTATATTTTTTGCTTCTTGTTCATGTAACTTTAAGAGTTTTATTCCTGCTAGGAAATAACCATAGCTATTTTTTCTGCATCTTGCCATGTCCTGATCTCTATAGGCATTTGTACCTCTGTTTATCATAACAGTTTCTGTGTTCACAATCATTTGTCCGTCCTGGATTTTATGGGACAAAATGTTGTTTGAAAGACACGCAGCTGAATTTCCATACAATATCAATTTATACCTTCATCTTTTTCATAAGCATCACTCATCCCAGGGATTAATTTGTATATTGCATGTTATGACTTTAAGATGTTTGTTCTAAATTTGCCCTTCAGATTTCTCTTATATTTTTCATTGGTCATACATTTAGAAATAAAAACAGTAAATAGCTACAGCTGCAGTGGCAACAACAGCAACAACAACAATGCAATTTTACTAACCATGCCTACAGTAATATATAAGATTGACACAGATGTGTTACTCGCAAAGTGCCAGCTGCTGGCACTTCTTTTCTTGTTGACTATAGGCAAATTAAAAAGAAATAAAACAGGTTATTTCTGTGACACACTACTTACTTCATAGATATTTCAGCAAACATAAGGGCACAATTCGTAGCTGAATAGATTTTACCCTTGGATACATTCAATTTGTATTCATTTTAGAATTTACTCTGTTAATTAGAAAGGTTATAAGATTAATAAGTAGTCATTGCTAATGTATGCAATGGACTATAAGCTGCAGTTGATGTTTTTTCCCAAAGAGGCATTAGAGATTAGTTCATACAAATCATACTGAGCAGTATGTCCTATCTTTCAAAGCTGGTCTTTATCTCTATGTTGCTTCATAATCTCTGAATCATTTCTAAAATCCCTGTCAGAAAAGCCAACAAAAACCCTACCAACATAAAATGATACATTGCAATTTCAAACACTTTTATGGAAGAATTGATTTTCAAGGAATCCTTTGTAGATGTAAAATGAGATGGCTTGTAATACACAGAGAACACTACAGCTTGTGAAAAGACCCTTATTTGTTAAAAAAAATGTAGTGTTAACTACTTGGTATCAGCGGGCAACCTATTTTTCTGGTTTGCGTGGCATTAGGCTGACCCTTGGCATGTGCTCCAACCCCAGCCTACATAATTGTTGGGATTCATGATGATGGTCCCAAAGGGCAAGGACCTCTCTGCACTTGAGAAAGATCACAATGGCCAAACTCCAGCTTGACAAGGAAGAAGGTCAGCCAGTGTCCTCTTCTTTGCGGTCACTCGCAGTGCGGGTTCACTGCAGTGTGGTGACAGGGTGGCCTCTAGATATGTGGTTAGTGAAGTGATTCTTCCTTGCTTGGACAGGTTTCCTGATCAGATCACTCAGATATGAAAAGAGGCTACTAAGGCTACTAAGGTCAAGCATTTCTTGATGCTGGAAGGTGAAGCATCCACTACACCCTGTATCCCTGATCATTTTACTTCTGGCTTACTGAACTAGTCACTCTTCCTTTTGTATTGGCCTTTCCCCAGTGAAATTTGGAGGCAAATACTCCAAAATGATGCAGAATACCCAGATGCTCTTAACATATAATCTGTGTCCAAGGATATTAATACATCCAGCGCTGCTTTGCCAAGATCTGATCTCCTCACCTTCAGTTCAGAGGAAAGAATATCCACCTTCTTACTTTTTCTGTGGACAGAATGCACAGGTCAGATTTTAGGTAGACCTGGGATCTTCTCACATGTCAGTCACTGTTCAGTGACTTTAGATAATCATGACATTATCTTCCCTTCTCTTCCCCGAGTGGTCGAAGGGACCAAAATCTACTACAGGGAGGTCAAACTTAGTTTCCACATACGCAGTTTCTCCGCGTCGCCCTTCTCTTCCCTGAGTAGTCAACCTCATTCATATGAGGACAGCTTCCCCTTTTGCCCTAAGAGATCTCATTACCTGATTCCAACAGACAGAGTCCAAACCCCAACTCGAGTTCGAGTACAGACTGCACACAACCTGCACCCCTCTGTCTTTTTGGAATCCTGCCGACTACGCCAATTAAAAATGTCACGGTCCACTAAGGACTCGTGGTGGTTCTTTGCTGAGATCTCTAAGTGCAAAATTAAGGCGACCACGCCAAAAGGGGTTAGCTTCAGCTAAACAGCAAACTTTATTATATTTGTGTCCGTAAGCGACGTGTGATAGATAAAAGGAGTGAAAAGTAAGTAAAAAGAGGAAAAGAGGAATATAGCTACCACCGCGGGTCCAAGGTGTTCCCCGGGCCCGGAGCCAACAGCGTCCCGCTGGTCCTAACGATCAATCGTCGTCGATCCTTGGTGGGGAAGGCTTCAACTTTAGGTTGCTAGGGGATGACCTTTTATGCTAAACTACACACCTTGCTCCTCCTCTACCTTGGAGGCGGGTAGCCTTTGGGATGGAGGTGTGTTCTGGTATTATAATGACATTATAACAAGCAAAGTTCTCCTCAGGGTAAAGATTTTGTCACAGTGCTTGGCACGGTGTCTGCCATCTTTCTGGTTGGATAGCCGTGGCACCTGCAGCTCATTGTTCCCGTCCTTGCAGAGGTACAGATAGTCTTGGACAGGGCAGGGCCGTGGAACGAGACCGTTTCACTTCATCCCCCATCAATCCATCTTGTACCAGTACCAGGGTGCGTTACTGGGGAAACAAGTTCTTTGCATGCCAGCCGCGCCTTTGTCTCAGAAAGTGGCAACTGTGTTTTACTTTACCCTGGAGATTTTGTCATGATATCTTAACTTTGCTGCAACAGGCCTGTCGAGATGAGTCTTGCTCCCAGGCTGCATCAAATCCATAGGAAAGGACCCTATAGTCTAACTGGGGGTGTCATGTCCTTAATGACAAGGTTGAGACAAGCTGATTTTCTAACCGACTCTTACAGAGTCTTAAGAAAATATATTCAGACAAAAAATTTTTTCTACATAACTCAGATTCACCTTTGATCCTTTAAATGCTTTGATATCATGGAGTTAACTCAGTTGAGGAAATTAACATTAGTGACAACAAAATCAAAGACATTTATTTAATAAATTACATTTGATACTGAATTTAGCTCCTTTAATTGGTACACCTATATTTCATATTACTAAATATAAGCAACATTGAAGGTAAAGGAAAAAATCTGTTTAAAGCAATTGAAAGATTCTGTGGTGCAATAATTAAACTAAATCCAGAAACAACTTTAGTTTCCCATTCACCCATCCTTTAATCTGTTTGTTGTCTTTTTTCACTGGTAATAAAAACTGTAATTCCTGTACTTTTCTGTGCAAACTGTTGAGGTGAAATATAAACCCAGAAATGTATGAACATATTTTCAAAAATTCAGGCAATGATCCACATATACTTATATGTCCCTTTTAAACAAAACATTGTCCGTCTTTGGAAGGCATGAAAATCTATGTGCATTGTGATCCCTTAAGTGTACCCACAACTTCATGTGTAAAAATAGCCTATATTACAGATATGTCATAGTTGTTTATTGTAGTATAACATCTTACTGCTTTATATATATACAGATTATAAAAATGTTATATTAGAAATTAAATATTAATACACAATGCACTTTCAAAACACAAGCCTCAAAATGCAATTCATACTTCACTTTTAGTGCTCAACTGAAAATCCTCATAACTGTTCAAAATAAATCTGAACAGCTACTACACAATTTTGTTTATGACTAAAGGCTATCCACATTAGTCTGTGCTAACATAACAGTTAATAGAGAGATTTTGAAATATATTTTTGAAGCATCCAAAACTACTGTGATATGGTTTATCCATCTGCAGTGCTGTGTCACTGGGAATATTTAATGAACAAAGACAAGGATCTTTTTAAATTATGGTCTAAACTTCCACAGATTTCAGTGGGAGCATATAAAAATGATCAGTTAGAAAGGGTTTGATGCAATGTTTAAAGGTCTATTTGTACATTTGATTGCAACGTGGTTAAATGATCATTTAAATCAAGACTTTCCATTTTGTATTGCAACACATCTTAAATCAGCTACCAGAATATTAGCTAATTTACAAACAGTTGAAACACACGAAGTTATTAAGCCAGGTTTTCAGTTATGAGTGATAGTCAAATTATACCTCCGACTTTGATTAATTGTTTTTAAGAATCTTTATTTGCAGTAGGCACCATCGTACTCTTGTATGTATACCTTTGCTTCATTTCCCTTTCCTTCTTATACTGCCTTGATTGTTTCCATCCAGTTACTTTTTATATCAGATGTCTTCTCTTGT
Organism: Pterocles orientalis; assembly: GCA_011057875.1. Classification (NCBI taxonomy): domain Eukaryota; kingdom Metazoa; phylum Chordata; class Aves; order Pterocliformes; family Pteroclidae; genus Pterocles; species Pterocles orientalis. The sequence goes on from WKFP01014056.1 coordinate 421,232, forward strand.
TTCCTGATGGAATACCATCCCTCTAACAGGCACATTTCCACCTCCTTCACCTTCCCGGCTGCCAAATCAGCAAGGGAGCTGTAAAATGTCACCAGAGTAAACCCCAAAGTTCTCAAAAAAGCAAAGTTTCAGAAAAAAAAAGTGCATTTATTGAGCTCAAATTGTTAAAAAAAAAGAAGAAAACAAGCTCTTGTGTTCAGAGAACTTTCTCTGGTTTAAAGGCAGAGCTGCAATGGAGGCTCACTTGCTGGGACTACTGGCCCTCCTGGCTGGGAGCAATGGCTTGGGGATCCCCTGGCAGCTGTTAAGTGACATTGATGGTCTTGTCAAGCCTAAAAGTAGAACTACTGGAAAACAACATCTGTTTTAGAGGCTCTAAGGGTATCAAGAAAGCTTCTTGATTGTTAGAAGTTTGTGAATGTGTCCTAAAAATTGAGTGGGGTGGATAACATTATGTTCCATGATCTTGTATTACATGGATAATCCTACCTCAGTCATTCTCACTTCAGATTTGCAGTTTTCTTCCCAACATTGTTCCTGAAAATATACTTTAAAAATGTAAGCTGTTTTCTGTTTGAATATTTCAGATGGCCTCATGAATGGTCTAACATAAGTTAGACTAGTCTAATTGACCTGGTCTGTGTATTTGATACCCAGGTGGCATATTCCAGATGTCTTCCTGTCTATCTCTTGTAGTGAGTAAAAGATAAACCTAATACTCTGTGATTTATTTCTTCTCTGTAAATATGTTGGTTTTACTCTAAAATTATGTTTGGAAAAGAGGACACTCAGGCTATTGAGCTCTCACGCAAGTTGTAGGAGGAGTCTAGGGAATGGACATCTGCTTAATCATCATCTTTAATCAGTGTCAGTGTCTAGGCAGGTGAACATTGTTTTCACTGCAATGAGGGACCGACTTTATTTGTGGACCCACTTTATTCCACAAATAGGCTATGAAGAACAGCATTATCAGGAGTCCATTTTTCCAGAGCTTAATGGTCAGTATCACCACAAGCGATGCAGTTACAGAGGATTAAATTCTCATCCCAGATTATTTAACAAAATCAGCAAGCCCACAAGAGCTTGCTGAATGGCCACGCTTGAAAATTAACATATTTTACAAAAGCCCCGTTATTAGTGCTCTGAAAACAGAGGTTTAAGTTAGTGGATAACTGCCTGAGCCTACACAGGAATGTGCTGATTATTTTCAGTGCTTATGAGCCACAGACAAAAGAACCAAATCCTTACAATGTGATTCTCCTTTTTGGAGATTATGCATACACGTAATGTCATCTGAAGAAGCCACCTTCTTTCCTTCTGGTTTGACAAGAATTCTTTTTTTTTTTAAGCCACACCTCTGGGGAATAACAACCAATCTGGGACATTATGAGGAATTAAATGAGCTCACTTCCTGTTTTCCATTGGCAGGAAAAAGGGGGGAAAAAAAGCAGAAACCAGGACTATGCCTCTCATTCCTTCATCTTCTATTGTCTGACAGCAATAAGAGAGATCCTTAACTACCTGGACTCCTAATAAATTCTGTACAGAGACTCTGCAAAAGCTCAGAGAGGACTGAGGTGCAGACAAGCATTCCAGCCTTAGAAATGATGTTAAAGAATTCCAGATGCTACATGAGAAACAGAGTTAAAGGATGAACAGAATTACTGAGTTCACGCTGGAAAGAACAATATTGATTCTGAGATTTAGAGGCAGAATTAACTGTTGGGCAAGGAATGAACAGATATGGGTTCGTTAAAGATTTCTCTCTCTCTTTTGCTCACACACACACACACATTTTTTCGATTTAGGTACCATTTATTTCTATTTCATATTGCTGTTTGTTTTGCTCATGCCCCAGCAGATGTTTAAGATCATGAAACATGGGAATCTGATCTTCTTTTTAGATGAGCTCACTGAATCTTAATATCTCATATTTTTGTGTGATTACAGAAGAGTTCTGATTGAGGAGAATTCACCTGTGGGAAAGATAAAAAAACACATTACCTGTCTTTAAATAACAGAAAACCAATGACTATACATTTACATGTACAATATGTTTCTGTAGGCATTTAAAATTATGGTTTGTTCTTCTCTTTAATTTCATAAAAATCTTCCCAGGCCAATACATTATAGGCTTGTAAGCAGAAGTTGACAACAAAGGCTTGATTTGGTCTACCATGAGTCAGTATGCTCTTGCGAGTGTACTTGAGAATCCATAAATGTCAGGACTGTTAACTATTTCACTGTTCATCAAAGCATGTCAGAAAAGAGAGAGTTTATTCTCTGAAGAGGTGCTCAATCAGCTGTGAGCGACAGCTCCTTTTTGTGCCATGAATTTATGGTTTGGGAAGTGTACTTTATTTACTTTTTTTCTCCACAGTGCAGGAGACCAGCAACTCTCTGCAAGGCATCTGGCAGGATATGCCTCTGCTGTAATGAAGGCAGGTTTCAGACACCCTCACTCAAGCTGTTACCCACTTGAATTTGAACACAGACATGTGCTGTCCCTCAGGAGACACATCTGGAGCTGGACAGGTGTTCGTCTGTGGTAGCCCACAGCTGGCTGGGGTGCTCAGGCCAACGCTTGCAGTTTTGGACATGACTCTGTTTCTTTCAGGTGAAGCTCTGCAAGACAGGAAGCTCAACAAGGCAACACAGTTTTCTGGTATCAATGTCAGGTACTTCAATTTAGGACAAGTCAAGATCGAAGGGCCGAGACAGGGCACATAAACATTTCAGATACTGCTGCAGTCCTCAGCCAGGCATTTCTAAAAAGGGCAGTCTGTGAATAGTAATGACCTGTTGGCCTCAATTAATAACTGTGCTAAACCAAAGTGATAAGGTCTGAAAATATGATGGCTGTTTTGAAAATGTGACTTTCAAATAATTGGAGAGCAATCTAATGAACGAGTTGTTCTAGTCTGTCTAAGGACTAGCAAAACTCTACACAAGACTCCTGTGATGCTTTATGGAGGAAAATGTTCAAATGTGTCATTAAAAGGTACATAATGTATGCTGAGTAGAGTGTTATTAGTGACTGCAGCTTGTCCACATTCCCAGGATACAAACAGCATAATTGACTAATTAGAAAATACATTTTGGAAGATGATAACCAGTGGGAAATGAATAGTGTACTGCATAAGGAACTGCTTACTTGTGTGAGGAGGAATTGTGGTTTTAGTTCTTTATGTTGGACTGCTGGCCAAGGAGATCCAGTTTTGTGCTGTTTGATCACAGTGCCATGTATAGGTTTGTTAACCACCATAAGTGCCCTCATATGAAATAATCTGACTGACAAAAGCAATATCAAGCTGGTGAAGCACTAAACGAATGTGTTCCCTTAAGAAGATAGAACTAGATGTAAACTCTGGACAAAGCAGCTGTGGCTAGTGGTAAAGCGTCTGTACCTGGTATGACACAAGTAGGACAGAGCTGCCGAAATGCCCTGGAGAGCTGATTGTGGCCTGTAGGGCATAGCAGTCACTAGCTGGTAGGAGAAGAGAGCCCTGTAAGGACTGACCAACAATAACAATTTATATATAGCATTTTTTCTGGTTAAATCTTTTGATACTTTGCTGGCTTTTCCTTCTCTCATGAGCAAACTACATCCTTATACCAAGATGCCTGAGCTGCATCCAGAGATGAGCTCACCACTGACCCTCTGGAGCAGGAGTAAAGTCATCCTGCCCCCATCCATACTCCTACAAGTGCCCAGTTCTTTCTTTTGGCAGTGCAGGGAACTGCATCGATCAGTTTTAAACAGGCCAAACACCAGCACTTCTTGTGGGAAGGTGCTGCACAGCTTTCTATAAGCTTTGTCTGGGACCTTTCATTCCAATTGTGTCTTTTCTACATTCGTTCCCACAATGATTCCTGCGACACGCCTTTTGCATAGTACTGCCCAGGTAAAACTACCCGTTTATACAATAGAAAGTATTATTTCATTTTAAGTTTCTTTCTTTGCCAGAGGCCATGAGAGAATATTAGGAACAGGTGGCAGTAGCCAAAGTCCTAGATTTTGCTTTATTATTTGTGTGCATTTACAGCTTTCCTATGTGACAGTCTCATTTACTTGGTGCTACAGGCAATCTCTGTCTGTACCTAAAAATATCTTTAACAGCTGCGTGTAGGGAACAAACACGGGGGAAGGAAAAGAAGCATACAAAAGCAAAAGGCAACTTAGAAAGGAATTGGAGCCAGAGAATTCACGACTGGGGTTCTTTTATTACCTAAAAGGACACTTACATTGAGAAGCATGCAGAGTTTGCTTTTACTGATTCTATTTTTGTTTATATTTTGTCCGTTGCTATTGTTTGCTTAAAATAATTTCTTAGGAGATACCTGGTGGTTGCAGGCAACAAATTTTATCAAAGTAGCTCTGAAAGTGAAAAATTGTATTATTCTCCACAGAAGACAGCTGCTTTATACAAGCACAAAGAAATGTCTGTGAATCTTCGCATTATATATTGGGATGTGTGACAAGTTCCTATAAACTCACGGACACAACCAAGAAACATTTTGAAGAAAATGTTTTTTCTCTCTCTTCAAACCTTCAGCTGCAATGTCTAGGGGGTAATATCTTTTATCTCTTTTTATGGTACTCACTAGAACATTCATATTTAAAAGTTCTTTTCTGTCCTTTCTTCCCAAAGTCCTTGTATCACTCATTATCTCACAAACTTATCCCCTTCCTGCTGCCCTGTCACCATTTCAAAAATTGTTAAGCCAAGGCTGAGAAAAATCATTCTTTCTTTGTAATCCCAAAGTGGAGATCTTAAACTGGCAAACAGAACCCTACAATTTATAACCCCTTTACAGACTATCTTTCCCTCTGTTTCCTTCCCTTTCCTTTTTTTAAAGTTTTCAGCTTCTTTATAAGTGTTCTGGTTGAGTGATTAGACAGAAAGTGCGGTATAGACCAGTTTGTCATTGGACACCCCATCAGGGCTGTCTGACACCATAGGTCAGCCTCCTAGTTTCAGATAATTGTCTAAATCCTGATCAGTTTCCACCTTTCCCCCACCCACCCCAGAGCTCTGAGAGCATAACAGGAGCAGGTTTCAGATGTCCCAGTTTCCTGGGAGATATAATGAAGTATTTTCCTTGTCCCACAACAGTGTAACGTGGTGAGTAGGTTGTAAGATTCATGTTGGCACCACTTGCAAAGTATTTTTACTTGTTCAGCATATTGTCTCCCTGAGGAACTCTAATTGGAGGTGTATCAGAAAGAAAGACCTACTCCGGGATGTAAAAAATGATGTGGTGTTCCTCATATCCAGTAAAAGAAAAATTATTTCATATTATCCAATGTACAAAAAAATGACCATCATTTTTCCGGTGTTTTTACTCTCATGTTACAACAGAATAGGAGAAACCTTTGCAGTGTGTTCCTGATACTGGTGCAAGAGTGCCCACACATGCCCACACATTTTTTTTTCATCTTTTCCATGTATATCTTCTCTGAATTATAAGAGGCTTCTGCTTTCTCCATCCCTCAATTTATTCTGGGCAAATATTTGTCTACCCTGTCATAAAATCCTCCAGTAAATGGGATTCTACAACATGCCTAAGTACTCTTTTCTGGTGTTTCACTAAATATTCTTAACTTAAATAATTTCCCTCTAATTCCAAATAAAATAAAAAATAAAACACCCACACAGACTCCATTGCTTCCAAGTAATTTTTATTTAATTCATCTCTGGCAAGATTTGTCTAACCAACATTTGGGTGTCCATAACATAAATAACTAAAGTTGAGCTGACTCTGATTGTAACCTGTTAAAGTCAACAGAGAAAAGGAGGCACTTCTGGACTTCTATTAATCTGATTTATTTTAGCTAATTAGTAAGATTAGTTCCTACTTCACTCACTTAGCTAGAGAGGGACCTTAAGGAAATTAAGACATGGAGTTTTACATTTACTTTGGTTAAGTTCCTCTTAGAGAAGAACTCAAGAACAATGCTACTATTAAATCCTTATGAATTATTTCTGAATTAAAGCAAATCTTACCTATGGTTCCCAGAATCAGTCAATAACATCATACTAGCTGCTCAAACATCTGAGATTAATCTGGTATCTCACAGTTAGATAATGAAAAAAAAGAGAGAAAAAGTGAAGAGGAGAAAAAAACGAATGAGCATAAATTAAAGCTGCCTAAAGGTTCTTTACAAATACATCAAGACAATAGATGCTATGAGACCAGAGAGTAGATGCATTAAAAAGTGAAAAGGTGAATGGAAATATTCATAATTTGTATCATAAATGCAATCATGAACTCCTTTTAAAGAACATAAGATTTCACTAAAAACTGAACTAAACTAAACTAAGGGTCTTATAGCTGTTGTAATAAATGTAAAAGAAACTTTCCAAACACAAGCAGAATGTTTTCAGAAACACAACAGTGATATGAGTGCCTCTGAAGTGAATGCCTACCCTCTTTGGTTTACCCTTGGCCTCTACTCATCTCATTGCACAGCAGTACCACAAGGAGTTCAAGCCATCAGAAAGTAATATGAAGTTTTCAATCAATTCATCCCTTAGGGAAGATTCAAGCCAGTGACTGAAAAAAATAAGGAAAAAAAAATACTTGTTTGTAAGTTTCCATTTTATGATAAGATAAATTTGCTCCTACATTTGCACACAAAGCAAAGCTAAAAGGAAGTTATAGTTGTTGAAGTCAAGCACTCAAAGTTTTTCCTTTTTTATGTGAAAATACCTAGGTTTTCTACCTGTTTTTTAGTTTTATGAATTCCTGTTTTTCTTGGAAGCCTGCCTTATTCAATACAGAAGAGACAAATTACACACAGAATTAGCAAATTTTCAACATTTTTCTTTTAACTGAGTTGTTGAAAGTGTGATTCACTGAAGAAGATGACAGCTGCAGTGATAAGAAGTCTGGTAAAGATGTCATGATCTCATAGTGAGGTGGACCATGCATGAAGACAAATATCAGTAGTCTTCAAACAATCTGCAAAGAATAGAAAAGTAGAAGTTAGGGACACAGGAATTACTAAGTTGGATTTTTGCTCATGCTTTTCTTGTAAAGCACCAGAAAGCATAAAAATTAGTACATTCTTTGAAAGTCAATGAGGTCTTCAAAGATGCAACCTCCTCTCTAGTTCACAAAAAAATGCATTAAGTTCTTACAGACAGACTGGAGCTGACTGCTGTGGGTTTGTGAGGGCTGGCCGCCCCACAGAAGGGAGACAAGGGTGGCCATGGGGCTGGCAGGGCCATGCCCTCCCAAAGCAGGGCCCCACCACTGAGGGCTCCTAGTGAGGGAGAAGGGCCTGGTTGGGGACAGTGACTGGGGCAAGACCGCAGTGATGGGGAGAACCAAGGTCTAGTCAGGAGCCAGCCTGAAGGTCTGGTCCAGAGCATGGCCAGCTAGGTGGGCCCTGGAGCTGTGTGAAGTGTGCACAGAGGCCCCTGGCACATAAGTCACCAATTTTTCACCGGTTTGACATAGCCAGATGAGTGAACAAAGTACTTCAGTATTACCACAAGAGATCCTGGCTACTGCCGTCTTAATTTTCAATCATAGAATCATAGAATGCTAGGTTGGAAGGGACCTAAAGAACCATCTGGTCCAAAATTTCTTGGCAAAAGCACGGTCAGGCATGATGGCCCAGGACCTTGTCCAGCCAAATCTTAAGTATCCGGTGCTGGGGAATCCACCACTTCCCTAGGGAGGTTATTCCAATGGCTGATTGTTCTCATTGTGAAAAATTTTCCTCTTGTGTCCAATTAGAATCTCCCCAGAAATAACTTGTACCCATTGCCCGTCCTCTTTTCCACATGATTCCTTGTAAAAAAGGAGTCTCCATCTCTTTTATATCTCCCCTTAAATACTGAAACATGGTGGTAAGGTCTCCCCTAAACCTTCTTTTCTCAAGGGTTAACAAACCCAGTTCTCTCAGCCTTTCCTCATATGGCAGGCTTCCCAGTCCTTTGATCATCTTTATGGTGCTTCGCTGCACCCTCTCTAGCCTGTCCACACCTCTTTTGCATAGTGGGGACCCCTCTTCTTTGTCTTCGCTAGTGATACCATTGTTGAGGCAACCCAGCATCCTGTTGGCTTTCCTTGCTACAGCAGCACACTCTTCACTCACATTGAGCTTGTTATCCACCAGGACCCCCCAAGTCCCTTTCCACAGAGCTGCTCCACAGCCTGGTAGATCCCAGCCTATGCTGCAGACTTGGATTATGTTTCCCCAGGTGCAAGACCTCACATTTGTCATTGTTTTTCTTCATAAGGTTCTTGTTAGCCCACTCTTCCAGCCTATCCAGGTCTTCCTGCAGGGTGGCTCTTCTTTCCAAAGTGTCCACTTCCCCACTCAGTTTGGTATCATTGGCAAACTTTGTCAGGTTATGTTTGATCCCATCATCCAGATCACTTATGAAGATATTAAACAATGTTGGGTGCAATATTGAACCCTGGGGACCCCACTTGTGACAGTTTACTAGTTTGAAAATGAGCTATTTACCTGGATGTGGCCCGTCACACAGTTCTCCACCCACCGCACAGATCACTTGTCTGGACCATAACCCATCAGTTTCTCTAGGAGGAGGCTGTGGGAAACCATATTGAAAGGTTTGGAGGAATCCAGGTAGACAATGTTCACTGCTTGATCCACATGAACCGAACAGGTTACATTTTGTAGAAAGCAATCACGTTTGTCAAGCATGATTTGCCCTTGGTGAATCCATCCTGGCTTTTCCCAATCACATGCTTCATTTGACTTGTGATAGCTTCTAGGAGGGGGGATTTCCATAGCTTTCCCAGGGACTGAAGTAAGACTGATGGGCCTATAATTTCCTGCATCCTCCTTTAAACCCTTCTTGTAGATGGGGGTGACATTAGTCTTCTTCCAGTCTTCTGGGATGTCCCTGGATCTCCACCACTTCTCAAAGATTGTGGAGAGCAGCCTTGCAACAGCATCAGCCAGCTCTCTTAACACTCTCAGGTGAATATTGTCCGTACCCATCAATTTGTAGGGGTCAAGCTCCTCTGCTCATCAAATCCATTTCTCTCCAATTTGGAGAGAAAGATGTTTTGGGAGGTGGTGTCAAAGGCCTCACAGTAGTCCAGACAGATGACATCCTTGGCTCTTTTCCACTGATGTAGTCACTCCATCATAGAAGGCCACTAGGTTGGTCAGGCAAGATTTGCTCTTGGTGAAGCCATGCTGGCTGTCTTAAATCCTCCCTGTCCTCCATGTGCCTTAGCGTAGCTTCTAGGAGGATCTGTTCCATGGTCTTCCTGGGCACAGTGGTGAGGTTGACATGTCGGTAGTTCCCAGGGTCCTGCTTTCTACCCTTTTGAAAAATGGGTGGTACGTTTCCATTTTTCCAGTCACCAGGGTCTTCACCTGACTGCCATGACTTTCCAAATATCATGGAGAGTGGCAACTACATCAGCCAATTTCCTCAGGACTCTGGGATGCATCTCGTCAGGTCCCAGAGACTTATGTATATTCATGTTCCTCGGGTGATCGTGAACCTGATCCTCTCTTACAGTGGGAGGGAATTTGCTTCCCTGGTCTCTGCCTTGTGGTCCATCCATCCACTTGAGAGTTGTGGGGAGAGAGGTTTCCAGTGAAGACTGAGGCAAAAATGTTGTTGAGTACCTCAGTGTTCTCCTCATCTGTTACTACCAGTTGGCCTGTTGTGTTCATCAGGTGCGGTACGCTTTCTTTGACCTTTCTTTTCTGGCTAGCATACCTGTAGAAGCTCTTACTGTTTTTCTTTATGTCTCTGGCCAAGTTCAACTCCATCTGTGCTTTAGCGTTCGTGACCCCTGGGCAAAGATGTGTACGACCTGATTATGCTTTGAATGAGAGGTTTGACTACATGACTTCTAGAGGTTGCTTTCAGCCAACATTTTTGTGATTATTTTCAGTACGCACCTTTTAGCACTTGCCAACGTTTGAGAATGAGAAGTGGAAAACTCACGCAGCATCTTCAGAAAAGCTTAGAAAAACTATTTTTTTTCACAGGATAAAACTAAAAAATGAAAAGCACTAATCAAGACAGAGAGATAACATCATATGCTTGTGAAAAGTTGTGCACATACATCTGACCTAGGCTAACTATAATTTATTTTTTTTTCTGTGAGCCCTTGATTAATGCAACTTCACAATTGCAAGGTTTGATTAAATCAGATGGTACAAAGTTTGAGTCAAAGAGGTCTAAGGAGCTCTAGGTTAAATTAATTTTTAAAATAGAAATATGAAAACACAAAAGAGGAGAAAGGGTAAATATTACATACACTTTAGCAGACTGGCTTCATGTTACACCTTGTTGGGTTACTGAAAATGGACACTTCCTAAAGTAAAAACCTGACTGCTATTTCTTCATCTCTCAATGCTGAGAGGCACTGAGGCATCCTTGAGGCTGACTTCTGGGAGTTTAGGAGTATAAAAATAACTACAGAAGTGCACATTTAATTAACAAAAATAAACACCTCAGTAACTTCTGAACTGTGAATCAACAAATGAAAACTATTTAGCTGTAAAAGATTGAGTCCTTAATGAAAAATATTTGCTGAATTTCTGATCGCCCAGGAGAAATTTGCATTGCAGATGAGTGACACTTTGAAAGGGTCATATAACTTTTTGCATGTGTTTCAACACTGCTCAGGCTTAATTTATGTACTGTCATTTGAGAGAGGGAAGTATAATGGATTTTTAATTATTCTGAGTTGCAAAGAGCAAATGGAAGGTGGTCCAGTTTCTAGACAAAGCAGGAAGAAAATTAAGCATTATAAAGAGCAAATTACACAGTCATGCCCTATTAAAGTTTTCCTGGGAATGTGGCATTCCTATATTTTAAGAGGTATACATTTATTTCTTGACTCACTCTCAGGGTACTACGCTTTATCGCATTTTTAAAATGATGAACAAGACTGCATGCACCAAATTAACTCTGGTTTATTTATATTAACACATACTTAGCTTATGAGTAAGCAGGTTGGTGTACCATGCAAAGACAACAAAGACCTGCTGATAGACTTAATTTTTTTACTTTTCCAGTTCCACCACTTAAGAAAGTGGAAAGTTATTGGCATAATTTCAAAAAGTTCTTCATTCTCATATAATGTAAAACAGTACACCATTACTGGGTCTTTCAAGCTTAAGTTCTTTCAGTAAATTCTAGCACTTAGGATGAGAAGCGGAAGGGCCAAACTATCTGATAGGCTGCCTTTGGCAAATTTTTGCATTGGTGCATTTTTGAATCTTAGACACTTTTTTTCAGTGAGAGATGATTACAAGGCAGAGAGTATTCTATCCTAGATTTCTGTTTCTTCCTGTTCACTGAGAACGTGATCCACCACCAATCAAAGTTACCAAATTTCTTAATTTTCTGTATGGATCTAAACTACCACAACACACAAAGCTTTTTTTTCTTCCTACATCTACCAGATGTTTATCACTAAAACTGTTTCGGTATTCTCACTTCTCCCCACACACAACTTTCTGAGTTTTCCATGTCTCATTTTTTCTCTTTTAATCCTGATTGCCACTGAAAGCACATTTGACATGGGTTTTCATTAAAGTAGGTAAATGTTCTTTGCTTATGTTCCATTCATCTATATATATATTACATTTTAGACAAATTTTAGATGAACTCTGAATATTTAGAATTTTTGAACAAATCTGGAGATCTTACAAGGAGAGGTTTTCTTAGGAAATTTAGAGCTGTTCTGCTTTTGGTTCTGAAATGTTACAAGAAGCCCTGCTGGTGTTTCATCATTTGCAGTTCCACCTGGAGCCCACAAGGAAAATTTGCATACACAAAAATAAAATGTTATCTGAATATTTCAGACCTTCATTAAAGGTTTGGTCTAATTTCTGTTTTAATCACAGATGAAACTGAAGTGGTATTCGGGGACACTTAGATTTGGACTGTTTTATATCTAATTTTCATCACCAAGATAACTGCCTTCTCTTGGGAAAAGGCAGTGACTAAAAAACTGCTGCTTTTTGTCAAGACTATCTTTATAAGTAAATAGAAATAAGTGAATTGGATTCAAACACCAGTGACGCCTTTTAAAAAGCTTTGAAGGGTTACAAGGAATGAAAGGTAAGAATTAAAAGTCAAAAAGTTTGCATGCAACTAATGTTGATAGTTTATATGATTTAGTGCAGGAACTTCCCTATTTGAACGTAAGATTGGTTATGAACTGAGACTCTGTATGGCAGTGACAGCTATGCTTGAGTCATAAAGGAAATGAAATGTATTTTTATTACTGTGTTAAAAAAATTGAAATAGATTGGTTTCATTGTTTTTTAGAACATTACTTTATTGTGTTTCACAGCAGAAAAATTCACAAAGGGACCTTTTGAAGACCCCTGGTGTCTGGAGAGCTTGGGCACAATTTAGAGGGCTTGCAATTGAGTGGTCTGTGATTCCACAGAAGGAAACCTACCAATTCCATTATTTTGAGTTATTAGTGTTTGGTTCCTTTATTTTTCTAATACATACACAATGTGTGAGGCAGTTGGTTTCTTTTCTCAAATTAGATTTAACAGTAACTGATAGCAGTTTCACCAGAAATGTCCCATATACCACAGAGACTATGGCCATGTCTGCTATCAATAACATAAAGTAATATCTGAGACACTCCAGGGGCTGCTAAAAGAGGAAACAACATCTACAGTATCGAGTTCTTAAACCAGAAAATCTAAAATGGCAACATCATAAAATCTACTTCTATGAGTAATGGCAGACATGGATACAAGTCTCAGGCCCAGCCTCAAATGTGGTATATTACTTTTGCTCCTGCCATTCCCTGGTGACTGCTACTGCTCTCTGAAGGATGGAGCATGCAAGCTACCAAAAATTTCTGTTTGCTGCTGTTGGCAGACTGTGAGAGCAACAGATAAAAAGTAAAATCAGGCATGTGCCATCAGCTCCTGTGGAAGTTTTCCAGGATGTATTTCAACCTGCAAGCAGGGATTCCACCTTTCCAGATTCCCTTGCATAATACATATGAGGCTGTGCAAGTGGAATCGAACAATGGTGAGGACGATGTTCCATCTAGGTTAGAAGTGTTGCCAAGGCTAAGTTGGCCTATGCCCTCCTTCAAAACTGCTTCCATAAAGGAGAAAAGACAGGTCATTGTTATAGGAGACTCTCCTGAGAGGAACAGAAAGCCCAATACACAGACTGGACCTACTTCTTAAGGAAGCCTGCTATCTCCCTGAGGCCTGGGTTAAAGATGTGAAGGGAAAACTTCCTACCCAATTAAGAGGCACTTCAGGGTCTTGGGATGACTGGTTAAGGGATCAGGAGCACAAGTAGTGTTCTCCTCTCCCTCCTCCCAGTTCTAGGGAATGTTGAGGAAAGAAACAGGAAGAGCCTGGACTCAATACTGCGCTCCGAGCGTGGTGTCACCAGCAAAATTTTGGGCTTTTTGGTCATGAGTTGGTCTATATGACACCAGGCCTGCTGGTGGCAGATGGGGTACACCTGCCCCAAAGGCAGAAAAGGATCTTTGTGCAAGAGTTAGTAGGGCTCATTGAAAGAAGTTTGAACTAGATTTGAAAGGGGAAAGGGATAAAACCAAGCTCACTAGAGATAAGCTTAGGAGGAGCATGCCAATGTTTGAAGGACAGAGTGCTAGCGAGGTCCTTCAATCTGCCATCTCAGTGGCAGTAGGGATGGAGATTCATGCGGCAGCAAACATGTAAGGTTTATTGGTATGTTGGAAACCGAGGAAGTGGCTGAGTACAGTTACAGGAACTAGGGCTTCTCCCCCCAAAAAAGGTGGCCAGATCAGTAGCTCAACTGAAGTGCATCTACACCAATGCATGCAGCACAGGCAACAAAGAAGAGGAACTGGAAGCCATTGTGCAGCTGGAACTGCATAATAGTTGCCATCGTTGAAACGTGGTGGGATGATTCAAATAACTGGAGTGCTACAATAGATGGCTATAAATTCTTCAGAAGGGATAGACAGGGAAGGAGAGAAAGTTGGGTAGCCCTGTATGTTAGGGAATGTTTTGAATGTCTAGATGTGAAGGTGATGAAAGGGCCAAGTGTTTATGAGCAAAAATCAGGGGAAAGACCAACAAGATATCATGGTGGGAGTCTGTTATAGACCACCCAACCAGGATGAAGTGATGGGTGAAATATCCTATAAGCAGCTGGGAGAAACCTCACGATCGCTAGCCCTTTGTCTTGTGGGGGGTTTCAACTTACCAGATGTCTGCTGGAAATAAAATACCATGGGGAGGAAACAATCTAGGAAGTTCCTGGAGTATGTGGAAGACAACTTCCTGATGTGATTGGTAAGTGAGCCAACTAGCAAAGGTGCTCTGCAGGACCTGTTGTTTGCAAACAAAGGACTTGTGGGCGATGAGAAGGTTGGAGGCTGTCCTGGGCATAGCAATCATTAAGTGATAGGGCTTTTGATTCTTGGAGGGCATTTACCAGAACTGCTACTTTGGACTTCTGGAAAGCAGACTTTGGCCTGTTTAGGGTACTGGTAGAGAGTCCTTTGGGAGGTAGTTATGAAGGCCAAATGAGTCCAGAAAGGTTGGACATTCTCCAGGAAGGAAATCTTAATGGCACAAGACCAAGCCATCTTGATGTGCTGAAAGACAACCCAGTGGGGAAGAAGACTGGCCTGGCTGAACAGAGAGCTTCATCTTGAACTCAGAATTTATGACCTTTGGAAGAAGGGACAGTCAACTCAGAAGGACTACAAGTGTGTTGTGAGGTTAAGCAGGGAGAAAATTAGAAGGACCAAAGCCGAACCAGAACTTAATGTGACTATTGCCATAAAAGACTATAAAAAAGTTTTTATAAATACAGTAGCACCAAAAAGAGGGCTAAGGAGAATCTCCATCCTTTATTGGATGTGGGGGGAAGCATAGTGATGAAGGATGAGGAAAAGGCTGAGGTACTTAATGCCTTCTTTGCCTCAGTCTTTAATAGTAAGACATGTTGTTCTTGTGGTACCCAGCCCACTGAGCTTGAATACAGGGATGGAGAGTAGAATGAAACCCCCATAGCCCAAGGGGAAATGGTAGTGACCTGCTGCATCACTTAGACAAACACAAGTCTGTGGGGCTGGATGGGATCCACCCAAGGGTACTGAAGAAGTTGGTGGAAGTGCTCATCAAGACACTTTCAATCGTCTATCAGCAGTTCTGGCTAACCAGTTGACTGAAGGTTAGCAAATGTGACGCCCATGTAAAAGAAGGGCCGGAAGGAGGATCTGGGGAACTAAAGGCCTGTCAGTCTGACCTTGGTGTCAGAGCTGGTTATGGAAGAAATCATCCTGTGTGCCATCAGATAGCACATACAGGACAACTAGTTGATCAGGCCTAATCAGCATGAGTTTATGAAAGGTGAGTCCTGCTTGACTAACCCTAGTGGATGAGAGAAAGGCTGTGGATGTTGTTTACCTGGACTTTAGTAAAGTCTTTGACACTGTTTACCATGACCTTCTCCTGGAGAAACCTGCTGCTTGTGGCTTGGATGGACCTACCCTTTGCTGGGTAAAAAACAGTCTCGATCACTGGGCCAGAGAGTTGTGGTGAATGAAGTTAAATGCAGTTGGCAGATATTCACAAGTGGTAATCCCCAGGGCTCAGTATTGGGGCCAGTTCTGTTTCATATCTTTGTCAATTATCTGGGTAAGGGGATCAAGTGCACTCTCAGAAAGTTTTCAGATGACAACAAGCTGGGCAGGAGTGTTGATCTGCTTGAGGGTAGGAAGGCTCTAAAGAGGAACCTGGACAGGCTGGATTGATAAACCAAGGCCAGTTGTATGAGATTCAACAAGGCCAAGTGCTGGGTCCTGCACTTGTGTCACAACAAGCACATGCAACACTTGAGGCTTGGGGAAGCATGGCTGGAAAGCTGCCTGGTGGAAAAGGACCTGGGGGTGTTGCTTGACAGTCAGCTGAATATGAGCTAGCAGCATGCCCAGGCGGCCAAGAAGGTCATTGGCATCCTGGCTTGTATTGGAAATAGTGTGGCCAGCAGGACTAGGGAAGCGATTGTCCCCCTGTACTTCTCACTGGTCAGGTCGCACCTTGAATACTGTGTTCAGTTTTGGGCCTCTCACTAGAAGAAAGACGTTGAGGTGCTGAAGTGTGTCCAAAGAAGAGCAACGAAGCTGGTGAAGGGTCTAGAGCACAAGTCTTATGAGGAGGAACTGAGGGAACTAGGTTTGTTTAGTCTGGAGAAAAGGAGGCTGAGGGGGGACCTTCTCACTCTCCACAACTGACTGAAAGGAGGTTGTAGTGAAGTGAGCGTCACTCTTTTTTCCCAAGTAACAAGTGATAGGATGAGAGGAAAAAAGCCTCAATTTGCCTGAGGGGAGGTTTAGATTGCGTATTAGGAAAAAATTCTTCACTGAAAGGGTTATCAAGCACTGGGACAGGCTGCCCAGGGAACTGGTTGAGTCACCATTCCTGGAGGTATTTAAAAGACCTGTAGATGTGACACTTAGGGACATGATTTAGTGGTAGAATTGGCCATGTTAGGTTAACAGTTGGACTTGATCTTAAAAGTATTTTCCAACCTAAATGATTCTATGATTCCCTGCTCAGAGGGAAAAGTGTAGGACAACATTTGACTGTTTAGGAAGTAGTGCTGGAATAGGACCCGGTGAAGTTCTTTGGGTATAAAGAAAAAGAAAAAAATCAGTTTCTTCTAAGGTTCAAGATGATAGCTGATAAGTGTAGAGAGGAGAAATTCATATATATGCCCATTAGTGAAAAATTAACTTCATTCAAAATGAATGTTTTTATTAGCTTGAATTGTTTCTAGCAAAACCAGAGTATGAAAGTCAATGTATTTATCCTCACTTTTGACCATTTTTGTCATTTCATGCAACATCACAAGTAAAAAAAGATAACAATGAAAGAAAACAAAACAAAACCAAAACAAAACAATAAATCCGGAAAACTGAAGGCAAAAAAATCAGCCTTCCAGGGGAGCATGAAAACCCATCAACATTTATAGTGAATTTTGAGAAAAAAATAAGATTACTCCAGGAAAAAAAAGCTTTATGATGTTATTTTTAACACTCCTAAACGGAAATATCTTCTGGAGTAGTGTTGCAACCACATTACGTTCTTGTCAGCTGAAGCCCTACTGTTACAAAGTGTGTCAAGCATTTACCTTGCAGGTGCATAGAGACTAGAAAAAATAAGAACTTGACTAATGCAGTGAGTATGGATTATTAAAACCAGTAGCACCTCCCACACACATTGCATCTAATCTCATAGAGGTGAAAATTGTAATTCCGTATATATATAGTTGTTGTTACAGAAATAAAGCTGGGAGAAATCTGTGAATTTGATTGCTGTCATCCACAAGTATTAAAATAAAAGCACTGTTTAATAATGAGCAAGTCTTCTCAAGTCCTTGCTTGAAAATCCTGAGCCTCTGTGGTGCAAAAGAATGAAAAGTACAGCTATTTAAAAATGATCCAGTGAAGAGAATTATCTGGCTTGCAAACATGGGGCTACCCTATATGCAGAGGAGGAGCCAGTGAGAATTGGGCTTGTGTAATCAAGATTAAGCAGTTCTTCTGGAGCTACCATAAGTGTGGTGGACACATATCTTCACCTGATTTCAATTTTCTTTTCTGAACTGGTGTTTCCCAGGGAGTATGTGACCCCTTGACTGTTGCTTTTTCTGGAGTAATGCTCTCCTTTTTTGCAGCCTTTGATGGAAAAAAAGGACTTTTGGTATGGGTCTTCCACATCCTTTGGATATACTTCATTTACTGAGTGATCTGTACTGGAAACTTATGCCAGTTATAATCAGAAATCATCCAGTCTGCACTTGATAATCTCTCCAGTGAAAGCCAGTACAGTTCCACTGACAGGCTGTTGTAGTTTTACATAAAACCGCTCGCTCACCCTCCCCCCTTCCCCTTCCCCCAGGGCACAGACATAGTTGTGACAAATCAGTGCAATCTCCACTGGTTTTTAGTGTTACATCACTGCCATGAGGAGTGTGATTGTTCTCTTTTTCAGTAGATTGACAAGATTTATTCTCCTTTAACTGGTCTCCAGCTAGTTACATTGCTTTAACTGAGGTTTTTCTACTGACCTCAAGAAAACTGATGCAAATGAAACAAGCTGAACATAAATCAAACTGTAGATGAAACCCTTGTGCCAGTTAAATCAACAGGTTTACTATCAACTATAGCAGGGTTGAGAAGTCCTGCTCTAAAAAGAAAAAAAAAGTTTATGGAAAGAAGTAAAGTAAAAAAATATGACTTATTCCTCTTTTTTGCTTCACTGGAATGTTAACCAAAGGCAACAGAGAGCTTTATGACATATGATTGATAAAGTTTTTTTCTTTCTGCCTGCATTCTTAGGAAAAAAAAAAAAAGAGCTTAATGTGTTAAGTCTGATGTGTTTTGACAAAATTTGCAACATGATCTGAAAGAGCACTTATAAAATAACCAAGAGGATTTGCTGACCAAGGTCTGTATCTCTGTCTGGATTCTTTTGCAGTTCTCATCAGGACAGAGAAACAGACATTGAGATCAAGAAGCTGTCATATCAAAGCTGTTTTCAGTGTGTTGCAATTGCAAATTCAAAGTGTGATGCAGTTAGAGGGGTTCAGTAGATTATATTTAATCAATTGTATATCATGGTATGAACAGAGAACAATCTTTAAAAATCTACTAACTGAAAACATAGAAGATCTAGGCAAACTACAGTAATTTTTATGACCAAAATTATAGATAGAATGCATATCAACTTGATGTAATCAAAACCTCATGAACAGAAATCCACAAGAAATTGTCTCACACCAGAAACACGATAAGACACACTGAAAGATGAGATTACATTGATCAAATGGCCTTAGGAGTTCCCTTCTTCTTTCTTTACTGCATTGGGGCAAATTTATACATTTGGGTACCACTTGGTACCTGTCTCTTACAGCATTGTATGTGTGAGACTGCTATAGAAAGGGAGATAATGCAAGCAGAAGATAACCCTCCTTGCAGGTCAGAAAGCAGGGTGGTGCCCTCCTTGTGGTAGTGTACAAGCTCCAAAACCTAACATCCCTGCTGCTGCTATCCACACAATAGGCTAATCCAACAGCAGTTCAGGGACAATGACCCTTCTGTCGGTAAGATCTGTTCCTTTTTCCACTAAGTTAAACTTTATTGTCTGGGGACAGCAAAAAGAGCCACAGAGCAGATTTCCAGGTGTTCTGATTCTTGTGCCTTTCCAATGGTGCTCCCAGTGGATCAGAAGTGATGTAGATCTTCTTACATTTCTTTCACTGAGATTAGAGTGTGACACTAACTGAAGGACTACATAGAGATGGTAACATCATGCTTTCACTGAAGGAACTCCGTGAAAAACATGTCTGGCAAAAGAGGGCTTAGTACAATGAAAATTAATTATATGACAATGAAGTACATTTAATGCAGAAAATCTCTAAGAAGTTTCTTAGAATCAGGATTGTTGGATTGTGTTAAAGCAGTGGAAATGTGTGTTGCTACACATTTCCACTGCTTTAACACAATCCAACAATTAAATTCTGCATTAGACTGAAAAATAGAAGAACTTTATCTGAGATATTAACAGAAACCTGGTTCTTGGCAGTCAGCTGTGATTAAATAGATGTTACAGAGCAAAGTCTTTGACAAATACTTCTGACAGCTAATTATTATTTTCCTTAAAAGTTTCCTTTCTCAAAACAAGGTCAATGCAGGAAGATATGTGAAAATAAATAAAAAGAATGAGCTGTCATTTTGCAAAGTCTTTGCTATAAAATTAACAATATACATTTATGTCAAGGTTATGACAGCAAAAATGTAACACATTACGTAAACATTTTGGTTCATTTCATGTTAAACTTTACAGCCTAAGTGTCCAGCCCCAACTCCTAGACCAAAAACTGCAACCATGAGTAGCATTTTTGTACTTTAGAATGTAGAATGAATAGGACTAATAGGGTGACACATAGCTTAATAGCACAGAAGTATGTTAGGCACTAGTTATTTATGTTGTTGTAATTGTATATTTAAAAATATTAAAAAATTCTCATCAGAGCAATGGATAGTGATATTTTAAGTGATACAAAGAAAAGGAATAACTATTTTACTTTTCCATAGGTCTTTAAAATTATGTATGCCCGCAAACATGTGTGATTCCTTACAAACACCTGGGTTTAATTCTTTATTCTAAAAAACCATTCGCTTCACTGTGATGCAGAATATGCATTTGGTCAGATAATTGCATCCTAACTTCATGTGACTAGCTAATCTGCTGTAATGGAAACCTGGATGTGTTACTGACACATAGAGGTCTGTTTTGTAAATGCCTAAAGCTGATGGACCTACCACCCTTAATGTAGTTATTGCAAAATCGTCCAAGAAGGGAGAAGTGGAATGCAGAGGAGACCAGTCTTTTTTCCTTTTTGGCAGTAGCCAAGCACCATTACATACTATTAGTCATCATGAGAGTGACAATTGAAAAAAATGAAAATATAGATGTCACATTGTTTTAGGGCTTGTATACATCAGCCTAGTAAAGTAGGTCAACACCAGCATTCACACTTCAGACTGATGATTATAAGGAAGAGAATAAAATCAATCCTGGATCTAGACTGACAAAAAATAGTTTCAACAGAGAGAGCATAAG
>WKFP01014056.1:441889-456951 GCA_011057875.1 Pterocles orientalis
CGGTGCCCTCGTGGCCAAGAAGGCCAATGGCATCCTGGGGTGTATCAGAAGGGGGGTGGTCAATAGGTCAAGAGAGGTTCTCCTCCCCCTCTACTCTGCCCTGGTGAGACCGCATCTGGAATATTGTGTCCAGTTCTGGGCTCCTCAGTTCAATAGGGACAGGGAACTGCTGGAGAGAGTCCAGCGCAGAGCCACGAAGATGATTAAGGGAATGGAGCATCTCCTTTACGAGGAAAGGCTGAGAGAGCTGGGTCTCTTCAGCCTGGAAAACAGGAGACTGAGGGGTGACCTAATCAATGTTTATAAATATGTGAAGGGTGAGTGTCAGGAGGACAGAGCCAGGCTCTTCTCTGTGACATCCAGTGATAGGACAAGGGGCAATGGGTTCAAGCTGGAACATAGGAGGTTCCACTTGAATATGAGAAAAAACTTCTTTACAGTGAGGGTGACAGGGCACTGGAACAGGCTGCCCAGAGAGGTTGTGGAGTCTCCTTCTCTGGAGACATTCAAATCCCGCCTGGATGCGTTCCTGTGTGTTACTGCTCCGATCTAGGTTTTCCTGCTCCGGCAGGGGGATTGGACTAGATGATCTTTCGAGGTCCTTTCCAATCTCTAACATTCTGTGATTCTGTGATTCTGTGAATCTCTCTCAGGGACTCTTCCAGGCTTGGGGACGAAACTATTCCAGGGACTATTCACACAGACATACCTGGAGACAGCTTTCAGGAGTTGGGAGTCTGCTCTGTTTCCTTTGTCACAGTCCTTCAATATGCTGTTGCTGCCTTTTTAGCCTTTCTCCTATCATCTGGCTTGCACATATTCTTTGTGCATCCACTCTCCTCCTCTTCAGCTCTTCTGCATTTCTTTTTTTAGTTTTTCTGTTGCCTCTTCACCCTCTCCATGTGACTGGGGAGACTCTGCTGACACCACCTGTCATCACTTACCACCAATTTTGTTTTTCATTGTTAGCAGAATTGAACCACCATCTTGAGACCTCGATGATCCTACCCTGAGCTACTCCTGTGTCTACACAAGTAGCCATTAGTCCAAAAGGAATAAATGCTTCAACTGGCCTTGTGTGAAACCACTTAGGTTTGATCTATTAGCTGAGACTATTGGGGGCAATTTAGTGCTACATCATACTTCATGTCATGACTAGCAGGGATGCACCTCTCTGGAATGTCCCTCTGTCCTGGGAGATTATTAAAAAATTAACATCACATTTCAAAGCAGTATAAATAAGCTGGACATCTGAGAAAACCCAACAAACTGGGGGCTTTAAAAGTTATACAAAAAAAGGAATAACTTTTTTCGTTGTTGTATAGTTTTTGTCAGGAGATAAGCCCCTAAATCAGCTCAGCCACAAGCCAAGGGTTGATGAGCATGCCATTCACTATAGTTGTAGCTATTATCTGAAACTTCACAAGCTGTAACCAGGTGATATCTTCCTGAGACAGTCTGCGAGGTCTCTAAATTTCACCTAAATGGACCTTTGTGATCATAATTTTTTTTTGCTGAATGCAGTCATATTACTGTGGTGAAACAAATTATGCTATGCCATAAAGAACCAATGCTCACAGTCTGCAGCACAGCACAAGGTAAAATATCTGGACTTAGAATTCAGTTCTTTTCTCAGCCCTAAATCTTATTTGTGGCTTATCCAGCAGCCTGATTCATCATGATCTAAGTTTTTCTTTTTGATTTCAGTAGATTTCGTTCTGTGTTTAAACTGTTAGATCTGCCATTTCATGTTATGGACTTATGTGAGTTAGAAATGGTAGCAGAGAAAAACAACCACCAAATCTTCAAACAAACTCCATCAGATTGTGCCAGTGAACCTAAACTATACTGGGGGTGTTGTTGAAGTACATTGTCATTTTTGCTCTGCCTTCAACAAAAATTAAGGCTTAAAATGAAAATGTATTCTTCAAATAACATAATTTACATGCAACCGCATGGTTTTTTCTTATCTACATAAACCCATCTGTGCAACAAAGAACATGACAGAAATAGAAATTGGAAGGCAAGGGGGAAAAGATATCTATCAACCACATCAGTGTTCATAGATAGTCCAACTAAAGTAGCACATGACCAGCATAAAATTCTACTTACCAGCTGCCTGAAAGGGACTAATCAGTTTGCATGAGTGACCAAAATCATGTAATTCTTCTCAACAGTATAGCTGAACATGTTCTGTGCCTTGGCTGGTCCATTTCTGTGTTGAGTTTGAAATAGCATTGCACTTGTGTGCTGGTCTTGTTTAAGCTGTACCATGAACTGGGCCCCTGGTTTCTTTAGCACGCTTTATCCCATAGTACGCAAATATGGACATGGAAAAATGAAGTTACAGAAGACCCTGCAAAGCAGCTATCTTCAACTAATTGAAATTACTTCCCAAAAAGCCATGAGAAATCTGTCTGCTGAGCTTCGTATAGCCCAGACTGGCACCAAACTGTGGTGTTTGTGGTTATCTAGGTGCATATCCTTAGAGAAGGCTTGAGGAACTCTCCTTTGTAAAAATACAATGGTTTGTCTTATCATTTTGTAACTGGCAAAGTCCATTTCTTGGACTTGCTTTTTATATTTGCCTCTTTCTTTTTATATTTGCCTTTTAAACCCATTATGACTGCAGTCTCTGAGTATCAGTCTGAGTATCTGTCTAGTCCAGTCGTTGCAGGACTAGAGCATGGATCCTTTCATATGTGATCTGTAAGTGCCTGGAAATGGGAAAAGGCAGACTGATGGTAAATCTGCATAAAAGCTTTTGGCTCTAATCATCCATTTGGTTCTGCAGGTCAAAATACAAATATTTTTTTTTCCTGTGTGTTACAAAGTGTTCTCTGACCACTAGGGTACATGCAATTGCATTCCCAGAGGTAATACTGCATGGTAGCAGCCATTCACCAGTTCATAGCAAAGAACATACAGTTCTTGAGACTGGATGTCATTCTGATAGACCTACTGGTTTTGTTTGTCGAGGTTTTTTCCTCACATATACAGTATGTATGATCGTATCTTAGCTGTTCAGAAATTAATTGTAGTAGCAGCTTATATTTTGGCTTCAAATAAGCATTTCTTTTTGAGTTTGAAAACTGAATAAAAATATGTGCTGCTTTTTTTTTTTTTTCCTGCTGTGACTAATTACCATGCTAAGCATCTGTTCACAATCCCCTATACTTTACTCTGGCATCAAATGGAGACCTTACATCTAAACTACCTGATTTCCTAGGGAACTTGTTTTATCTCATAATTTGAGTGCTTTCAAATCCCCATGAAAGATCTACAGTTTGTACAACTTGATTTTTGAAGTCTTGTGACCTTGAGGCAGATCTGTATTGCTATATTGTTCTGCAATTGCAGGCAACTTTAAAATGCCTTAAATTCTAAGAAAAAAAAATAGTTTAGAGTTAAATATAATGCAAACAGATTTGTTTTTTTTCCAGATAACTGAATGTTTGTTTAACTTAACTCTTCTCACCAACTCTATTTTACCAAAACGAATGTGACCTGGTAAGTGAACAAAACAATGGTGAGACAATAGTATAGATTTTGTTGTTATTTTATAGAATCAGAGAAGCATTTTCTGTATAATGAATTGCATTCCTCAGTACCAGAACAATATACTGTATAAAAAACTGAAGTGTGTCTCTCCTAAAAAACTCACAGAATCCAGAAATTTAATGTGAGTATCAGAGAGTAAGCTGTATATTTTGCCTATACCTACACCTTTTTTTCTCTTTTTTGAAAGTAATAGCAGATGAGATCACATTGAATACTACCTTGTGCCTGAGAAACCCATCTATTAGTTTATTTATGGATGAGTATGCCTACCTATCACTCAGTTATTTCATTATTAGCCATTATCTGATAACACTTTCCATTTATTTAATTTTTAAATAACAAAATTAAAAAGTTAATAATCTCATCCTCAAAAACAGAGAAACGTGGTTCTGTATAATTTTCTCAGGAAAAAATAAAGTTCATGTTTTACTCTGAAATAATTTTGGATGTCAAGTTTAGAATCTGAAGAATGTTCTCCCCAGATAGGAGATACAGATAAAATACCCTGTTTTGTTCCAGTTTCTCATTCTGAACATTGACAGTCCCTTGGATGTATATCAAAATGCTAAGAGTTTCTTTTGCATAAGGGCGTACTTACAGAGTTAATCATAAATAATTAATCCAAGACAGTTATTCAGTTAATCACAAGTGTATGCAGACCTTGAGAAGTGTACTCCACTTCAAGGCTTTCCAGAAATCTCCTTATGCTTTGTCTAACATTTCATTAAGTCTGTCTTGAAAAACTGCAAGACCAATTTTTATTTGTTTGTTTAGTTGAAAAGACTGTCCCAACAACATTTCTTTAGATCACAATTCATAGACAAGTTTTGGTCAGTAATATATGTTATACATATAGGTAACAAAATTCACCATCAAAAGAGGTATGCGTAAAAGCTATATGAAAATTATTGTTTGACTGAAACAAAGGTAATAAGAAAAAATACTACCAAAGGCTTTCAGTAGCATTTAGATTTCTGAAGACTCATTTACTTGGAAAAAAAAATGTTTTGCCTCTGTTAGCAGTTAAACAGTATACATAACTGGTCCTTTAATTCATTTCCATTTTGTGTAAATTTTTGAGCTCTTGAGATGTCATATTTTATAATGCATTATCTAGTCTCATGTGAAAAACTCAATGCCTAACCTTAACAGATTCCTTAAGGAAGACAGGTACAACCAACTTTCCTCTTGGGCTTTAGGAAATGTACATATATTGCCTTGATGTCAAAACTCTGACTGAATCATCAGCTGCCCACAATCTACATTTGCTTAGAACATCTAGAGTTCCAGAATACATATTATGCTTGCTCATATTACAGGACAAGGTGAACCCAGCAAAAGACTTCAGCTGAAGTTAAAACTCTCTGAAGAGATGGCACTTTATGCCATATTATTTTTATAGTAATTTCTTGATGGCAAGAACTACACATTCTGTAAGTACTCTGCTGTCTGATTGCCAGTAACAACTGGTATGCCTGCTTGTTTTCAGAGGAAAATAAAGGTTTACTTTTTTTTTTCAGTTATCCTTACCATGCCAAGATTTTTACTTGCCTGTTTGGTTTGGGTTTTTTTTAAATGTTTCTTATTTTATTATGGTTGCAAAAATGAAATTGTAGGTAATCTGTTATCTAAGAGATAGGGAAACAGCAAGATAGGCGTCATGATGCATAGACAAAAATTACCTGAATTTAGTAGGACAAATGTTGTTGGCCAGGTTTTTCCACACAATATTTTCAGTACTTAATTATTACTATGCAGTTCAATGAATTCTTTGAATTAAAACCTAGAACATATGATCTTCAGCTCCTAAACACTGTAGCAGTCTTTGATTATGGTTTATAGGACTTTTAACTTCCTAGGGCATTGGATATCTTATTTGAGGGTTTATTTCTGTGCAAACCTGCCCCGTTGCAAAGTCGGGGACGTTTCAATATGATCCCAAGAGCCAGATAAAGATGAAAATGAGGTCAGATGCCATACACCCAAGCCAACTTTATTAACAACAATAAAACATAAAAGCAATAAGAAAGAGTGGAAATTAAGCAAGAAGGTGAGATAGAGAGGCAAGAAACAGTCACCATCCAAGT
Organism: Pterocles orientalis; assembly: GCA_011057875.1. Taxonomy (NCBI): domain Eukaryota; kingdom Metazoa; phylum Chordata; class Aves; order Pterocliformes; family Pteroclidae; genus Pterocles; species Pterocles orientalis. The sequence continues at coordinate 447,538 of WKFP01014056.1, forward strand.
TCCAGTGACATTCCAATTATCCGCAGGCCTTGGCGGTGAATGCACACTCGCACACATGTTCACTCACACCTCTGCTCATGCACAGACACCATTCGCACACTTTCCTGTGGGCTTTTATAGGTGGTGCTGGAGAAAGTCCATTGGGCTGAGGGTTTCCATGCAGCAGCACATCTAACACATCCCCCTCATCCCCCTCTTGAGCATGCCCATGGGCACACGTGCTTGCTGCGTGTTCCCTTGTGGTTCACTGCATGTGTCCAGGCACACGGTGGTGGTCATAGGGACTCGTGCACCCCTCCTAAGGGGAGGCATGACTGTTCATCCCACACCAGACTGGTTTCACCTTACGTCACTGATGTTGCATCTTCTTTGTGCACAGTTCAGTTTCCAAGCAATCTTCAGGACAAATATCCCACAGTTCAGTCTCTCACAAAAACTCCACTGAATTTAGCTAATTTTAAATGGATATGTGGAAGACATATTTCTTTTCTAGAATTTCAGTCCTTACTGAAGCATGGAAATTCAAATTCCTAGATATACTTTTTAAGTTGCAGTGTTCTCAGATGACTCACATTTCTATCTCAACTTGCTTTGATCAGCCGCTTTTTTTGTCCCTCTTAACGTTAACCTCACACAGTCTCCTGGATAGTATTTCATATCAGCCTTTTGCACATATAGACAGAAACAAAAAGCACAAGTGATCTTGAAGCTTCCCCAGAGTCTTTCACTAGCCCTTTTGCTCAGTGCACCAAAGCACACATATGCATGTAAGACAAAAGTTTGTTTTACTCTAGTTAAATGTTCTGAAAGTTGAGCCCCGACATGTCTATGCTCTGCAAAGGGAAGAGACTCAAGTTAGAACAAGCCGACTCCTGACCAAGGTGTTATGTCCATATGATTCCGAGTAGAAAGGAGCTCCACATACAGCTCCAGAATACCTCCAGTCAGACTCATTTAGGTGTGCATGTTTCATACTTCACGGCACAGTACAAGCATGATGTGGATTAATTTTCAAAGTGTGGTTGGGTGGCCTTCTTCAAGGAAACAAAAACCTTGTCAGACGAGTTTTGCTGGTTTTTGTTGGAATTAGGGAGTGGGATTGAAAGGCATACGAAAGTCAAAATTTGGTCATAATTAAACTCCCAAATATAATTTTTTCCTGTTGAAACTCAGCCTTTTATAAGGAACTGGTTGCAACTGAACTGGAACCAACATTTCTTTGAGGATGGTTCTCATTTATAAGTTACTTTATTTCCTTTTGTTGTAGTCGTTGCATGACTTGGCCATTGAAAAGATCCAATAAGGCATAATAGAGTCAGGAATACATTACAGAAAAATTATTGAGTGACAGAATGCATATACTTCAACAGGTAAAAGTACTGTTTAGTTAAATGAAGCTTGACAGTCTGGGAAAAATATATTGCGAAAACAGGAAAGTTTTTGAGACTGGAACAGAGACAGTTTGGCTAATCAACTTTTATGTGATTATAAATGCACTCAGACTTCCGTGCCAAGTAGTTTTTGTTGAGAAATAACTTTAGTCAGAAAGACTCGGTAAACAAGCATGCAAATTTCTGTTTTGAACTGCAAATTTGGACTGCATTAAAACGGCCTAAAATAAGAACTAATGTTTAAAACTACTTACACATCTAGCTGTCAATTGCTCTGGTAAATTGGATTTAACTTAATACTAATTTTAAGGTCAGAAGCCTACATGACCAGCTATTTAAAACACTTTAAATCATAATTTATCAAAAATATCTCTGCTATACACTTTCTCAATTTTTCTAAGTCTAAATAGCTTCCTCTGTGCACATATACCTTCTGAATTATGTCTTTCCATCATACCCACCATATTCTCTGTATAGAACTTTTAGTTTCATAAGATAAAGTCTGCATTTGTTAGGTGTATGAAAACAGAAAATACTTTTGCAGCTTCAAAGCCTCATTGTATTCTTTTTTAAAATATGTTGTAGTTTAACTCTGGGACCCAAATGCCACAGAGCCATTCACTCACCCACCCCCTCCTGAGGTTGGGGGAGAGAACTAAAGGGGTAAAGGGAAAAAAGACTCGTGGATTGAGATAAGGACAATTTAATAACTAAGCTACAATAATATTGAAAAGAATTCTAATAATAATAGAAAGATATACAAATATACATAGGAGTGATGCACAGTGATAGTGCTCACAATCTGATGACCGAGGCTCAGCCTGTTCCAGACTAACAATCCCAGAGCAGGGAGAGTCCTGAAACCACACTCCCAGAATGGAGATAGGAGACCAAGTGTCTGAGACAGAGAGATGACTGAGGGAGTGAGACAACCCTGGAAGAGAGGTGACCCAGAGAGAGACAACCTGGAACAAGAGACTACCTGGAGAGACCTGACCCGGAAAGAAAAGCACTTCCGGACAGACTTTCATCTATATACTGGGCAAGATGTGTATGATATGGAATAGGCTATCGGCCAATTTAGTTCTCAATCCTAAACCTAAGATCAAATCCTAGGCTAGTAATTGGGGCTGTGCTCCCTCCCAGCTTCTCCTGCCCTTGCAGACATGGGCACAGCAGAGAAGCTGAAACGTCCTTGACTGTCCTGGCAGCAACTATAAACATCAGTATGTTATCAGCCTTCTCCTCAGCACAAACCCAAAAGACAGCCTCTTACTAGCTACTATGAAACAAGTTAACTCTGTCTCAGCTGAAAGCAGGACAAAATACCAGCTAGAACTATACTTATTGCAAAACAAAAATGTGAAATATAATTAGGAGTATAATCCAAAACTCTCCTCTTCTTAGTTGTCGTGGTTTATTATCTTAAAGGAAACATTGTCTAGATGGAAGAACTGGCTTCAATGAAGTCAGTAGCATTACATCCTCTTGACAGGATTACAACCAAGATTTCCGCAGGGTGAACTGTATTGAGCTAAAATGAGATTTTGCTGAAGCTGCCTCAACCCCCAAACTGTGTGTTTTTGACATGTCACCAAACCAAATCTGACAACTTTGATCTCATCCATAAATCACAACTGCAACGCAAACCTGACAAGCATACAAACACATTTAAGTGAATGTCTCCTAATGAAGACAGATCCAACCCCAAGTTGAAAAGGAATAAAAATATGTCAGTGCTTAATAATCTCTAACTTTTAGGCCCACTTTCTAGTTTTTATATCTAGGCATCTTCAGTAGTTCTTATAAAAATTAGTCCTAGTTACATGAACTACAGCCTGTTAAGGCAACTATCTGAAAATGCTGGCTTAAATGCCCCTTCGCTGCATCTCAGTACTTTATTGAACCTCAGAAAGGATCCTTTATGCTCCGACTCTTGATAGCCAAGAACTTCCAAAAGCTTTATTTGAAAAAAGGAAACAGATGAAGCCTAGGAATCTACTATGCCTTGTTATTAAATAACTCTAGGTCTAAAGCACTAGATTCGAATACAGGAAAAATATGTACACTTCCATCATTTGCCTAGATCTTCACTTTCCCTTCACTAGATAGCATAAAAAAATCACAAGCTGGACCCCATTCACTGTGAAGGACACTGGTGATTCTACATCCTTCCTTTTAAACCATTCAACTCTGCAAAAGAGCACAAAGCATTGAACATGTCATAGATCAAGAGCATGTGCAAGATTGACTGGACCAACAATTAGGACATTTATCTGCCAAGGGAAATTCAAAGGTTCTGGTTTATGGTCTCACACTTTTATTGTTCATCTGTATAATTTTTCAGAATTAGGGAAAATAGGACAGGATTTACTTAACCTAGGAGAAATTACAGCAATTTTATAGTCTCTAGCAAGTTAGCATTAGGAAAATGTGAGCATAGTGAATGTTTATGAAATTAAGTACATTGTTCAGTTAATGATCTTTGTTGGCAGCAGACCCAGAATGAAGACTGCTTGATGGGTGTAGGTAACTCCTGCTGAGCAGCTCTGTGAAAGATATGTAGTGATGACAGCCCTCAAGTGAAAATAAACATATGCATAGTTTTTGGGACCTAAAATGCCTAACGGGGAACCACACCAGAGAGGCTAATTCGCATAATTATAAACCTGTTATTTGAACTTAGCATAAGCAAACCTGAGAGACACAAAAGCACTTATTAGGAAGATCTGTGAATAAACAGGACCAATGGCTCTAGTTAAATATCTCTCCCTCTTTTTTTTTTTTTTTTTTTTTTTTTTGTCCTCTCCTTTTTCTGGCCGGAGACATCTAATGGTGTATTTTTTATACATTTTGCTAAGACACTTCACAGTATAATTGCTGCTCTGTGTTTCAACATCACAATAATTGACACCATGCTTAAACTCAGTGTCCTTTATGGTATCCTAGATGTCCTATTATTTAAGATGCCATACTAAGTCTATGTCATAAAATCAGAATCACAGAATCACAGAATGGTTTGGATTGAAAGTGATCTTTAAAGATAACCTAGTCCAACTCCCCTGACACGAGCAGGGATACCTTTCACTAGACCAGGTTGTTCAAAGGCCCTATTCAACCTGGTCTTGAACACTTCCAGGGATGGGGCATCCACAACTGTTCTGGGCAACCTTTATCAGTGTTTTACCACCCTCATGGTAAAAAAGTGTATCGCTTATGTCCAATCTAAACCCTATCTCTACATGCCCTGGTAAAAAGTCTTTCTCCGTCTTCCTTATAAGCCCTGTCTAAGTATTGAAACGTTACAATAAGATCTCCCCGAACCTTCTCTTCTTTAGACAGAACACCACCAACTGTTTCAGCTTTTCTCCGGAGGGGAGGTGTTCCATCCCTTTAATAATTTTTGTGACCCTTATCTGGACTTACTCTAACATGCCCATGTCTTTCTTGTGCTGAGGACCCCAGAGCTGGATGCAGTACACCAGGTGGGGTCTCACCAGAGCAGAGGGGAAAAATCACCTCCCTCAACCTGTGGGCCACATTTCTTTTGTGCAGCTTATTGTATGTCTGGCTTTCTGGGCTGCCAGCACTGATTGCTGGCTCATGTCCAGCTTTTCGTCCACCAACACCCCCAAGTCCTTCTCTGCAGGGCTACTCTCAATCCCTTCAGCCCCGAGTCTGTATTGATATCGGGGTTTGCTCTGACCCGGGTGCAGGACCATGCACTTGGCCTCGTTGAACTTCAGGAGGTTCACATGGGCCCACTCCTCAATCTTGTCAATGTCCCTCTGGATGGCAGCCCATTCTCCAAGCTTATCAAATGCAGAACTCAGTTTGGTGCCACCTGCAAACTTGTTGAGGATGTACTCAATTCCTCTCTCTAAGGTACTAATGAAGATATTGAGCAATATCGGTCCTAGCACAGCTCACAGAGGGATGCCACTTCTAACTGATCTGTGTTTGGACTCTGAGCCATTGAATGAAACTCTTCGGAAGTGGCCATCCAGACAGTTCCTTATCCTTAACCTCTATTTCTCACAAAGATTTTGAGTGACTTCAGAACCTGGATATGGAGAGAGAGAAATCTAAGTCATCAAGACTAATGAACCTCATTCACTACTGGAATAAGGAGGTAAAGCCAATTGGTTAACCCAATTAAATGTTTTTAACATTTTAACCGCAGAGAATGCCAATGTTTCCCTGAAAATATATTTATAAATAGTCATATTTTATATACACGTAGTGCGTGGGATTGTGTGATTGTCTCTATAGAGACAGACACAGACAGGGACACAGAGAACGAATTACATTTAGCTGCTTCTTTTGTATCATCGTTTCTGTCTATTAAAGAATAGATCAGGCCTGTGAAGAGTGGAAATAGACCATTGTCTACTTCACTGAATTGCTTTGTGAGAAGAGGAGGGTAAGGAAAATTAGGGACCCTTTTATGTTATTCTATCTGTCCAATTGAAGGAGAAAAATATCACTTCTGATGAAAGAGCTTGAGTATTTGAGTTTGAGATGTAACTGGTGCTCAAATATTTGCAGAAAGTCATTGCAAAATTGAGATGTAAACGTACATGTGCCATTTTGAAAGTATGTGTGGGAATGCTTTGTGTCAGCTTCATCATTCAAATGCATTTTTAAAAGTTAAATGGTTTTGTACATTTTCAGTATGCTTGTATGTATGCCTGCATTTTGTGTTTTGCATCTTTATGTACAACTGTCAAGATCTGATATAACAGGATCTTGAAGTTAAGATACAAAATTCATGTTGAGGCTCTTAAGAATAAGTCTTGGTTTTCAATAAACTTTCATTACACACAAACCAGTAAGAGATGCTTGCTCCTCACAACAAATATGTAGGAATCTAAGTAGCATTTTATGTAAAGGATTTGTAAAGCATTTTATGTAAAGTAAATTTTAGAAAATTGCCTCTCTTGGAACTACAAAATGAGTTGTGTACTGAAATCAGCCCCTCATGCTTAGATTGAACTGTCTAAAACCACTGAGCTAAGAAAATCATAGCTAGGTAATGCCTATATAAGGATGCTTGTGCACTGTGAAAAAAAAATAATAATATGATGACATGCTATATTTAGACCAGCACATCTTTATTTTCCACCCTCTATATTGAGCAAGTTTCCATCCCTTATTCTGTGGTACCTTAATCAAAATTTGCTTCTGGATTTTCCTTCGGCACCCACAACTGCTGAATTTGATAATGAAAACCTTTTTTAATGTATTACCCTAAGTTTTCTGTCAAGAAAGGAGTTCCATTTTGCCACTGGAAGACAAGAACAGGTAAGTGTGAAAATGTTCTGTAAGATCAGGGCCCTAATTTGACAGTTCTAACACCTGGTATTTGCAGAACACTTAGCACTGAATGGTACTTCTTATGTCCAAAACTTAGATCCTTGCCATTTGTTGCTGTGACTGAATAGCATGTCCATCAATTAGATATCAGATCATCAAGCTGGGCATTCAGAAAATAAGAAGCACGTAATAGTGACCATCTGTGAAGAGACAGATTAACTGATTTGACAGGAATTTTCCATAGAATCATTTGTTTGCTTTGACTAATGAGACCTTTTCTCTCGGCTTGCAATCACATTAGTCACTCAGTACTCAGTATGGTCTTTCTAAATTCAGCCAAAAAAAAGAATCCTGCAATCAACAGCTTTCTTCACCACATAATGCTGACTTTTTAACACAGGAGATCTTTTCCATGCATCTAATGAAGGGAAAAATAGTATATGATCTTGTAAAGGGAGATCATGTAAAAGAAACTTCATTTCTGTTGTATTCTAACAGATTGTAATATCTTGACAGATTTTATTGGGGATGGCTGCAAATCTCTGCTATTATGTACTTTGCATGGGTAAACAACATTTCTTAGTCTTCCTAAAAAACAAGCTGGAAAAACACAAATATTATCAAGTTGATGCACATGTTTAGGCTTAAAGATACAAATCACCTTTCATAGGTTTCTGTACTCTCTCGTTTAGACAGGAGAAGCTGGCTTCTGGCTTAACTGCCTTGATTAAGTCCCTGAAGAAGAAAAACAGAGAAATAAATTTTAATACTGTTTTTTAATAATGATGTATTCATATAGCCATTATAATGAATGTCTTTTAACTGTCCATTTCTGCTGTTCACACGGCAAAATGACACAGCTTCAGTATACTATTAATTTATGACAATTTTCCCACAAGTATTATTTTTTTATAAACAATGCATGTTGTAAAATAATTAATAGACTTTTTTGAATCTTTTCATTTTTCAAAAACTGATACATCAGTACACTAGTCTGTTACAGCACTGAGACAAGACTTATCCAAAAATGAGACATCTAAATAATACTGTAAGTTCAAGCACATACTTATGTCTCACAGAGTCCCACTAATCTTATTTGCCAAGAGCTTTCACACGCTTTCCAAACACTGAGCATCATCTCAGAGCTTGCTCTCACCAGGCAAAACCACAGTGCAAGGAAGGAAAAGAAAAGCAGTCCGATATGAATTGTATGGATAGTAGAGAGTAAGAGGAAAGTCAGATAATGAGGTCTTGGTAAACTATGGCAAATACCCCAAGGTAAAAATTCTTGTGTTGCAAGAGGATAGATAATTCTTTTCTCTGAGCCTGTATGATCCCAGAGAGAGAAACAGTGTCTTGGGTCAGGACCACCACCACGTTGTCACAACCCCCCCCCTCCCGGTAAGATGGGGAAGGACAAGAAAAAAAAGTGGAACCTCATGAGCTGAGATAACGACGGATTTTTAGTAATACCACACAAGGAAAGCAAAAGAAAGGAGAATGTAACAACAAGACAAGATATAGAATACAATGGAAAACACTGATACAATTAATATCTCACCACCAAGGACTTTACAAAAGAGACCCTTCTCTGGGCTAGCTTCCACTTATATCCCAGGCATGATGTCAGCATGGTATAGAATATCCTTTTGGCTATGCCCACCTCCCAGCTTTTGTGAGGAATTAACCTTATCCCAGCTGGACCCAGGACAAACAGTTATTACCACAGGTCTCATTACATAGTCTCAGACCACGCTATACTAAGACAAAGCTATCTGAGTCTAAGCCCAAAATAATTCATCTGGTAATACAGTCACTCCTTTCTTGCTTCCTTGCAACAAGTTACAGTCCATGATAGAGCACATATACAGATAACCCTGAACTTTTTCCTTTTATTCTGCGAGAGTCTTTCCTTTCAATTACCAGTCAGGAGAAAAGCATATTCTTATTTCAGAGGTAAAATGGAGGAATCTCAGAGGAATGTTTGTGCTTAATTATGCTTGGGCTCCATAAGTCCCCGAGGAAGCCCAGGCCTTCAGCCCTGGTGTTCAAAGAGTGTCACAGCAGCCCATAGGTCCGAGGACCAACAACAGGAGGGATCTGGTTGTGTGTTCTTCCCCTGTGTTTCACCCAGTCCTTTGTGCATTGGGGTTTGTACAACTCACTGGTCAACTTCAGGATGTACTAACTAGTGAGGCTCACGTCTGGAATGACCAAGGTGAGAGCCAGTGGCCAGGGCAGGGGGCCAGGACCCAGGCATGGCAATCTGACAGACCTGGAGACTGAGGTCATATTTAAGGGCCCTGTGAATCTGTGGGTGTTGCAATCAGAGCAAGGGTGTGTGCATATCTCAACAGTGAACCCCAGCCAGAGAGGAGCAGCAAGACTGAGCTGTCTTTGTTTTTAGGAGTGCTGTGGGTTTTTATACACTATCAGTAAAGGCACCTGTGCTGGTCTGCATGGCTGGCTGTGTTAGTGTCCTCTGTATATTGTATAAGTTGTGTGTACCTACCTCTTGGATTTCATCTTCAGCATTGCTGCTGGCTGGACTTGAGAAGGGGAGCACAACAACACACGTCAGGCTGGCACGCATGGGCACGACCTATTGGGTCTGTGAGCACAACAGATTCAGCTCTCCTGGGTCAGGAAGGAGAAACTCATGGAGTCCTGAACTGCACTGGGTTTGTCTACTCCTTAAAAAAAAAAA
>WKFP01014056.1:464536-489000 GCA_011057875.1 Pterocles orientalis
TTCATTAACTGTATTAATGTTTCTTAAAGAGCAAACAAGGAAAGAAAATCTGCCAAGACTGTTGTCAATATTGCTTACTTTTTTCATCAAAATCATCCTGTTTTCATGGAAATGTTATTTGTCATTATTCTCTTATGAATTTAGGGAGCCCCAGGAATATATTATCCTACCTGACTTTGGGTAGTAATATTTTTCTCTCCGGTTGGCTTGACATAGATTTTCTTGCACCAAGAAATAAAAAGTAATGCATGTCCTGTGAAATATGTTTGCATTAATCATAAGCATGAGGAAAGCTCAAAATGGAAACAAATCTGAGATAAATTTAACCTCCTGATGGCAAGGTTGGAAAGACTGTTACAGAACATTTAAAGAGCATGCAATGTACCTGAACCAAATCTCTCCCAAGTCTTATTTAAGCTTTCTCTAAGACATTTTTCTCAACCCTGAACAACTGAACGATAACAGATGTCTACAGTGTTGCCTTTAGAGACAGGACAAGTTTTTAGGCTCTCTTATGCCACTCTTTCCTGCTTTAACATTGTTGTGATGTCACTGTATACAAATAAATCTTCAGAGCAATTTTTGGAGATCTCTACCCACTCCTATTCATCTTCTAACCTCAGTGATATACGTAGGTTGCTTCATCATGTTACTTCTTTGATTATCCCTGGTCCTTACAAGAATCCTTACAACTTCCTCTGCTTTGCATTGTGCAGGTGCACAAGAAGATGGGAGGGAGCATATCTGGAGCATAACCCATAGTTACTGCCTTAGAATATAGCCTCAGTTTTACAACTGAGAGCCACATTGGCCAGTGGTATATTCCATATGATGCATGTCATGCCAAGTATATAGATGATGATCAGTTAGGAAGTTCTCTCTCTCTTTGTCTTTGACTCTTGGGATCTCCTCTTTTCTGGGTTTGTGGTTTCAGGACTCTCCCTGCTCCAAGATCATTAGCCAGGAATAGGCTGAGCCTTGATCATTGAGTGGTGAGCAATTGCACTGTGTATCTCTCATTTATATATTTGTATATTATTATTATAATTATTATTTTCTATTTTATTGTAGTTTCATTATTAAATTGTTCTTATACCATCCCACAAGACTCTTTTCTCTTTACCCCTTTCTCTCCTCCATCCTTGGGAGGCTGGGGCAGGGAGGAAGGAATGACAACAAGTGGTGTTTGCTTGCCAGCTGGGTCAAAGCACAAGGCACCCCTGTGGACTGGTAAAAATTAAACGTGAATGAAGCATTCCTCCAGATAACATGTATTCCTTTTATATACCAACCCTATATCAAGATTTCCCAGATCAAATTAAATCAATGATTCATGAAACTTGTAACCTGGTATTCAGAATAATGAACATCACTTCTCTTACTTTTCTCTGTGGAGGCAAAAAAATGCTGATTCAGGCACTGCAACACCTTTGTACTGAATCCATGCAGAGCAGTAGTGCATGGGCTGAAGAAGTTCTGACAAGACGGGACAAAGACAACAATGCCTAGGAAATTAAGGAAGACCTTTATCATATTCAGTGTGCATAAATATGTGGCTATATATGTGTGCGCGTGCATATAGTACCTATAAATGAAGGTGCATTTTCTTTGTGGTACTCTACTTTGGACTCCGTAACAGAAGGTTTTTTAGGATACTCTCACAGAAGTCAATAAATGGTTTGGTGTTTGGTTTGATGTAGCCTCTATACAGACATAATTTAAACTCTGGCAGTTCATTAACTTTCCTTTAAGACTCATGTGAAAATATTTTCCTCCTCTCTGCTTCTCTTGTATGTTTGGGATGACAAAATAATGTATAGCTTTGCTATTTAAGTCTTTACTATATCAATGTAAATCTCATTGTTAGCAAATACATGAAGCTGCCTGATTGTCTCATTCAAGAATTCTTTAAGCAGCAACTTTAAGTTAAACTAGAACCTTAAGGCTATAAACACCTTGTGCAGTTCTGTGGCACAGATAAATTAACATTGGCACTGTCCTCGGTAATTTTCTGAGACTGTGCCATTTTTATGGAGATCTGTATTCCTCACATAATCTTCTTTTTACTGTATGTTTTTAACGTAAATTTCACTTTCTGTGAAAGCAACTAGATTGGAACATGTGGACTGTTTTAAAAATATTTTTTTAAATAGTAACATTATGTATATTTTTTTATTAGAGGAAATAAAATTTTCACAACTGACCTGCTGCCATGACTTGCCCTGGTGATGAGAACCTCTGAAGGTTGAAAGCAAATTGTTCTTCAGTTCCTTTCTGTCTTTTCTTTTGTACTGAGAAAGTGAACTAAGATGTTAACAAATGCAAACTGTTATAGTATTTTCTTTTAGTTTTTGTTCATTTTCTGATGTGGAAATTTGGACAAACTAGAAACCAGACTGAGATTTCAACATGAAGCATGAAACAGCCTTCTGAAAATAATATCTCTTATTTAATAGCTTGAGCTTAGTAGTGGAAAGCTGGTGTCTACTTTTAGAAATCTGACCACTACCCCTGAAGCAGTAGTGCAATCTCCAATTTTAAACATAAAACACTTCCAGATATAAAGATTGCTAAGAACTGGTCTAAACCTATGTGAAACAGCCATCGAATGCTGATGCCATGTCTCTGATCACCATTTAGAATACAGTTACATTGAAAATGTGTCACTACTTCTTAAAAGAGGCAGCTGATGAAAGGACTTTTTTCCCCAACTTGTAAGATCTATTTTTGTCCTTTACTGAAAAATTAGATAAGAATTAATTAAACATTATTAAATACTATCCCACTTCCAGATTGTCTGTTGCCAGTTGCTTATCCATTCTCCAGATGCGAGTCTGAGAGCAAATGTTTCTTCCAGACCAGATTGACAAAGTCTGCAGGGATTCTTTTTTGGAAGAAGTCTGCCTTTCTTTGCAGTGATACCTTTCCTAGAACTATCTAAGTACCTGGCTGTGAGGCAGATTGTCTTCAGACTCTCCTGTTCTCTTTCCAGGACACATTTTGGCTTTGATTTTTGCTCTTTAGTGGTAGGGCTTTTGTTTATTACAGGAGGGTGAGGACCTTCGTGGTCCGAGGTGTGCGCAGCAGTCATCCCACTGAACTATGGTCAGGCATCACAGAGGACTGGAGTCATTGGTTTAGGATGGCACCTCCCAGGCCTGTGTTTCTAGTTATATAAATAATCAAGAACTCTCTTCTGCACTCCAGGAAGATTTTAGAACTTTGTGTAGATGCTGGGGTGTTGTGTTCTCAGAGAAACTATTGGCATGGAATCAGTGCTGTGGCTTCCATTGATTTCAATTTTTATGGACTGTTTTATCATCTTTTTGTTAGAAAGTGATTTCAAAGTTAGCCTTTCATATCTGGTACCCTGAAGACAGTGAGATGAAAAATATTCAATGTTATCCTTTCCCTTTAATAACAGTAACTGGATATTTTGTTTGTAAGTGGGAAACAAGCTCTGTCACGGGATTCATCTTGCTCTGAAACAGAAAATACGGTTTTGTATGCAATAGAAAGCACATTGACTTTTACTGTTTTCCCATGAAATAATGAAATATAAGATTTGATTTTTCGGGAGGTTTTGAACAGGTGACAGCCTTAATCTGGACTTTAGGGTATATAACTGAGATCTCTAGTGTTTAGAAAGATTAAAAGAAAGAAAATTGTATTAAAATGTAGATAGCATTTGGTTGGCTAGAAATTATTTGCATTCACCTCCTGAAGTGATTTATAATTTAAGGTTGCATTTTTTTCGGTAACAGTAGGTTTCAGTGGTGTGTTCTTTTCTAATGCCTAAAGAAGCGTACCTTCCAGTGCAAAATGACTCACTAGCGTGAACTATTTTCTTGTAAGTGGTGTCAGCTCTAAGAAGACATGCAAGCCAACTTAACCTATAGATAATAGCATATACAACAGAAACACTAAAGACTATAATGCAAGAAATGCCTGTTATTACTCATTGCAAGCAAACAGCATTTAGCTGTTGTTCTTCTGTGGTCTTCAAGGATAGTTGCCAGACACTTACTAAACCATTGCCACAGTGTCTGTGGAAAATCTCAAGTCATCAGTTTAGCTCTCTGGATGCACAGATCTACCATGACTTGTGTACAGCAACTTTCACACTTAATCATTTATTTTCTATCCCATCTCATCTGCCTGTATGCCAACTTCCCTTTCCAAGGTGCCTTAGAGCTGCAGCTCTACCCTGTTCATGGTGACTCACCAAGTCAAGTCAAGTGTCTCCATGCCATGTGCAAGCAGTGGGATTTGGACAGGTAATTTCAGTGCTATAAGCAGCTATGGCTACACAGAAATTCTTGTAAGCAATCCATCTTAAGCTCTTGAATATCACACCATGATTTTCTGCCCAAATAGTATATGTCACTGTGTTAAGACTATGTCAGCAGCAAGTGAAAAATCTGTCATCAATAATTTGCTCCCTCTTTCCCTTACATATCCACAGTCAGTTGAGTGACTGTATTTTTCAGGCCTTTTTTGTTTGTTTTAAGGACGAAAAAATATAGGGGTTTTTAAGACAATAAGCATTTAGAAAGCATTACAGTCTACAAGAGCCTTAAAGAACATCCTCCCAACTACTGTAAAATGTTTCAAGTTCTCCTTCCTGCCTCAGCCTTTCACAAGCATCTAGGAGAGAAGGGGAGGGGAGAGAGAGTGGAAGTGCTGTTTAAAATTTCAATCAAAGATGACACTAGAGTACATTCCTGAGAGGAGCATGCTGTTCTGTGAACATAAGCATAAAGATTTTGCAAGTATTAACAATCTCTGGGGTTGCAAAATGCACTTTCCTTTCCTTTATGGTGACTACATAATGGCATGTTTGCACAGATGGGTCTTACCTATAGACAGCAGCACATCTGAGGAATAAACGTAGCTAAGAAAGAAAAATTCAAAAATAAAACAGACTATACTACTGATATGCTAAATAGGTATATTTGCAAGACCTAGCTCTTGGTTTAAAAAATAAAAGAGCTCCATTTGCCATAAATGCAACAATGCTATTACAAGATCTTAGTTCAACTCAAGTTATAGACTGTTGTACCCCACTATCTTTAAATTCTTCTTTCATTCTCATTTGTGTAATTACATCAAATAAAATGGGGTCATGTGGGCATATTTTCTATTCACAAAGCCTGAATGTATGAGTAGAAAATAAAACATCTCAGTGCATTTGAGGACAAATCTAGGCTGTAGGATCTTTATTGTACCGATTCTTAATGTAGTACTTACAGCCTGAAATCTTGAGATTTCTTTCTGTCTAACTGCACTCACTCCATTTTATTTCAATTCATTTATCCACAAAATCTTTTCGAGGTTACATGGTAGCCTCTAAAGACAAAAAGTCTGGAGCCTAAAGCTGTACTAAATCCATGGAAGAAATTGAAAAAAAAAAAAAAGTAATACTTTATATTTTAAGGGGAAAAAGAATTCTGACCACAGTAGCCTAAAGTTATGAATTTTCATGCATATTAATACTTTCAGGTGATGAAGGCATAGTTGTTAGTGACGTCTCAGAATAAATATCATTTTAATGACAGATATGATTGTGATGCTGGAGATTTTCTACATTTGCATTGATCTTTAAGCAGCTCTACTTTAAAAGTCAGTAAATATAAATTTAACATTACCTTATCTGTTGATCTGTATGTGCTACTTTCTTTTTGTCTAATAAAGTATTGTAATCTGACCAATGTTCTAGTGGTTGAAAGTCTGATGTTAAAGTATTTTTTACTACAATCTCTGAATTTAGTGTTTTATAACATGCTCCTCATTATCACTTCACAACTGTTAAACTGCATGAGACAGACTTTTTATTGCTTGTTCTATTGACAAAAGTGCACTACAGATGCCTTATGTTTTAATGGTTATTTAATAAGGTTATAATAGTTAGCATGCCATGAATTTATGTCCAACACAGATTGCCTCAGCAGTGTAATTAATAAGCACACAAATATACTTGCTGAAGAGACTTTCAGACTCCTATAGGAACAGTCACTTACAAATTGCAGGACGCTAAACTTTCTGGTCTCTGCTTGTCATACATAGAATGGAGTTTTCATAATAAACTTCAAGTGAGTTTTAGTTCCAGTTCAATTTCTCCCTATCTTATGTTTATCAAGCTTCCTCAACATGCCCTTCACTGTAGAGTCCATTTTAAAGGCACAAAAGCGGATCCTTGCCTTCTCTGTGACACTTTTTACAAGACTTGCAGGTAAAACTCCTGCCAAGTCCAGTGTATGGCAGCCCAGTTTCATCTGCAGGTTAGACACAGAGAGTAGCTTTGGTCCCACATTAAGAGATTGGACTGCCTGACCTCCAGAGGTCCTGCACCGTTCTCCAAGTCTGTGAAATACCAGGACACTAATCTGTCAGTGCTCTCATGAGTGAGAGAATTAAATTCAAATTCCTTCAAAAGTTTTATTTGTGTCGTGAACTTTGGTTAAACCTTTCCTATGGCTGGGCATTTGTGAGATTATCTCCCCATGTGAGCTCACTGAGCTGTTCAATTACTTGAGAGTTTCCCCTGTAATGTCTCCTTCAGAGCAAGCAGAGACCTGTTTCTTTAAGATGGCTGCCTGTTTCACTAGGTGTTTCTCTGTGTAACTCCCAATCTAAAGCTTCTGTTGAGTTTATTTGGATACTGTCAGGTTTGACAGTTGGCCTACCCGAAGATGCACCAAATTCCTCCCTCTTCACCTGAAATGACAACCTCTCTTTATCACATAAACTTCATTCTCTTGGGAAGCCCAGACAAAAATGAAAGGCAAATAAGAGAACCTACTCAAAAAGCATCTTTAATAAATTACTCTTAAGAGAGATAATGGTGCTGTTTACATAGCTTTTTATTGCCTACTGCACTGCACGCCTAGAAATGGGAACTTGAAAACTTAAAATTACTAAGGGTTGCCTTATTAAGTGTCAAGCAGGTGGTAATGGAGTAGAATAGTTTATGTTTCGTTACAGCTCTAATCAATGATTAATTTGAATGAATTCAGGTCAGGACGCAAGATCCATTTATTTTCTTTAGCATTTAATTGACTGTTTTTGCTTGGCTCTCATTTTGTGTTTTAATTTTCTGTAATCAGAGCATTTAGCTGTCAGGATGGTAGGTGATTATAAGAACTAGAAAATTAAATAAATAAACTAGTTACTTGGGCTTATCTGTGCATCCTTGGGATATCTAGCCTCCCTTCTCCTGCACAAAGAACCTGGAAAGATGAAGCAGTCCAGAAAAGACACAGTGTGTGCCTTTCCGTACTACTGCAAAATCTGTTTTATCCTTATTCAAAGTTTGAGGTTGTTCTTTAAAATATCAAGTGGCCAAGTACTTTCAGAGTAGAATGAAAATGAAAGACAAGATTCTCACATATTCCGGGATTTACCTGTAGTATTTCTTCATTTTCTTCAAAATAGGGTTTTCCAACCGCACAAAGTTAGGGGCTTTTTATTATAAAGGAAGGGAGAGGAGGACTTTTGTTTCTCAAATGCCTTCATTCTAGTGGAAAAGGAAGAATTACTCTCCTTTCAATACAGCTTCTGAAATGGAATTGTAAACATTGACCAGGGACTTTGAAGACTGAAAAATCTATGTCAATAACTCTTTAGAGTTTATTGAATTTGAATAGTCTCAGTGAAATGTTTTCAATTTGATGAATGATAGGGACCCTGGATCAGAATCAGTTTCAGTACATTCTACTGGGACCGATGCTGTTCTTATCAGATGGATGCTCTCTTTATTGCAAGTTTTTTAAGGACAGGAAAAATTTTATTACTAGGTATAAGTTAGTATAATTATTGACTAAGTAGACTATATTGAAGAATAATATATTTTCTCCATCCATATGCTCCTACAGGTATTTGCATTTACATTGTGGTAACATTTATGGAGATTGGGACTCCATTGTGTTACATAGCACAAGTATGCATATTTAGAAACATTATTTTATAAGACAAGAAGAAAGCATTTATAATATTATTACAGGAAATTACTTCTTTACTTCTGAGATGGCTACCTCAGCAGAAGAGTATCAGAAAGAACATATACAAATATGTATATGACCTTTCTGGAATCTGACCAAAAAGAAGTATAAATTCCCATCTCCGTGCAGACTAAACTCATCTGATACCCTTCTACTTCCATAGCATGGTACCTGCTGTTGGAATGCACTTCTTTCTGGTTCAGTTCCTTTCCATCTATCATCTTTGATCAGATTTTCCTTTAAGGACACTCACTGCATTTTAGTTATGCCATCTGTGGCAAAGCTACTATCTGCAAAATGTTCAAGTATACTGTTGTGAATCATGCAGCAAAGTCATCCTAGGCTATATGTTGATTTGCTAAGTTTTTGCAAGAAATCTTGTAAACTGTTTCTATGGTGGTGTTTGGTTTTTTTTCCTGGATGCCATCTATGCTCTGTAGTCCCTCTAGAAAGACATCCTTAAGAATCTTAAATGTTTACATTGCTAAAAAAAATACATTTGTTCTGATATAATTTCATGGAAATCATCTTAGAGGAAATTTAACATTCAGTAGAAAGTAGGTGCTTGCTTTTATGGCTTTTGTGAAGGGTGGTTTTGAACATTTTGGTTTCCTAATGAATATGGCTAACATCACAAGGCAACTGTGCTAGAGGGTGTGCTTGTAACAGTACAGCGGAATGAAGTGGTAACAGAAATCCAGGTTCAATGTTGTTCATGTTGCTGCCAGTAGCTCTTTGTGATAGATTGCTATTTTTGGATATCTGTGTTATGATTTTGAGGGGTTTTTTTGGTTTTGTTTTTTGTTTTGTTTTGTTTTTCATGAACTTTTTTGCACTTGTTGTATCAATAAATTTTATCTGTGCTTCTAGTCAAACAGTTTGCCAGAGGAACATGAGGAATCTGCTCAGACAACCTCATCTAAAATTGACTGGGCAGAAGGCCTTTAAAGCTGATCTGAAACTGCTGCTGCTGGAACGTCTGAAACTGAAGATGCCACTTTCAATAGATGGATGATGAAAAACAAGTGAGCGAGGCGTTGTCTGCACTGCCTTTGGTACACAGACTGAAACTCAGGCTTGATTTTGGAGGGAAGGATAGCTCCAGCAGCTCTGCCAACAGAGGCATGGGCTATGCATGAGTCTTTCCTCTCACCCATCTGCAATGCTCCTCTGCCTAAGTCCCCTCCTGGGCTGCCTGTTCCTTTGCCTCACACTTGGTCCAGGTTCAGAGGTAGATGTGCAGTGCAAGTGGGCAGTGAGTTGGGCTTCAGAACACAATGTTGTGCCGCAGTCAGCTCCAAGTTAGTGTTGTAGAATAGATGTAGCCTTGCAGACTGTGCAGGGCGTATGAGAGAAATATTGTTTAATGAACTACATTGGTCAGATATAGTATTGGTAATGGATTTTAAAATTAGCCAGTGAGGCAGATGGACAAACTAATAAAAATTATTGAGTACCTCTGACTGAGGAATATGAAGGTTGTATGACAGAGCAAGCAAGAAGTGGACAGAATTTTACAACCATGTTGGAAGGATCCTACTCCATTTTGTCTTCAGGTTTCCAGTGTTAGATGCCAGGATGTTTATGTTTATGCTAATCCAGTTTAAAATCCCATTTTTTTCTCTTTGAAGCAGGTTGAGTAGAATCATAATTCAGAGTTAATTTCAGGTGGAAAGTAATTAACGAGAAAAATTCTTCAGGTGCTAAGGGAAGATAAAGACAGCAGGTCAAAGACAAATGCAACAGTAAATTCGTATATAATGTATTGCTACTGTAGTTTCCAGGTAAAGGTGAAGCTTACAGAATACAAAATTAATTTATATAGCACCATGTCAAGCTGCAGGTGAACCACAGATAAAATCCTATTAGTATAAACATATGACAGCAAGGATACATTAACTCCTAGGCTTTTAATGATAGGGTTTTTGCACTTGGACAGCGAGCAAATGATAGCCAAAAGCAGATTTAGTGAACAGATTGATATGAAATAGATTTAGTCAGAAACATTCTTTCACCTGTAGAATGAATTAATCCATTAGCAAATGCTCGCTCACTTTTATTGTGTACAAATTTTTATGTTGTCAACATGCTCTGCACCAAGCACTAATCTACATCATCTTGTTAATAAAAAATCTTCTCCATGGGTATGGTGCTACAGATCACAAGGAGCATCAGTCAGTAGTGATGGTTTACAAATCAAACCTAGTGGGGCAAATCAGTTTAGCAGTGTGTGTCTTGTTCCATGGCATGTAAAATCACCTGCCTACAACACTTGAGCTGCAAACATTTCAGTTTGTCAAGGGTGATAAAAATATTTCAGTAACACATGCTTACTGCATTACAGTAATACTCAGCACCCTCATGTTTAACTTAATGGCAATTGGTAGGGCATAACAGTGAAGAAGTGAGATGACATAATTGAGGCACAAATAGCTGGAACAACTTCCTGCCTGCATTCTGGCAGACTGTGGAACATTTTCCAACATGGCAAATAACCTCATTAATCACAGAATCACAGGATCACACAGAACTATAAGGTTGGAAAAGACCTAGAAGATCATCTAGTCCAACCATATCCAATACTTCCCAACTAAATCATATCCCTCAACACAACATCCAAACGTTTCTTGAACACCCCCATGGTTGGTGACTCCACCACCTCCCTGGGCAGAGCATTCCAGTGCCTGACTACCCTTCCCGAGAAGCAATATTTCCTAATGTCCAGCCTGAATCTCCCCTGGCGCAATTTGAAACCATTGCCTCTAGTTCTATCACTGTCTACATGAGAGAAAAGGCCAACCCCTAGCTCACCACAACCTTCCTTCAGGAAGTTGTAGAGAGCAATAAGGTCTCCCCTGAGACTCCTCTTCTCCAGGCTGAACAATCCCAGCTCCCTCAGCTGCTCCTCATAAGGCCTGTGCTCCAGACCCCTCACCAGCTTCGTAGCCCTCCTCTGAACGTGTTCCAGGGCCTCAATGTCTTTCTTGCAGTGAGGGGCCCAAAACTGAACACAGTACTCGAGGTGCGGCCTCACCAGTGCCGAGTACAGGGGGACAATTACCTCCCTGTTCCTGCTAGTAACACTGTTTTTGATGCAAGCCAGAATGCCATTGGCCTTCTTGGCCACCGGGCACACTGTCGGCTCATGTTCAGCCGAGCATCAATCAATACCCCCAGGTCCATTTCCTCTACGCAGTCTTCTAGCCACTCCACCCCAAGCCTGTAGCATTGACCGGGGTTGTTGTAGCCGAAGTGCAGGACCCGGCATTTGGTCTTGTTGAACCTCATTCCATTGGCTTCAGCCCAGCTCTCCAGCCTGTCCAGATCCCTCTGTAGGGCCTCGCTACCCTCAGGCAGATCCACACTCCCAACCAATTTGGTGTCATCTGCGAACTTACTGAGGGTGCACTCAATGCCCTCATCCAGATCATCAATAAAGATATTGAAGAGGACAGGCCCCAGCACCGACCCCTGGGGAACACCACTCATGACCAGTCGCCAGCTGGATTTAACTCCATTTACCACCACTCTCTGAGCTCGGCCCTCCAGCCAGCTCCTTACCCAGCCAAGAGTGTACGCATCCAAGCCACGGGCTGCCAGCTTCTGCAGGAGAATACTGTGGGAGACAGTGTCAAAGGCTTTGCTGAAGTCTAGGTAGACCACATCAACAGCCTTTCCCTCATCCAGCAGATGGGTCACTAGATCATAAAAGGAGATCAGGTTGGTCAAACAGGACCTGCCCTTCATGAACCCATGCTGGCTGGGCCTGATCCCCCGGTCATCCCGCACATGCCGCATGATCTCCCTCAAAACAATCTGTTCCATAACCTTCCCTGGAACCGAGGTCAGGCTAACAGGCCTGTAGTTCCCCGGATCCTCCTTACAACCTTTCTTGTAAATGGGAGTCACGTTGGCAAGCCTCCAGTCTTCTGGGACCTCACCAGTCAACAAGGAGTGCTGATAGATAATGGAAAGCGGCTCGGCTATCACCTCTGCCAGTTCCCTCAGCACTCTCGGGTGGATCTCATCCGGCCCCATGGACTTGTGGCAGTCCCGTTGGAGTAGTAAGTCTCTGACCGTTTCTTCCAGAATCACAGGGGGGTTAGCGTGCTCCCCAGCTGAGACTACCAGGTCAGAGAGAGGAGTACCCTGAGGATAACTGATCTGACTTTTAAAGACAGACGTAAAGAAGGCATTCAGAACCTCTGCCTTTTCCTTATCCTCAGTAGTCACATTCCCAGCCTCATCCAGCAAAGAGTGGATATTCTCCTTTGTCCTCCTCTTACTGTTAATGTATTTATAAAAGAGCTTCTTATTCCTTTTCACCCCAGTGGCCAGGTTAAATTCAAGCTGGGCTTTTGCCTTTCTGATTTCGCCTCTACACATCCTAACTACTTCCTTGTATTCATTCTCAGTTGCCCGTCCCTCCTTCCACAGGCGGTAGATTCTCTTTTTTTTCTTTTTTTTTAAGCATAATGATAGATAATGCATCTAAAGGTAAGCTGACTGAAGTCCTGTTTAATGTACAATTAAGAATACTTCAGAATTAGTTTAATTAGGTTATATGGTTCTTTTGTATTTCAAACTTCTGCAGTTTTAGGATGCGAAGCAAAATTACTGACCTTTTAGTAGAGCATTTCAAACATGCGTAGTTACATTTTCCACTATGCAAAACAAATCTTAGGTACTGGTGCATTCCAGTTCAGCTCACTAACTCAGGAACACTTTAATATTAGGAAGGATTCCACCACCCATCAGCAAAAGGGAAATCCTGTCAACTTTTCCCATAAGTACAGAAAAAAATAGATTGCCAATTATTTTTTTTTTTTTTCTTCTACAGTTTCCTAAATACTCATAAATACTTTCTGGCATGACTCCAGGGAGAATCCAACATATAGGAGAAAGGTCTGCAAATAATGATTGGACATGGCTTAACAATGATGGGGAAATAAAACATATTTGGGATAGTAATCTTTATTTATTACTTTTTTCAATTCATAATATAGAAGCAGTCTGCTACTGTCCTGGTTTATCTGGGATAGAGTTAATTTTCTTCTTAGTAGCTAGAATAGCTCTGTGTTTTGGATTTATTATGGTATGAGAAGAATGTTGATAACATACAGATATTTTTAGTTGTTGCTAAGACAATCAAGGACTTTTCAACTTCCCATGTTTTGCTAGCGTGCAGGTGCACAAGAAGCTGGGAGGGAGCATAGCCACAAAAATGGACCCACAATTACTGGCTTAGGACTTGAGTGTAGGTGTAGGATTGTGGCCCAAAAATTGGCCAATGGTATATTCCATATCATGCATCACCATGCCCAGTATGTTATGGGGGTCTGTTGGGAAATTTTTTCTTTCTCTCTTTCTATCTCTCTTCCAGGATTGTGGTTTTGGGACTTTCTCTGCTTTGTGATCGTTAGCCAGGAATGAGCTGGGCCTTGGTTAGCAGATGGTGTATAATATTACTGTTATCGTTATTATTATTACTATTTTCAATTTTATTATATTTCACTTATTAAACTGTTCTTATCTCAACCTATGGGTCTCCTTTCCTTTTATGCCTTCAATTTTCTTTCTTATCCCTGGGGATGCAGGAGGGTGAGCAACCAGCTGCATAGTGTTTTTACACTTGTCTGGGTTAAAACCATGATAATTACGTAACACAGTGCTGTTTTTGCTACCATTCATTTTTGTTGTGACTGTAGGCGTGTGACTGCTTGTGTCTTCCTGCAAGCTGATAACTTCAAAGAATATCACTCTGCCACATACAAGGATTTTTAGATATTGAAGTATGATTATTCCAGTCTCTTCTGGGCTTTCCTATTTAAGCAGTCATTACTTAGGGAGGACCATATATGTGGGGGTTTGTGTCTTCCTATTTCTACCGATAATTCAGGTTAATATTTGAGACTCTTTCTCTGCTTTGAGCCTTTCACCAAATTGTACTGTGGGAGCAGCAAATGCATATATCCACCCACTAGAATTTAGTTCATCACAGGACTTGACTTAATCCAATAGACTTTTGGGAAGGGATTCAACATGCAGTTTAGGATGTTGATATTTAAATATTTACAACACAGGTGAGTCAGTTACTTATGCCTGGATACCATGTATTTTTTTAAATCATGTAGGATATCCCACCTGGCCTATAGATACCAATACAGAAAGCATAAATCTCCTATAGGTCCTGTGCTGCATCTGCTAGACTGTGAAGATTTCTAAGTTGGCACTAGAGCCTTATGTTCCAGTCTAAATGCCCATATGTGAGCTAGAAGTTCTCATCATACCCAGCAGAGATCTGGTAAATGCAACCATTCGATTATACAAATTTATTTAACTCGTCCATCTGTAGATGCTTATGTTTCGACTAGGTAGCTTTCTTGAGTCCATTAGGTTCAATTGAGGCTATATGTCACCAGAAAGTAGCACTATTTTCCTTTACGTTGTACTAGGGCAGATGATTTGCAACCCCTGTTTGTTTTCATATTTTCAAAAGAGAAATTTTCATCAGCGGTACCTGACCTCTTGGCTTAACAGTGGTTTTACTGTCTGTTTTTTTCCAAACTGTTATGCAGCGTTCTGAATCTTCAATAGACTAGCTCCAAATTGAATCCAGTCAGGATGCCATTTCCTTTCATAGACTCTTGGAAATACCCTGTCCCTGTTTTATTAGCTCAAATAGCTGGATTTGCATGTTTTTACCAGCTTTGTGTTCTTTGTAAATTTTGTGGATTAAATTGATGGCAGATCTTCTATGCTGTGATCTGATTTTCTTATTCTGGGACATTGATTTGTAGTTTCAAAACATGCAGTAGTAAGCAAAGTGTTTTAATATCTTGCAGATGTTTCTAGTTTAAGTTGGAATGTTTCTCCTTTAATTTATGGCAGGTTTAATTAAAGTTCTTTCTTTTGGTCTAGCCGTTAAAAAGTCAGTGATCCTAGAGTATTGCTTGAGCTCCTTTGTCATGTTTCAGGGACTATTTAAAAATGTATCTTTCCGTGTACGGAATGTTGGGTTTATGTTTTACAGCTAGTTGCCATTTATGATTTTAGAGCTGATGGCTGCTATTAACTTCAGTTTCTCTGTAGCATCCTCAGCTTTTCTCAGAACAGGTTTGCGCAGTTAGAGTATTTATGTTTCAGGTGTTTTTCTTCTGACCTTGAAGTGTCAATAAACACTGTTTTCTAGTTAAAGTGTGGAAACATTGCTTCAGGCTTTTCTTCCAATATTTTTTCTTTTCTAATCCTGCTTTAAGAGATGACATATTTGACCATATGTTGCTACTTATTTGCTTTTTTTATTTACTTTTATATTTCCTTTCTTTTCGCTTGTTAGCCATAGCTAGTGATTTAAGATGATGTATAAACATTCATAAAGAAAGCCAGCTGGCCGTTCACTTCCCCACTTTCTTCATGCCTTTCTCAATACATGAAAGCATTTCCAGTGTAATGACAAATAAACTGTTTATTTGAAATAGGGGCAGGGCTCAATTATGTTAGTTTTTCTGCTTCATTACCCAACTGGGAAAAGGAACAGAACACACTTCCTGAGTTGTTCTTTGCTTGCACCCAGTACTGGAGTTTATTCAAAGTCTCCAACACTATGGAGCTGAATCCATTCCTATGCTGTAGAGACCTCCTGATAACAATAATCCTGGGCTGCCTGGAAGCAATTTGTTAACCTCTGAAGATCATATTTCAGTTGTCAACAGTAGCAGCATTTGAGAAGGGAAAGGGAGAAGAGAATGTGGGGATGCTGTGAAATGATCATGGAGAAAATAGCCCCTTTTTGCTCTTGCAATTTTCCTAGGCTATATTTAACAGTTTTATGTAGTAGTCCTACTTCTAGAAGTTTAAAGAGAATCTGCCTTATGGGATCATAAAGTTCAGGAGTTTATGGTGATTGACTGAATAAAATAGGGATGCTAATTCATGTTGTGCAGTGCAGCATAACTCCAGAAGAGCAGGCCAAGGGGCGGGATGCAATACAGTGGGTGGGCAATAAGCCAATGCACAGCATCATTGTAATTGCAGATGAAATAATAATTATTTGTGATAGCTTGCTCATCAGTGAAAGCATGGAAAAGGCTGCTGACAAGCACCATCAAGGTAATTAAGGTGAAACATTGAATTTGCATAAATTTACACTTTGATCATTGTTCACAAGATACCGTCTCTCGAAATAGACTTGGCTGGTTTCAAGATGAGCACTAAATCAAAGCAAAGGAGTGCAATAACTGCACAACATCAATAATGCTTACAAAATACAGATGCACCTTACATAGGCAATCATCTAAAGAATCTATTGTCCTTAATCAAAGGATGATACTCAAGTTACTTTTCCAAATCACCAAATAGTCCTAGTTAGCATATGCCTTTCTAGTTGTAGCTCTTTAATGAACACAAAAAAATCCTTAAAATGAGATCTTTGGAAAATACATTTGATTATACACCTTGATCAAAAAAACCAACCTATTAAACAAGGACAGCTGAAAGTCAAGGTGTCATTCCCGATATTATTTTGACATACATGTGCAAGCTGTCTTGGAAGCATGTATTTAATCAGTTTCTTTAGGAGTTGCAAATATCATACTCTCATGATCTCAGGCTCTAAGTCACCAGCTCTGACAAAAGGCTAAGCTGTAGTCCTTTGGGTCTCTGTGCTAGTTTCCCGAGTATCAGCTGCCAGGGTGCTCAGCCCTGCAGCCAAAGCTCTATAGTCTGCCTTATCTCCAGTGCTGTGACTCTTTTCCCTCATGTAAACAGCAATGGATTCTCTTGACAGTGCAGTCTCCTAAAAGGAAATAACAGTTTACATAAAACAAAGGACTTTAGGTTCTCAAAGGAAGCATGCAAACAACAAAACCCTAGACTGCACTCACTTATTCACTCTTCCTTAAGTTTCACTTCCTGGAAAAACCCTACTGAGATTTCTGGAGTCCTTCTCTCTGTCAACCTTTCTCCAAATGGTTTCTGACAACTCATTCCCCACTCTCCTTCTTACTATGATATTTTAAAGCTCTTTTGTCTTCTAGATTTAGTGGGATCATCTCATTAGAAACAGTGATAGGTTTTAAACTAATTATATGGTCAATCATAATTTCTGAGTATTCTTATTTATATTGCTGTTTGCTCTAATTTTGGCTAACATCTTACTTCCCTTGCTGTACATGCAATATTCATGTTCCTAAGTATTTCAATGTCAATATAATGTAAAAAATTCCATATATGTCATGTGGGTAACTCCATATACAGATGAAATAATAATTTAGCTGCTAAATAATTTTAGCTACCCATTCTGGGAAATTTTTCTCTTGCATACTTATGTTCTCACCTCATCCTCCATCTACAGCAATGCTACATAAAATTAAGAGTCAAAGCTACTGTAATTTTAATCTGCTACAAGTTTTTTCACACGTTATTTTTTTTATAGTCTTTTATTTTATTTCTGTCTTATGTACGTTTGTTGACTAGTGAAGTTGTAAATAGTGCTGTCAAACTTGAGCTTTTTTTTATTATTATTTTAACCATGTAAATTCTTTTGCCTAGATACAAAATTTCAGTAGAAAGAAGAAAACGTATTTGTCTAGTACAGTATGTGTTTGTTATGTTTTTATATTTTACTTATTTAGAAAGATGATCTCCTAAAGCTGTTGCTCTGACACAGAAATGCAGCACATAGAATTTACTTTAACAGTACAGAAATAAACACATCCACCGAGGTACTGGAGATTTTCTACTAAAACAGGTCTCTTAGCACGCTGCATTTGTATTACATGCAATCTTCATGCACCAATGTAGTTATCTGAATAAGAGTGAGTCTCATTATTGTATATACAAGCATTCATGTGAAGTTCTCCTGGTAATGTACATGCTATATATGACTTAACAGTGCCATCTGTTCTGTCATTGTTTTTCTCCTGCTTATTAATAAACAAATCAAGTTACTTTACAAAATACTAGAGGATCAGGACAGAAGATACATTCCAAATGCTGAAGTTACCTTCCCTACTATAAATCTGATGTTCTTGTCACACAAATGTAGCTCATAAGTAATTTCTCAACTTAAACTACAAAGTTTTGTAGACATTTGATAACATTAGAACCCTTTTGGTAAATCTGGTTTGAAAGCCTGGCCCCAGTTATTCAGCGGCAAATGCATACTGTTTTCAGTGTGAACAGGGTTTCACCCATGATATCCTGAAGTTTTTCGTAAAAATTCATTTGGCTTTTTGAGCTCAGGATATCTTGGTCTTCTTTTGCTTCTGGAATTAAACGTAGCAAGGTAAAGAAGGGAAGATAGTATAAAATATACATAACAAAAGTGCATATTTTTCATAGGGAATTTTTAATGAGGGATTAGTTGCACAGGAGCTTTAGAGATTAATTAACCAATACTTAATTAAAGCAGGGTTCTAAAATGGATTCCTTGTAAACCTGAAAGTCAAACTGAAGGAGAAAGGGTTGATTGTTGTAGCTAACCAGTGAATGGGGAAAAAATGGGAAAAGAGACTAGAAAATGGGGAGAAGGAGGTTTGCTGCTGTCTCTCTATTTCTTTTGTCTGTAATGGACAAAGTCTTAATTTGGCTATCCCATTTATTAGCCTATATTCACAAACTATACTCTGAAAAGACATCTATTTGAGCAGTAAGTATTCCTGCAATATAGGCTGAATGAAGAGCCAGGGTATCTTGTTATGTCCCTACTTACTGTTCTCTAGAGTGGATATGACTCACTGAGGAGGGGGGAAACGCACACAAGAGGAAGCACTGATACTGGAGTCTACTCTCATTAATTGCCCTTGATTATATTATTGTTCTCTTAGCTGTATTATCCTCATTCTTGTATCATTTTCTCTGCCCTGATATTTTTACGACATCTTTATTATATATACACTTTGCTCTGGTAGCTTTTTTACTAGTCTTGAACACAGTCACTTAGTTTCACTATACTGGAAACAAGATGTTTTCCTAGAAGACAAACATGACAAACATGATGATTCTCTAAAATAGCATCCACTTTTATGCATTTTTGCTTTTAATTTTTTTGTTCTGTTTTGTTCTGCTTTTCAAAAAGTGTATAAAATAGAGCCAGAATTTTTGGGGAGATGAAAGGAACCCTGCATGACCTAAAGCTTGATTTTCACTTGAAAAGCAGCTTCAACAGAAGTTCTAAATCCAGATTATAATATGGGTCCCTTCTTTTTTTTTTTTTTTCCTCCAACAATTTTAAGACTAAAATGAGCCTTAATGAACTTCTATTTGAAGCTCCTATATAATATCAACTATAAAATTTCACCTTGCAATACCTTCATTGAATCCAATAATTTTTGGATGAATAAGTACAGATTTTACAAAGATATTCTTAGCTCAAAAACTTTTCTGAAGGTGCCTCCACCACTTCTCCAGGGAAGTTTTTCAAAAGGTTAATCACTATTAAAATATGTCTTTCTTCCCTTTTGAACTTGTCTATCTACAATTTTAGCTCTTGAATTTCTAAATGGTTTTGGAAATTCATGGTCAGATGGTTCTGCAGCACGGCCAAACACTAAATCTTTGTCAAGGTCATTGCTTCTTCCCAGGATGCAGTTCCCATTCAATAATCTTTTGTCCCTCCATATTTATGTCTTTTCATCTGACTCTAGGAAAAATGGTAGCTGACAGAGCCCATTATTCCTCTTTGAATGTGACCCTCTTAAAAATGGTTTGGCTCCGTTTAAAAATGACCTCTGTTACTATCTATCACTACACCAGTCCTTGGTTGTCTCCAAACCTTGACAGAGAATTGTTTATATTTTGTTCACATCTCTGATGGAGACATTGAGTCGCATTGGATTAAGGAAAAATTCTTGAGGTTATATATTCATTCTGTGATTTCCTATTAGTGATTACATTTTTTTATCCATCAGTTATTATTTTGTCATCTATTGGCTAGGTACTACATTGATTTCAAATAGTGATAATTCTTTTAATCATAATGTTGTGTGGTAAAACTCAGTTTCGCTGACTATATCAATTTTCCGCCAAAGTTTAAAGCTCAAAAAACCCCAATTCTTTTCATCAGATTTGACTAAACCAAAAATATAGATAGTTTAAGGAAAAATCTGTGGTTTACAACAGTATTTCTCTGATTGTAGAGAACAGCCACAGGCTCAAGTGTACTGTTTGCACTGACAGCAAACTGACAGTCTCAACAAAATCTACCATGATCATGCCACTGTTTAATGTAATGTGTTACTTCATTCTGGGATCAAACACACTGTTTAACTTTGCCTGACTAAATATGATGAGAACATGTTCAAGCATGAGAATATATTTTATATGATTAAAAATATAAAATGTGCCATATAATATGTAGTTCAAAAGTAATCCCTCTGGGCATCTCCTGTTATTAAATGTCACAACTAGAAATGAAGTGATTGTCACTACAGGAACCCCAGTGACTTTTTGTTGCTGCCACTTCAGAGAACTCAGGATTTTAAAAGATTTTATTTCCATCACTGTCTTCTACTGGTGGTACATACATGTCACGGGCATAACTGTCTAGTGAGTTGTGTCTGAAAGTTAAAGAAACAGCACTTTTCATGTACATCCTCTTCAATAAAAGTGACTTAAAAATATTTTGAGTTAAGTGTTTATTTATTTACTTATTATTATTCTCATTTAGAATTCTGTGTTAGAAACAGTATTAAGTTTTTCTCCATAGGTCAAATGGTTCATATGTAGCACATACTAGTGACAACAGTAATTGTTACCTATCTGGCTCAAAAGTGTCTGACCAAATGCAATGTCAGGATTATTGGCACATTCCAACCATGAATTAATTAAACAAGTGATGCTGTTTCCTATCACTTAAAGGTGGACTTTAGAACTGTACTGAAGTACATTTCAAAGGCAGTGTCAGTACTTGTTTTTGACAGGATTGTTTAAATCTATATATACATGACAATGTATTCATCAAAACTGATTGAAATCAGTAGAACTGTTTGAAAATGTCCAGAAAAGTTGTTTTTCAGTGGTATACAGCAACTAAAAGGAATTGAAGTAGTCCATGAGTAAGTGTAGATTTAATTGCTTTTAATAATTTTTATCTAAAAATCTTGTCAAGAAGGATAAAATGTGTTACTTGTTATTTTGAATTTTTATTATATTATTTTATAATTACAGAAAATGTCAAAACAAAGACAAAATTACCATTTCAGATTGACTAGAAGAGTTACAATTACAATGTCAGCATACAACAGGATGAGGTTAAGAGAAGTATTTCCACAAAACTAAGGAAGCTAATGTCTCTCTCTCAGTTCTCTGAACACTTACTGGGGGTATATATGCATTTTATGACAGTGACTTTTTTGTCCCACCCTTTAGAGGAGCTCAGTTGCCTCAATTTACTAGAGAAGTTTAAGGAAATTCTCAACACTAAAATTAACCTTTAGGGAATGTTAAATTTCAAACTCCAAGCTTTTCACGTAGGAAATTAATATTTTTCCCCTCACCCACTCTGGTTAGCTACAGTAATCACAATGTTAACTGTGTTTGGCTTTCATTTTCAGACTCTGGAGCCAAACGGGTCTGATTGGGCTTCAGACCCTTTGATAACCACATCATAGTTAGAAAACTCACTCCTAGAAAACTCACAACCTATGACGGACAGCCAGCAATCCCACAGCTCAGTGAATATCTCCTCTGAAGTACCTCCTTCTCTGCAGTGCTTGTGAAATGAACCTTGGGTTAAGGTATATAATATGATTGACATGGCTAAGTGTTTAAAGTTGATTGGGACAAATGGAGAGAAAAGGCTAAACCTGGGCAACAGTGTGGAAAGCTATGTAATTAAACAGACTAGGAAAATGCTAGCTTTAAATTGTGTTCAGTAGAGAGTTCAGGGAAAACTGATGATTTGCTGTATGTGTATCTGAACAACAGCAAAGGGTTAAATGGGTAACTGCAGTAATGCTGCAATCAACAGGAAGCAGGTCCTTTTCCTAGAATAGTACTTCAAGCAACTGTAAAGCCATTTCTAATTTTAAAATTGGTGCCAGTCAAACTTGTCTAAAAATATCTGTTATCCTCAGAAAATTCATAAATGTTAAGGTGAAAGAAACATTTTTGACACGTGAAGCAAATACTTGCATTCACCTTCCATGGATTTCTGTAGGGAGTTCTGTCACCTCCAATCTTTGAGTAGTATGAGTTGGGGTCACATGTTTTTGCTTCTGTTTTAGAAGTAAATACCATCTGTAAGATGATTAGTGAAACAGATTTTTATCTAAGTACAAAACATTCATGGCCTATAAACTAGTAAAGTACCTGTACATTACTAACCTGAATAAGTACTTTGCAGAACCAGAGTCCTAGTATTAACTGTTGTCTTAGCACAATGGGGATGTATAGCTAGCAAAAGATTAGACCTATTTACCTATATTGTTTCCTGTTTAAAGTGTCATTGCTATTGGTAATTTAAAGAAGCTTAAGGGAAGTGAGAGAAAGAAATCATTAAAATGCAAGTAATGGGAAAGAGAATAGACTAATGTACAGAAAATACTCAGCAAAACAGAAAGCAATGCCTCTGAATGTAGGGGGTTCTTTTTACCCTGGAAGAACATCTGATGCCCATGCTAAAAGAATGAACTAGTTTTTGGATCAGTCTGAAAAAAAACCACAAAAAACCAAACAACACCCCCCAAAAAAAACCAAACCACAACCAAACAAAAAACCCCACCAAAACCAAAACATTACAGGGGTTAGATACAGATACTTCAAAGTATTAATGAAAGAGGCGATATGACTGTTAAAGATTTATTGATATATAAACAGACAATGCCAGGAAAATATGACTGAAATGATAAAGATTAAAAGATAAAATAAAAAAATTTACTTATTTAAAGGGTGATGAGATGGCATATTTCTAGCTTATATGGGGAAACTACAAGTAGATAAAGATTTTTGAAACATAATGAGGACTGAAAGACCACAGACATGCTCTGCACTTCACCTGCCAGGTGGAGGGAGTGGGTGGAACTAAGGTATGCAGAATATGAATTTCCAAGTTGTTAATTTTAATATAGATGTTTTGTAGCCATTGCACAAAAGGTGTCATTAAAAAGCAATTAATGTTAACGTAGCTTTTTGTTTGCAGTAATAAGATGGCTACATACTGAACAACAATTGGATAATTAT
The DNA here is from genome assembly GCA_011057875.1 of Pterocles orientalis. Taxonomy (NCBI): domain Eukaryota; kingdom Metazoa; phylum Chordata; class Aves; order Pterocliformes; family Pteroclidae; genus Pterocles; species Pterocles orientalis. The sequence goes on from WKFP01014056.1 coordinate 487,720, forward strand.
ACTAGTTGTGATTATTGGCTGCACTTATGGGAGAGTTTAAAAGCAAATTAGCTGATCAAATTCTGTTATTGAATTTTAATTTGCTTTTGTATATTTTTGTTTGCTGTCTGAAACAAATAATCCTTGTTATTCAGTTTACTGTAAGAAGGTAGGAGCTTTTACAACTTTTTAACAATTTGGTGGGGAGAGGGACTGGTTTAAAAATCTTCAGTCAGTGAAACTTATTTGTGCTTCAGTTTACTCAGCCTCTGTCCCAGCCACATTGCTGGGACAAACACTTCAGTGTCTAAAGTAAAAAAGAAAATCACAGAATTGCAGAATGATTGAGGTTGGAAAGGACCTCTGAAGGTCATCTTGTCCGATCCTGCTGCTCAAGCAGGGCCACCTAGAGCAGGTTGCCTAGAACCCTCTTGAGATGTTTTTTTAATATATCTGGGGGAGACTCGACTACCTTCTCTGGGCAACCTGTGCCAGTGTTTGGTCACCCTCTCAGTAAAAAAGTGTTGCCTGATATTCAGAGAGAACCTCCAGTGCTTAAGTTTGTGCCCATCTGTCCCGGGTTAAGTAGAGAGAGTTATTTTTTTTTTATTTTCTTCATAAATAGCTAGCAAGAAGCTGTGTTTTGGCTTTGTACTCGGCAGAACAGCTGATAAGAAGGAATGTTTATAATTACAGCTAGTATTTCAAGGATAAATACCTTCACCCTCTCTTCTCCACAGACAGAGTGGGGGGAGGCCTGGGGGTGGAGAGACACAGTCCAGCTGCTAGCCTGGGATTTGCTTTTAGGTTAAGATTGAGAACCAGACTGACCAATTATTTATTCCATACCTGCGCGTCGTACCCAGTATATAGGTGAGAACCCTTCTGGGAGATTGCTCATTTTTACTTCCCTTGGGCTCTGGATCATCTCTCTTCAGGTACCTGCATTCGCTCTCCCAAGGCCTTTCTCCCTCCACATACACGTCGGTCATCTCTCGGCCTGGGACGCTCAAATTGTTATCTCCGTTCTGTGAGTTTCAGGATCCTCCCTCTCCGGGGGGGATCATTAGCTGTGGCCAGGTGGTCGTTTTCCCCCCAGTTTGGTCAGCTCTCGGTTCTGGGATGCTCGGGCTGTTATCTCCATTCCGTGAGTGCCTCCGGGAGCGGTGCAACCCCCCCCCCCCGTTTGGGGGAATCGTGAGTGTCGTTCGGGGGATCATTAGCCAGCAACAGGCTGAGCCTTTGGTCTTCGGGTGGGGGGGTGCAGTATCATTGTGTATCACCCATTCTCTCCCTCCTCCG
>WKFP01014056.1:504326-516948 GCA_011057875.1 Pterocles orientalis
AGCAGCCTTCCAGTACCTGAAGGGGGCCTACAGGAGAGATGGGGAGGCACTCTTTATCAGGGAGTGTAGTGAGAGGACAAGTGGTAACGGGTATAAGCTAAAAGAGGGTAAATTTAGACTAGACATTAGGAAGAAATTTTTCACTATGAGGGTGGTGAGACACTGAAACAGGTTGCCCAGGGAGGTTGTGGATGCCCCATCCCTGGAGGTGTTCAAGGCCAGGCTGGATAAGGCTTTGAGCAACCTGATCTAGTGGAGGGTGTCCCTGCCCATGGCAGGGGGGTTGGAACTTTATGATCTTTAAGGTCCCTTCCAACCCAAACCATTCTATGATTCTATGATTCTATGATTCTATGATTCTATGATTCTATGATTCTATGATTCATGTGTGTATAGCTAAAAAAAAAGAAGAAAAAAAAATAAAAATAAAAAAAAGAAAAAAAAGCTGTTATACACCTTGCAAAAAGAAAACTTCCTGAAAGAAAAACTTTTTTTGGCTCATACATTTCCTGGATTGTGTGTCTTCCATTCTGTGAAGTTGTCTCATTAATTTTCCCTTGTTATGGCTGTCTAGTAGAATTATCTGTTTTCCAACATTGTTTACAGAGCTCTGGTTAGGTCATTCCCCCAATTGTGTCAAACACTATGCAGAATATAAATAAAATCCCTGGATATATATTATTCTAAAAGCACTAAATGGTCAAGAGTATTACTCATTCTACTCAACTTCTCATTTCTGTTTTATTTCAGTACTGCAAAAATATAATGTCTTTAAGAGAATAGTCATACCAGAATAGGAAATTTCCATATTTAGACCCAGTTTGTGTCTTTATCATGACTTTCTGAGAGGAGAGGTTTGTGAAATAAGACAATTAGATAATAAATAAGATAAAAGAATGTCTATTGTCATTTTTACTAGATCAATATATTTTAAATAGAAAACAAAAACTGACAATTTAGGTAGAATAAATACTTATCTATATTATAGCTAGCAATAAAAATGCACATATTTGTGATTTTGTATATAATATCAATTGATTAATATTTTGTAAGTTTATTTGGCTACCAAGCTGAAATACCTTCTCAGTGCCACAAATATGCCTAGTAATGATCAGACAAATAAGGCAACTTATGTTCTAGCAATTAGACATTATCTATGTGGTTCTAGCTGCATTCTTTAGTGAGGAAGACTTAAGTAGGTGCTTTCAACTCTATAAGTTGTTCATTAATATTTTCAGTACCAAATAAATGACTTAGAATGAGTGATATCGGAGCAACTCTCAGTGGTCCAATGGGTAAGAAACCAAACCGAACAAATGAACAAAAACCACAAACAACCCCACCACAAAACAAAAAGCCAAAGCAAATTAAAAACAACAAAAAGTTTTACTTACACAAAGCGTCAGGCTTTGGAACAAATTTCCATACTCTTATGTAACAATCATTTCACTAAAATGCAGGATCTAGATGTTTGTTTGGCTGTTTTCTGCCACTGCAAATGACCTTCTAAACAAAAAACTGTAAGCAGTATCAAAACATATGAAAAAAACATATCTTTCCCGTACATGAAACACTTTCAAAACAATTTAGTGTTACAAAAATACTCTAGGAAGAGCTGGTGTTCAGAAAGAGACAAAGTCTTCTCAGATACAACTTAAATTTCCTGTCAATTAGTGTCTCATATGCATTGTTACATCATTGATGTTCTCTGCAGAAAGCCACCAAAACCCAGGTTTCACTTTACAGAATAGTTAACTAATGTCTATTCTGACCTTACCAGCAACCCCAGCTGGAGAGTCAAGATGAGACAGTCTATGGGCTGATTAAAAAGCAGAAGAATGAAAGCATTTGTTCAATGCAAGATACTCAGCTATAAACAGATCTGTCAGTGCTACTACGCAACTACCCCAAGTCTCACCTCCAAATGGCAGGTTAGAGAGACCAAAACAGAGCTCTAAAAGACAAAGGAAGTCTTTCTTTGCTCTGAAATTTTCTTTACAACAAATGTGAGATGAATAACAGTGATGATGGTAAATATTAGAAACACTTTCTGTGCAGTGTGAAGTGTGTGTGCAAAGAGAAGACAAAGAGTACTCCAGCTGGGTCCTGTGTTTGGGGAGACACAAGCCAGTTTCTCCTTTATCTTTGACTCACCAATTTGCTTCCCACGTTGTCAAAGAATGGAACTGGACTTAAGTGCCCGACATCTGAACACTGGACAACTTAATATAAAAATTAGTTGCACATTCTCTAACTCTGGTTTTTCAAAGCACTGTCTGTCAGCTCTGTTCTCACAACTATCAGATCCCTGTGCTCCTACAGAGGAAGCTGTGTGGATGAGAACAATGAGTCTCTAGCTTCTGGATTCCGCTACCTGTCTAAGTCCAGCAACTTTCAGAAGACACCATTCAAACAACATTGTCTGGGTGATTTCCCTGGTGAAACTATATATGCCTAAAGATTTTATACTGTTACAAGGCTGGGAGGCACTTGAACAAAGATTTTGTAGACTTTTGCTACAAACAACAGACATAAAAACCTAAGTCCGAGACTTAGGCAAACTTTGTCATTCCTACATATTAAGTCAAGATCCAAAAAGCCAGATGTGACCCACTGCTCAGAAGGTGCTTCTCCTTATAAATGTTTCTTTTCATCTGCAAGTTCCTCAAAGATCTAGTATTTGGCTTCTGCACAGTTCCTTCTACAGTTCCTGGCTGCCCACATGCACTGAAATGTGATGACACTTCACCGGGTGTGCTGCTTTCCATACTGGCAGCCCGGCATGATAGTGCTAAGTATGGTTTTCTCTGACTTTAAAATGCCAAGTCCAGAACCAAAGGTCAAGACTCGACTCACTCTCACATGGACTAGTGGTTAGGGCAATAGCTCAGGGCTTCTTAAGGCATACTCCCAGATGGTGTTGCCATACAGTCATTGAAATAAATATGTTTCTGACACTGAGCAGTGTCTTAGGAATTGTAGCTAACACATTGTCATTCAAATACTGTAAGACCCCCTAGAAACAAGCCTATATGTATGTAACTTACAACTAGCCTACAGAAGAATGGGAAGGGAAGTAGCTGCTGTTCAGGTTGACTGGTTTCTGACAGACAAGAAGAACAGAAAACCTCTGTCAAACCTCTGTTGGTTTGAAATCAAAATATATTTGAATAATACCACCATGAATCCCCAGAATACAAAGTAGTGCCGTTATTAAAATGTGCCAATTGCTAGTAATATAAAATAAAATTTGCTTCTTCTTTTGGTTTCCAAATTTTCACTTTCAGGTAAAAGGAAAACAATAGTGATGGTGCACTATAAAATTTCAGGCAGCTTGAGAGCTAGCAGCTAGCCAGACACACTGAAACACAGGACAGTAAAAGACATTTATATTTAATCTGTTCTACTGAGCCAAGAACAGTATTTTAGAGAATACCTTCATTGTTCTTTGGCAGAGGTGTTAACTGGGTGAATGGGATCGATCAGTGACAAAACGTAAATTGCTGTTAATGCTCTGCTACCAGCTGAGCAACTAAAAGAGAGGGCTGTGGTGAAATGGACATAGTTACCCAACTGAAAAACATTCTGGTCCTGATGCTGCAGACTACTAACATACTCACACCAATTCACCAGGCATAAAAAATTGCTGAAAAAATGGCAGTTATAATGTTCCTTCCTCACCTGATGTCCTGGTTTCAGCTGGGACATTTAACTTTATACGTAGCAGCCGGTAAGAGGCTTTTGGATGTGTCCTGAGAGGAAGGCTGATAACATACTTGTTATAGAATGAAGGCCTGACTAGGCCTCGAGGCCTTAGCATAACTACTGTGAATTTATCTGATTGCTGCTTAGCTGAAGTTCCCAGCTGTAGTCCTGTGTACAGCCCCAGCCCACAATCACAAGCGTGGTTACCCAAGTTGTTTAGCATGCAGAATACCTTTGAAGTTAGACCTTTCAGTGGCAGACAGATGACCTATAGAAATCAGACGCCGACAGGTGGAACACTAGATAATAATAATTATCGGCAACCCAGCAACCCCTGATGATCATTTGTTCTGCAAGCAAGACAGAAGTTCATCAAGACCTAGAAGAAAGGAGAACTGCAAGTCCAATAATGACAAATGGAAAGAAGAATGGGAACATGCTGAATATTTATAAAATTCCATTAAACTATACCTATGTCGCAATCCCCTGTCTGTAATCCTATATAAGCGAGACTGTGATGATGTTAGATTGTCACTCTCTGAGGAGGTGACCCAACGCTGCTGTTCCTGCTAACTCTCCTGAATAAAGCCACAACTCAGAGGTACCCACAAGAGTTCGAGTCTCTTTTAACAATACTGGTGTTTATAGTTTTTGCCAGGACAGTCAAGGACATTTCCAACTCCCCATGCCTTGCCACTGTCTGCAGGTGCACAAGAAACTAAGAGGGAGCACAGCCCCAATTGCTAGTTTAAGATCCAACCTTAGGTTTAGCATTGAGACTCAAATTGGCCAATGGTGTATTCTGTATCATTCATGTCATGCCCACTATTTAGATGAAAATCTGTCTGGAAGATTTTTTTTTCTTTCTCTTTTTGTGACACATAATTGTGTGTGGATTAAGAAAATGATCAGCTGGAGATGTGACTGTTATCATGAGAAAGGGAAGGTTAAATTCAAACTCAGGATTTGAAACTCACCATATTTAGGGTCAAAAAAGGAACACAGAAAGAGATGTATGGAGTAGATTCATTGCCCTTCTACGGTAGTGTTTCTCTGTCTTTCACTTTGCATCCTGGATTATGACAGTCCCAGATGTCTGAGGATGTTTGTACTAATGCAGAAGGCAGCATACATCACAACACAGGAAAGAAACCTATATAGAAGTAGCTTAGTAACATCTATTCACAGTCGTTTGCAGTTTTCTAAAAGTAGACTTCATGTTGCACAGCACCTTTGTCGACCAGCTAGCATCATTCAGGTTTGCTGAACACAGGCAGTTTTCCTCTAAGACTTTGCTATACAATAATAAGCAGTCTTCTGAAATGAATTTTATTAATGAGTGTAACAAAAATCAGAAAATAATTTTAAAATAGATCTCACATAGATCCAAAATATGTCACCTGAGTGTAAATAATCTGTCCAGAGCCATCAGGAGTGTTCTTCTAATGTTATACACAGACAAAAGTCTCTGTTTAAAGGATTGCAACCATGCAGCCTGTACTGTGGAAGACACACAATGCACCATGCGTGACAGGTACCCCTCCATAGACCACATTTTCAAAGTAATGTCTGCTATACTATATATAGAGAGTACTGGATCCATAGCTCATTATTTGTTTCTTTATTTATTTGTAAATGTAATATATATTTTTATATACACACATTGCATATGCATGCAATAGACAATAGATTAAACATTACAAACATGCTCTTTTCTTGTGGGGTCTTATGGGGTCCTGTATATCCCTGGCTTTCCTCACTCCTTTCTTCAGGAGTAACATAGTTACCACAGGTCACTAATGCACTTGATTAGCGGCAAATCTGGGTGTCTCTTATCTCATTGCCAGAAACTATTTTATCTAAAAAGAAACTAGAATGCAATTAAACAGAAGGTACACAAGACACTTAAGGAAGTTCTGTGGGTTAAAACAGTCTACCAGAGTAAGATGTTGTTTTCACAGTGATTTATGCCTCAGAGCAAACACTAAGACTACTTCTTGCTGTGCTCACAGCCCTTTAAGGAGACAAAAGAGCAAATCTGCCAATCTAATACTCAGTTCCGTGACTAGCATGCATGGAGAGTTGTTGCATTAGGTACAATTTCACAGCAGTTCCCAATTTCTGTTTTATGTAGCTGTTTAATGCTTAATGTTTGGTTTTTTTCTTATCCCTGGCTTGCTATTAAATACAATTCAGAAACTATGTTTTAAAATAAAATACTTTAAAGGAAGTGTTTAATACAATTCCCTTTTCTTGTACAAATGAAAAACCGTCAAACTGAAATAAATGCATACTCTGTTGAAAATAAAGCCAACTTCATTGTCTGTCTGTACACTTTATGAAGGGAGAGAAGAATGTAAGCCTGAGAATATTAATCTGCTGCTATATTGATGTACTTTGTCACTGTAGTAGCAGGAGGATTTTTTGCTATTTTTTTTGCTAATAAGGATAGATAATGTTTGATTTTTATCATTTAGATTGGGACATGTTGGGAGGGGTCTGGGTCAAAGAAAGTGTACACCCCCTGCCCTGTCGAACACAACTAGCAAACTAGTAACAACAGATGAGAACACTGAGGTACTCAACAACATTTTTGCCTCAGTTTTCACTGGAAACCTCTCTTCCCACACCTCTTGAGTGGAAGAGTGGACTGCAAGGCAGGGATTGGGAGAACAAAGTCCTTCCCATTATGAGAGAGGATCAGGTTCACGACCACTTGAGGAACATGAACATACATGGGTCTCTGGGACCTGATGAGATGCATTCCAGAGTCCTGAGGGAATTGGCTGATGTAGTTGCCAAGACACTCTCCATGATAGTTGAAAAGTCATGGCAGTCAGGTGAAGGCCCTGGTGACTGGAAAAATGGAAACATTGCACCCATTTTTAAAAAGTGTAGAAAGCAGGACCTTGGGAACTACTGATCTGTCAGCCTCACAGCTATATCTGGGAAGATCATGGAACAGATCTTCCTAGAAGCTACGCTAAGGCACATGGAGAACAGGAAGGAGATTTGAGACAGCTAGCATGGCTTCACCAAGGGCAAATCTTGCCTGACCAACTTAGTGGCCTTCTATGATGGAGAGACTACATCAGCGGGAAAGGGAAGAGCCATGGATGTAATCTGTCTGGACTTCTGTGAGGTCTTTAACATGGTCCCACAAAACATCCTTCTGTCTAAATTTGAGAGAGATGGATTTGATGAATGGACCAGTTGGAGGGTCACATCCAGACAGCAGTGTTCAGTGGCTCAGTGTCCTGATGAGATCAGTTCGTACTGGGAGCAGTACTGTTTAATATCTTCATCAATGACATAGACAGTGGAATCAAGTGTGCCCTCAGCAAGTTTGCAGATGACATCAAGCCAAGTGGTGCACCCGAAATGCCTGAGGGATGGGATGCCATTCAGAGGGACCTGGATGAGCTTGAGAATTGAGCCTATGTGAACCTCATGAGGTTCAACAAGGCCAAGTGCAAGGACCTACATTTGGGTTGGGGCAATATTTGGTATCAATACAGGCTGGGGGATGAGAGGATTGAGAGCAGCACTACAGAGAAGGACTTAGTGGTACTGGTGGATGAAAAGCTGGACATGAGCCAGCAGTCTGTGCTTGCAGCCCAGAAAGCCAGACATATCACAGGCTGCCAAAAGAAGTGTGGCCAGCATGTCAAGGGAGGTGAGTCTGCCCCTCTGCTCTGCTCTGGTGAGACCCCACCTGGAGTGTCTCGTGTCTCAGCTGAAACTAGGACACATGGAAAAGGCATATCTGTTTATACAGTGTGTTCTAAAATGAGAAAAAGATGTTTCACATTATTTCTGGCCATTTTCAGTATGCCAGCCCAAACAACCGTTCTTAACAAGAGAAGGACTAGCCTTTGGAATCAGTTCAGCATGAGATGTGCATGTAGGCCACTACACCTGTTGCTGTTTATTGCTCCTCCATTTCACCCCACTGAGCATACTGAGATAGCATGCTGAATATAAAATCTCTAATACCACTTACATTGTAATAGTTTTATATCATGTTATATGTAATTAGAGTCGACGTAATGATAATAACCTACTTTGCAATGGAAATAATTTCAATAAAAAGAACACTAAACCAACACAGTACATGAATAAAGTGTTATTTGGTACACCTTCACTGAAGTACCACCTGAAAGGCAAACTACGAATGTTTGGAAACTGGTAGGTAGCAACAGCAACATGGGTGCTTGCCTATATTATAAATTGGCCAAGCAACATGGCAGGAATATTAAAAGGCTGCAAGTATGACTATCCGGACTCCCTTCACTCATAAAAGCATGCTATCTGTTCTGATTAATGACTGTCTTACTCTCTTAAATCTTAACTTTTTCTTTCAGTTTCTTATCTGCAAGTTTAAAAAAATGTTTCATGTTAATTTTTTTGAGGCTGCATAAAACACATAGAAATTGTTAAGGGAATTCTAGAATTTGGACTTAACTTGTGAAGGTAAAAAACATACAAGCCAGGACCAGATTAAGTCCCTTCTATCATACTAAGTCTGAATCCTACAATACATTTGCCATTTTCTAGGCTGTGTAGACAGTTTTGCAAGACTAAATGTCGAACTGTTTTCTCAAGAAAAAAGAAATTGTTCTACTTCAATCCTTCCCTTGCCTGCCTGATTGTGTTCAGCAGGTTTTAATGAAGATCTTTTGTACTTACCAGACACATAACCAATTGCCCTAATAATACGTTACCATCATCCAGATCCGCAGTTGCTGGGGAGCTCGTTTGCAGCAAGGATTTGGAGAGAACCCTTCCCGGCAATTGGGAAATCTCTATACAGTGCGTTCACTGTATAGATGAGACTTCCAAATTTCCCTGCAAACAGTCCCTGCTTTTATACGGTTGGATAAACAACTCTCTGTCTTAAACTTCGAAAAATATCTGGTGTAGTTTTCTTCTTGTTAACTTCCCTCTGGCCAGGGCCTGGAGAGGAGATAACAAAAACAAAAGAATCTACTAATCTTGATCATGTATCTCTCAACAAAGCTTGTCACGACTTGTCACATTCCTTTTCCCTCTGTGGTGATAGGGCACATTCATGCTTAATTTTTGCTACTGTTACGCAATTAGTGTCTTTCTGCTGGCTAACCTTACACAGCAAGCGTTACAGCAAAGCTCTATAAAGCATTACAACAAAACTTGTACAAATTGGCATATATTAATAAGGTAATACATTGCATATGTGATCAATATTATTCATATCAGATATATTGTTAGGTTGTGAGGTTCACCTAGAGGTCAACTTTGGTTCAGGGCCTCACTGCTCAGGCCCTAGTATTTTAATACTATAACAAAAGTAGAAGGTCATTTAATTATTTAGCCAAATATCATCAGGAGGGACAACCTTTTCATGCTTAGAGGATGATTCCTTGCCTTTATATATTATATGATCTTGCACAACAGCTTGCAGCTCCTCATAGGTTAGGTGACCAGGGGCTAATTGCTACACACAGAGACCCAGAGGGGATTAAGGAGCAGTGATGGGAAGAGAAATTCCCGTAACCTGGTGAGGGCAAGCAGGGTACTCAAGTCGGTGACTCCTCAGACTGTCACAGACCAAGAAGCTCCTGGCTGTGGTGTGAAACCCAGAGGGGAGCCAACCAAGTTTCTACAAAAAGGCTTCCAGACTGAAGGGGGCTACTGACAAAAGGGGGATAGGGCTTATTATGGGATGCAGGGGAAAAAGATAGCCTTGCAGACCAATAAAACTATGCTATGGCTGGTTGTGGTAGGTAAGCACAAATCATCAACATGTCAGATCTCAGTAGATGCAGAAGATGATACAAATTACACCAACAGTTTGCTGCACTGTGATAACTTCAGCCCTACCACATCCATCAATCAGATACAAGGGTTACTGAGGGTACTGTGGTTACAGTTTGCTTTAAGTTCTGTCAAGCTGGGTCTAAAAACAGCTTTAGGAGAAACAGCCACACATCTCTGACTTCTGTGGGACAAAGAACAGTAATTATCTGACTGCTCAAGTGTTGATATGTTGTGTTCAGTGTGTGAATGTGTGCATTTATACCTTCGGATGAATATTTTGAGCTTGGTGATGCAAAGCACAAGAGCAAATGCTGTATTAGAAGGCCCTCAGCATCTTGTGTTGAGCATGTCCAGATGTCATTTCTCTCTTCTGCCCTCAGAATAACAGAGGTCTCTGAAGCAAATACACCCAAATGACAAATGGGTTGGTTAGTATTTCTGGCAGCACATTTCCACCTGCCTCACTTCCCAGTGGAAAGAAAAATGTTTATAATTTAGATTCATTAGGTAATTCTCATGGGTTTTGTAACACAGGCTGTATAAATACGTGCAAATCTGTAAAAATAAATGATCCTGACATGCAAAATCTTTTGGAATTATTATTTTTAAATCAATTAAAAATACTCTGTTTGATGAGTGACTTTATACACTTTTCCAAAGTCATAGATACAGAACTGAAACTGCTGTTTTTGGCTTGGTAATGCAAAAAAAAAAAGAAGCTTGTTTTGTTTATGGTATTCCCACTCTTAAACACAGGGCACTGGGAGAATGGGGATGGAGGAGCTAAACTTGGAAATCTGGATACAGTTTCCTGCTTTTAACACAGATAGATACAACTTGACCTTTGCACATTGGCACAGTGGTACAGGACTTTTACTGTGCATTTTCTGAAAGGCACTCATCTCTATTCCTATTTACTGAAGAACAAACTAAAGTCACAAGTAAATTAAAGAAAAAACTCTGCTGAAATTCAGAATGATTTTTTTTTCAGTTTAAGATATCATTACACTAATCTGGTTTATAACAATATTTAGAATCTACACCCAAGATCAGAATTGAGATGACTGATAGTTATACAGTGATTTTTAATTATCATTCATTGAAACAGTAATTTAACTTCATTAGAGTATCAACTTCTTAATGACTAGGTCTATTTGAAATACATAGATGTTGGTATGGAAGATAAAAGAAAGAACCAAAGCAAAAAGTTATTTTTTTCCTCCTGGGTAAAATAAAACTTATTTTAATAATACATTGTACAGGTGTGAAGGGGTTAAAGTTATAATTTTATTTATTATACATATACTTGCATTACATTACCTGACTTCAGCTGATACAAATTAGTTTGGAGTAACAGATGGAAATCACCCTGAGGTTAATATCTCTTCCCTTCTGAAATGCCAGCTTCCAGCAGGTTTTTTATATCCTTAATTTTGCTATGCTACTGCTTGCAAATTCACACTGTAAGCATTTTTCTTCTTTTTTTTTTTTTGTTTATATTTTTCATTATACATCAAGGGTATCTTATGCCTTTTTATTCATTATATTCATCATGACTGTGGTGGTATGCTTGTCCTCATGAGTCTGCTGTTTGATTACTCTTACAAGCATCTGGAATCAGTTTTGCATTTCTCACAGCAAGTATTCTGAATGTATTTGTCTGTTCTTTGCTGTTCATCCCTTTGCACATTATTTTGATTTTCAGTAAGACCTTCCCAGAAATCACGACAGTTATTTTTGTGCAAAATATAATGTTTATGCTGCTACATAAGACATTAAATGCATGCTTAAGGCATTAAATGTGTGTTCTTCCACTGTGTAAGTATGCAAAGCTTTGTGAGTGGCTGATAATGTTATACACCAGGGAAGTGAAATGTTTCTACAATCTAAATAACCTGCAGAAAACCAGGAAGGGATTCACTGTAAAATGTCATCACTATTTTGTAGTAGTGAGACTGTAAAATAGTCAAGGCTCCATTTTGCCACTGTCTGACAAATACGTTGAAGTCAAAGATAAATTCCAATATATGCATTTGCTTAAGTACTAAAATATATTGCCCAACTTCACAGATTATAGCAGAAGCAAAAATTGAACAAGATCTAGTTCATTGTACACATCCTCAGACTCTCTCCCTTTTAAGAAAACTCTTCTAGACAGTGGTATTGCAAAGCCTATGGAAAACATCCTGAGGTGTAAAACCTTGTTCAAACCTACCATACAATATCTCATCCAAACAGAACTCTTTCTGTGTTTGTGTGTGTGAAAAAATGTGCATACTTTAAAAATATCAAAATTACTATCTCTGTGTTCCACAGGAAATGTACAGAAAACTGCACATTTCTGATAAGCTTAACCTTCAAAATTCTTTTTACAAAAGAATTCACCACTCCTGGTATTGCATATAGTGCAGGTTTTCCTTAAACCTGCTCATTAAATGTATATTCTTTGAGTTGCAAAGTTAAGTGCTCAAAAAGTCCCATAGAAATCAGGATTATGCATGTTAGTGTAAACCTCTTCCTGTGCACAAATACTAAAATAAGGTCATTAATTATGCAGGCAACACTGAGCTCTTTTAAACACTTGTCTGCAACATCAAGAATTCTGGGTTTACATAGTAAAATTTCCTTGGTTAAATCAGACATAAAAGCGCACACTTGAAAGCAAGTATTTTTTTTTATGTTATAATAAAGGTGTCATCAATAAGGATAAAGTTCACTAAACACACTTTAAGCACTTGAGTTACTAGAATAACAGCTTTACATTGTGCTCACCCATGCAGACTAGTATTAAAGGGAGAAGATGGCCTGTGATTTTCACTGACATGTACTGAGAACAGAGACATGGTGGGACTAAGAACCTTTAGGTACCATTTCAGGTTCTAACGAGCACCACATATTAGCTTTCACAGGCTCATCCCTGAATTTCTTGAGAACTTTATCCCTTCTGTTCCTTTCTTCTCAAATCTTCCACCTGGTCTCTTCCTTCCTCAGTTTGAGGTTTAGTCATTTCAGGCCCCAGTTTGTTATTTTGTTTGGTTTTTGGTTTTGGGGAGGTTTTGGGTTTTTTTTCGGTTTTGGTTTTTTTTTTGTTTGTTTGTTTGTTGTTTTTTTTTTTTTT
>WKFP01014056.1:516968-558789 GCA_011057875.1 Pterocles orientalis
AAAAAAAAAAAAAAAAAGTATGGTGTCTGAAAATGGGGTCTGCGTGATCAGTACAGGCACTTTCTGTATACCTCAGGAGCCCAGCTGTTGATTCAAGGACTCTCTGCCCCCAGACTGAAGCATGACCAGTGGGACTGAATTCTCTGAAGATTTCAGATTTTTAAAGTGAACAATTATTCAGAGAGTATGTGTGAACTGCAATTTTTTAAAGAAAGGGTCTTTAAATTTGACATGCTTGTGCAGGTTTTTGTAACATAGACAAAGCAGTCACATTTCTTATGTGGGCCTTCTATTGCATTTCAAGTTCTTTCACTAAAGCAGAAAAAGGATCAGAATTTTAAAATAAAAGGTTCCTCTTTTTTTTTTTTATGTATACAATGGTGCAACAAAGTATTTTTCTTGTATTCTAATCCCTAAAAATTCCTGGGTAGCTTTATTCTTTTTCTTTTAATCAGCCTGCAGCCTGGGAAATTTGAAATTTTAGTCCAGATGGCTGAAGTTTGGCAAACTTATAAACAAACAAAATCAGGGTCTTAAAAATGGAAGTGATGGGTAATGTTACCAACTAGGCATTCTATATTTGTTTTGCCCAGCTGCTTTCCTTTTCTATCTCCAAATAAAAAACAAGGAGGGAAACAGACAAATCATATTGGTTAAAAGGTATGGGTTTGGGGCTTTGTTTGGGGGGAGGAATCAATGAAAACCTGTGCATTAATATCTAAACATACTCTAGATACTTCAATCTTCTTTCAAAAGCACCTCTAAAAATGTTGTTGTTTGAATTATTCTAATTATGCTACTTCTAAAGTCAAACAGCTAATGTTCTCTCAGTAGATGTAAATTTTTGACAGCTATTTGTGTTCTAAAGAGTAAGCTTTTCCATTTGCTTTTGCAACTCAGCTGTCCAGCTTTATAGTTTTACCATTTGTGGCCAAAGTCAATATTGAAACACAAGAAAAAAAAAATCAGAGTGAAAATATTGGTGACACTCCAAACTTTCAGTTCCTGGTTTCAGATGACTTGTTTTGTCATCATCTTGTATTTCTTCTTTACATTCAGCACTTGGAACCTAACTGTATCCATCCTGTAAGCAGTCCATCAAGCACCCACTGTTCACTGACAGATGAGCATATCTTTTCCTCAGGCCTGAGTGCCTTGCTGTTGGTTGGCTCCATGCTACAGGCACTTTTGATATTATGGTCTTTATTTGAACTTCTGAGATCTGTGTTTCCTGGAGAAGATTTACACTCTGCATCTCGGATGTGGTAATACAGAAAAGCTGGAAAAAGACAGCCATGGAGCCACAGCACCATCAAGTGACAATTGCCTCTGTAGCTGTAAACTCCATGAGTACGCATAAGGTAGTCTCACTTTTGTCTCTTACCCTCTCTCTGCCACAGGTAGTGAAAAAATACCTTTTTTCAGTTAATAATGACAGGTTAAGTAATTAAATGCAACCCATTTGGTGGTTCTCTGCTTTAGTCCTCCTGAATGGAGTGGCGAAATTAGCAGCTGCCCCTGCTTTAAGGGTGGATATACAAATGAAACACATTATACCAAGGCATTTTATAAGTCTAACTTCCTTATAATGTATTTATTAGGTGTTTGTGGGGGCTCAAACTGACAAAATCACCTATGTGATCATGCAGAGACAAACATGGACAGTCACAGGAGCTTTCTGAAGCTCACACTAGCATTTCCAGGGCTTGCCACGTTCTACCAGCTCTACTGGGAAGAGAATAGCCCATACACCAGGAAATCATCACAGGAATCACGAGATGGACATTAGTTCATTTTTTATCATGCCCCAAAGAAGCCTCAAGGACAGCAAAGGACATTTTTGATTTGTGTGCTGAGTGAAAGACAAAGGTGATTTTCTTCTTCCACTTCACAGTCTGAAGTTTTCTACCACCTGCTTTGATTCCACATGCAGAAACACCCCAGAGCTGCGCTGTCTCAGGCCAGCCAAAGAGGCCTTTGAGACCATGCCTTTTTTCACTTACAGTCTTTCTGTTCAGAGCAAAGAACAGGAAAATAGGGAAAAATTAGCTACATGTCACACTGTCATTCTTACAGATGGAATGTAAACCTAAATTGACATCTCTTCAAATAGCACAGCTCCTTCATAAATGTTCAATCATATGAATGGAGAGATAGGATGTAACGTAGGAGGTTTTATTGCCCAAAATTATTATACTATAATATAACCCACAGAAGTGTTCTGTTTTCCGTTAATATATCTCAGATATGTACACAGAGAAATACATAAAATGTGTATACGTGATGTCTATATGTTTATTTTATAACAATGTATCTGGGGATTTTTCACCTTTGCTAGTCTTGTGGGTTTTGCTGTCAAACATGACCACTTAATAGTGGAACAATAAATAAAGACATCATAAATATTTCATTCAAAAGCCAGAAGTAGGTTCAGGAACTGGATATATGCCACCATTTGTACTCTTCCTTGATTCTGGAGAAGTCAAAGTGAGAGAGAGAGTAATTTGAGTTAATGGCTGTTAGACTATCAGTAGGTAAATAATGTCAGACATTAACTGGCTTCCTGAGGCCAAAATCTGCAATTCTGTTAATGTCCCGAACAGCCTGACTGAAGTCACTGGATATGATCAGAAACAAATACTACCTTTCTCTTGCTTGTGGGTCCCTCACTCTTGATAGGTAGCTTGGACTTGAAACCCCTGAGGGGAATATAGACAGCTCCAGACAGATGAATGTGGACTTTCGGATGACATAAACCTCTCAGTGAGACTGTGAGTGGAAATGGGTCTTATTTAAGCTAAAGCATTCTAAATAAGGTTTTGCAAATGGATTACTAGCAAATGTTGCTAAAATACAAAGAAAAAACCCCAACAAAACCAAAACCCCCAGTTCCTCTATCCTTTGGCAAAAATATTGATGTGCTGGTGGTAAAAGTGACAATACAAGATAGAAGTACCCAGATTCCAAAAACTCTTAGTGTAGATTTCTGAAATACATGATTCCCTTCTATCCTCCTATGTTCAATCAGCCTGTAGATCTGGTCCCAAAACATGATTTGTGATTTTAATATGCTTGGTGAGACATAAGCTAATACGTTTTTCTCTGCTGGAGCTGAAATATTCTCTAATGTGAAACAAGAGACAGATAACTTCCTGCGACAATAGCCTAGGGAAATAAAATATTTCTTAATCTTGCTGTCCACATATCACCCCAACAGTTCTATGGGCTGTGTATTTAACAGCTGAGTGGAATGTGGGCGATCTCACTGTCGCAACCACCCTCTTGGCTGAAACTTCATCCTGTTTTGATGTTGTCTACTTTTCAAAAAAAAAAAAACCTGTTGAGATTTTGCATTAAACTTTAGTCAGAGCATCAAAAATAATAGTAAAAAAAAAAGCACAAAATAAGATAGTGCTGTTTGTTTTTTTTTTTTCTAAAAATACCAAAGTTACTCTGGGATTCCAGTAATCGTCAGCTTTTCTACAAGGCAGTCTCAGCTGATTGTGTCACAGCATTCACAACACACTAATTTTCCATTAAGACACCTAATATTATGTGTCATACTGCAGCCAAAGGTCTGCAGAGCTGAGCAGTTTCTCTAGCAGCTGTCACTGTTTTCTCCTCTGACGTTTGTATCACTCTGGTACTGTACATAGTATGCAAGTCATAATCAGCTTGCCCTCATCTCCTTTCCTCCACCTGCATTCTTCTGTATTCTGTATGTAATATGCTATTCTGTCTTAACAACAGCTCTGGGAACCACAAACATCCCAAAATCATCCTCTTGAGATGTACTGGTTTAATTCTGAATGGTTCAGGGCTTACTTTTTGGGAATATCAGAGATACCATCAATCAAAATGGGAAAGTAACTCTGCAGTTTTAAGTGGTAACTTAAATGATAGACTTTCATGTTTTTTTGCACAATATAGTTATTTTGGCTTTAAAATGTGAATCCTAAGTTTTGGGTTGGTATGTTTTTTTCATGTATTTTCCTACCAGGAAAGTGGGTTAAAAATTATTTTTAACCCTTGAGGAATAAGGCCCATAAGAGTATTTTTATTGTAGTGTGATTGATTGCCAGTTTCTTCAGCTCTTACGAAGACATCTCTAGAGATGTGATATTTGATAGGTACTTATTTTTGTAAGTCAGAGCTCTGAAAGGGCCCACAGGGAGTCAGGCACATATTTCTCAGTGAATTTTTGAGTGGCAGGGTGACAACCTCCTCTGTACTACACATTTCAGCTCTAGGGCTTAAATATTGTTCCTCTTTAATGCCAAGATCCTCACAGGGCTAAGTCCAAGAATGATGTAGGTGCTGTGACACTGGGTTTTGCAACACCTTATTTTTGAAATGGTGGATCAGAAAACAGAATTAAGTGTGCTACATTCAAATTTAGGCCCAATAGCCTTAGAGTACACTTGCTGTGCCAACAGAATAGAAGGTACTACGGACTGGGAGAAAGCTTAAAGCCACAGACTTCCCACTGCTGCATGCTCTGAGGAGAGGTACAAAGTGGTTATTTCTTCTATGTCTTGGAAACTCTTTTCTTAAAGTAGATGTATGTGGCCTCTCCTGTACTGATCAAGGTGTGAAAGAATAACATGACCTATCACTCCTTTTAACTACTTACATGACAAACTCAAGACACTCTGACTTTTATTTTTAGGATTGCATATATATTTTGTCCCCAACCTTATGTATCCAAAATGCACAAATAATATAGGAGCAGAGAATGGACATCAGACCTGCTTTTTTTCATTCTCTTCCTCCCTATTTAGTTCCTGGAGTCACACATCCATTCTTTGGCCAATTGCATGATTTTTCTTCTGTATTTTGGTAGAACTGCAGTGTCAGATATTGAGCATATCTTCTTCCTCAGAATACCCAGTCTTGTGTGCTTAAGAGACTTGAGAAATCTTGAACTCCATCTCTGCTGTAGAGAGATCTGAAGCCCCCTGTCTGTGTTGTGGAGGCATGTTCAGGTCAAACCTGAGGTTTTGAAGTAAATCTCATGCTTCTCCCCACTTACTCTGTCTTGGTTCACTTTACATGGTGAAACATGTAAGCTAGGTACCTGTGGATCAAACAAGGCTATTCCAAAAGAAAGTTATCCGAAATTCTTACAGAATGAGGAGTCAGTATCGGATGGTTTTTGTTCTACAAGTTTGCTAGTGTTCTCTGCACTACTTGTTAGTGCCAGCTGGGGTGGGCTTCTCCAGAGAGAACAGGGGAAGAAGGTGATCATACTGACAAGGGTAGGACCAGAATCTCAGCTTTTCTCTGCTGCTGCTTTTCATGGAGCCTGACTGAATGGGCTTAGATCATTGTGCTCTGCAATCAACCTGTTTGAATGACTTCAGCACAAGAATGTCCTCTTTCAGATCAAACTTTGCTCTTCGCTTATTTGGGAATGGGATTTTCAATTGTCCTTTAAAACCAGACTATTTTTCTCAAAGCAGTAACTGACTTTTTAATTATACAGTAAAAAGAAAAATAACGAATCTTAGGAAAATAAGCATTGTGCTTATTAGGATCTAAATAGCAAAGGATAGTAATTTAAATGTATGTATACGTACATTATATTTCTATTTGTATTTGTATATTTATCATAGAATCATAGAATGATTTGAGTTGGAAGTGATCTTCAAAGATCATCAAGTTCCAACCCCCCTGCCATGGGCAGGGACACCTTCCACTAGACCAGGTTGCTCAAAGTCTCACCCAGCCTGGCCTTGAACACCTCCAGGGAGGGAGAATCCACAACTTCCCTGGGCAACCTTCTCCAGTGCCAGTGTCTTATCCTAGGGAAGAATACAGCATTCACATTTATCATGAGGGGATCTTCTATCGCATTTGAAGAAACAAAAGTTGAAGTCTGAATTTAGTATTCCTGCAATACTTTTTTTTTTTCAGCCAACATCTAAGTCTATAATACATACTTGAGAGGAAAATCTTATAAACTGAATTATGCAAGATGATCAGCGTCGTTTGACAGGTCCCTTCCAGAAGTGTAATGGTGCATTCCCTGGGGCTAATTTTGTGCAAAACAGACAGATGAAGATTGGTCTGAGGTTCCTGTGGCAGGTGATTATTCACAAAGTTTCTAATTCAATGGGACACTCAAAATCCAAAGAATTATTATCGATTAATAACATTAATTAATTAATTATATTACTAAAGTAAGTGAAAACTGCTAATTCAGTTCTACTGTTCTGAATTGTGTGAGAGGGAACATTTAGGAACTCTTTCAGATTTTTAATTTTCTTCCAAGACAAGATTCTTGTGTGGATGATACTAGGAAATCTAAAATGTAATTGTAAAGTAAGGAGCTTGGGAAACAGAAAGAATGAAAGAGGTTTCAGAGCAAAGATTTTATAAGGAGAGATAATTGGATTTGTTCATTGAATAAAAAAGGACTTATCTTTCTAGTGCCATGGCATCATCGTACTAGAAAGTGGTATGCTACTGAAAAGAGCATATGTTACTGAAAGCAGACTTAAAACTACATAGATGGCCAAGATTTCTTTTAAAAACTACTAGTAGTTTAACATATCTTACTATCTAATAATATATCCTGAGTTATTGTAAATTGACATTCTTTTTACAATGTGTCAGATGTATGTTCAAAGTTCAACTCCTTATTTTGTAGACTCTTCAAACTTGAACCACAAAGCTGAAAATATATGAACGTTTAAAATTAAATCTGATTGACATTTTGTATAAAATTTTTAATGTTTTTTGCTCAACATTTTCCTAAGTGAAACATGCATATTTCAAGGATGAATCTATTACCAATTGTTAGAAATACCTTCACTTTCAAAATACTCTAACAATCAGTCAGCCTTTTTTCAGATATTTTTGACCTCGGGATTTTGAGTTCCAAAAGCTCTGAAGACACCCTCTAGCATACCCAGCTCCTCTTTCTCTTGGTCAAATGGCTATGTGAAAATGTGGAGCAGGAAGAATTCCCTGGGGAAAATCTTGGTCTCATCCTGCTTGTCCTAACATAACAGTCCATGTTAGGGATGCTACAATACGTGTCATTAATTGGAACTTTATAAATCTACATTGTAAACTACTTGGAAGTAAAATGGAGAGTGTGGAGTATTCTGGAATTTATCTATCAAAGACTCTCTGCATTCAGATCATTAAGTAGAAAGGTGACCATTTAATGTCACCCTGCAATTTAGAAGTGTTCTATAAGCATATCTTCAGCACAAGGGTGTCAATACATGGAGATTTCAGAATCCTCAAATGTGCTCATCTCCTGTGTTTTCCTCCCAGAGTGGGCCAGTGGAAATGATGCATGGGAAAAAAAATCCTTCTTAAGGAGGCAAACCAAAACTAGTACTGCTCCAAATTTTTGAAGCTAAACATGTGAATGCAGTTGGATCTTGCTTCTGGTGTATGTTACCTTTGGATAATACTCAGTCTGGATTAGGCTGGTAAAACCTGGCCCTCAAAGAGAGGACCAAACTATATTCAGCATTTTTAAAGCCTCATTTTGATAGCAGGTGAGAGTGTCTCCTTTCAAAATGAGAAATAGAAGGCTGTTGTATTGCTCTTTTGATAGAGATCAGCCCTCCTAGAATTGCAGAGTCTACAGCAGTAGCTCCTGTGGTACAACATACATCTCATGGGCAAAAATGCTGAAAATGACTAAATGTGTCTCTTCACATTCCTTCTTGCCCACAATATTACCAAGTCATAGAGAGGGAGGACAAAGCAAATTCCATTCAAGGTAATTGGGCTGAGGTTGTTCATCTCATTACTTTTACTGTTAGTGAGCGTACTGCATGCCTTCTTCACAGAGGGCTGTGCCTACTCCATCCCCTGTACAGCACAGGTTGGTGGTGCTGGCTGTGGCATGTACATTCCCTGCACTATAAAGCTATGCTAAGGGCTCTAGCACAAAGCAGGTTTATCCTGCCCCTCAGATTTCAATAGTGAACACTTCTCTGTACTTCGAGTGTGAAAATGATAATGTTGATCCGAAGAATGACCTGGTGACCCACATCTTTCAAGTTATAATGTTATAATTATAAATTTTATAATTATAAAATTATATAAAATTTATATAATTTATAATATATATAAAATACATATATTTACTTTCTTTCCTTGTGACTTTCAGTAGGTGGTAAATTAGGCTCTAGCTAGATGGAAAGTTAGTTCACAAGAGTGGGGATGTGGGATTCACTGTGTTGGTTTATATCAAATGAGCTCTTGACAATAACTTCTCAAATCACTCTCATTTGTAAATTAAATGGGCTCAGATAACATCACCATTATAAAATGTGTTTATATTTGCTTGCTTCTGCTTGATGCTTATGAGGTAACTGTTTCACATAGACTCATACTGTAAAAAACATCCTTCCTTATGTGTCACATTAAAATCAAGATCTCACTATAGACTACTTTTGAATTATGAAATACTAAAGCTACAATTTTTAGCCAGTCAGATTTATTTTTATCAAAGTGTAAGTGTACAAATGTATTTTTTGTAAACATCTAACATACATTATTTTCTATTTCTCTGGACAATTCAGTATGTCATATTTCATGTAAAAAACAGGATCACTCTGCTGTATCTGTGATTTATTACTTTAATTACCATAAAATAATATTAAAATGCAATAAATGTATTAAAAGAACAATAATAACTTAAAATTTATTTAAGGGTAAAGAAATACTTCCTGAATTTCCAGTGTTTGTAATTTGGAGTAAGTTTTACTGGGTTTTAGGCAACAAAATAATACACAATGACAATACATCACGTGAATTGAAATGTCTGCCTGGAAAATCGGATTTTTTAAGACAGAAGCTGAGGTGAAAATTTCCTAGGACAGGTTGGGAAGGGAAAGGAACACATGTGAGTACTGGCAAAGTCACAGTGGAAAAGTAGCTAAAGAGAATATTTATTTAGTGAACTCAAATAGGAAATAATGGAAATGACATCAAGTAAAAGAGACAAGTGAGTGCATTCTTTCCTGCCACTGTCAGCACAGGAGTAATATGAAGTGGAGAGAAAGGAGGAGCCAGGCTACAAGAAGTATAAATCAGTATTGATCTCAGTAGATGTGTATTAATTTACGTTAGCTAATGTTCTGGCCCTAATCTGAAGTGGAAGCAAACTTATATTTGTGCATGAGGTTGATTAAAACTGTACACTTTACACTTGTGGCCACCTTTCTAAGGAGGGTTAGTCAAACCAGCCTCTGGGCTCATGACACAGAAATCAAATTTTGCTCTCAACTTGCAGTTTGGTATCTTCATAAAGAGTTCTGAAAAATTGTTCTCAAGTCCAAAAGCTGGCACATAGGAAGGTGACAGAATAACAATGACAACCTCGTAAGGATATCTACATCAACCTTTTGTCTGGGATATTTAATGTTCTGGAATCAAAGGAAAGATGACACTTTATTCTTTTACCTATGTAATAATATAGTAATTATCTAAAAAACTATAGATGTCATTAATACTGCACTAAGTGAACTAACATGTAAATACCATCAATTTTTCTTCACAGGCCTTGCAAAGTTCTTGGAAAAGAGTCAATCAGATGACAGAGGCAGGGACGGGGTGTGCTTCAGTTTAATAATATGTTCTATGTTATCCCAAATCTTAGAAGTGGTTGGTTTGGTAGTTTACATTTTTTCCATCGTTAATCAAACCAGTTCAACACTGTAAAACGTCAAGCAGTTTCTACGGCATAAATTGTACATAAATTGAATTTATCTGAGAAAGAGAGGCAAAACCACCCAGAGTGTCAAAACAAAATGTATTGGTGGGAAGAAAATCTCTCACCCTCGATTTGCAAATTATGTTTCCTTTTAATTTAACCCAAAAGTTTGCAAATAACTTCCTAGATGATCCCTATTTTCAGTTGCCTACTAATTATTTTATTCTTAAAGTGAGTAAGCGTTAAGAGATGTGCTTGAGTAATTCTTGACCTTTGAAGCCAAAGGCACAGTTGATTACTGTGAAGTCTAATTATGCCTTACAGGGATATTCCCAATTGCTAACTTTGCTTTGAAGAAATTAGGATCCTTAGTGCATACTTAATGAAGAGAGGAAGGTTACTCCAGGGGCTGAGTTAGACCAAGTGACTGATTTTTGTTTTTCTACCAACTTGTCAGGTTTTACCAACATGCTTGAACAACTCAGATTTCTTGAAGAATGAGGTCCAAACACTCAGAGATATTACTGATTTTTAACATATAGAGAGAGACAGGACACAAACCTTTATTTATATCTGTTAATACTTTGCCTAATGTGGACCACCTTCTTCACTGCTGCCTTCTGCTGCAAGAGCTTGTTGTCCAACTTTTTGTCCATCAGGACACACAGGTCCTTTTCTGCAAATCTGCTTTGCAGATGGGTGGCCCCCAACGTACATTAGTGCATATGTTGTTGAACTTGATAAGGTTCCTGACAGTCCATTTCTCCAGCTGTTGAGGTGCTTCTGGATGGCAGCATGAGCCTCTGGTGTATCGGCCAATCCTCCCAGTTTGGTGTCACCTGCAGACTTGTTGAGGGCACACTCTGCCCCATCATCCAGATCATTAATAAAGATGTTAAATAGGACTGGAGCTGATACACGGTCCATTAACATATCTATTGCAATTTATCAGCGACATACCAGCAGTGGTATTATGAAAAATTACTGGATGTACTTTGACCTGAAAATATTTCTCCTTCTGGATTCTACAATAACAGTCAGCTGCAGTACTCAAAAATTTCCTCATACTGAGCAATTCAAATGAATGAACAGGTAGTATAAAGATAAAAACAGAAAAAAAAGTTAAAAAGAAAAGTGGCAAAGATAATCTGCAGGTTTATTCAGTAACAAATCTTGCATCAAGGTAAGCTATTTATTTCAAGTGACATGTGTAGATCCCTGAGTCTTTGACATCACAGCTCACTCGTGTTGTTAGACACTGACGCACACAGACTAATGTAAGATAGGGAAAATGTGAGAAAAGTGAAGAAATCATGGGAGTAATGGCAAGATAGCTGTCAGGAAGTGAGGCATGGACATAAGCAGATTATGGAGTCTATGTTCGAGTATAATGTCTCTAAGCTATATGACTATAGAAATGCAGTCCATTACATCTTCAGAGTCAATACAGCTTTAAAGCTATTCTCGTCTAAATGGTTGCATTTTCATTGTTGCCCAATATTATCTGCTTATTATAAGCATAATATTTTTGTTGTTGTTGATGTGGTTTATATTCCAGTTATGCTTAAAAGCTGCAGAGAAGAGCCACTGGTGTTAGCAGAGCTTGGTACTGCCCGAAAGATGAATCTAAACAGATTCAAAGATCGTCCACTTTTGGATTTTTTTCCTAATATAGAAAATGTTTATAAATGTGTTCCCTTTAATTATTGCCTCACTTGGTTGTTCACTAGAAGACTGCAATACATTCCAGTTATCAAACACATTAAGACTGACTATTGATTTAATATAACTGAATGATATGACTCTGTGATGAGAAAAATTAAACTATGATGAAGAGGGCTAGTTCATTAGCTACCTAGAGATACACAAGCTTTTCCAGATTTAGTCCCACAGAGTGATACCAATAAAAAAAAAGAGCAAACAATAGTGAACACTGATAACCACATACATCTGAGCTTGGAATAAAATGTCAGCTGATGAGGAACATGGCAAATACTGTGTTCCATAACACTATATTTTTAAAATTATTAGCATATGGAGAAGAAAATGAACAAAAGACAGCAAAACAGAGGCAGATAACATTGATGAGAAAAAAAAAGGAACAGAAAAAGCCACACTCCTTCCCTTCTCATAATGTCAGAAGAATTATGTGGGCAAATTCATTCTGTATTGCAAATAAGAGATCATAATCAGGCTAGACCTGGGCCCAACTTGATTATGAGAGTTGTGTAACTCTTCACAAGTTTGAAGACATGGCAGTCTACATCACGCCAATAACTTAGGTAGTTGAGAGACTAAAGTCTTTTTAACTGAGGTATTAAATTTGAGCTCAATGGGTTTTGTCCTTGTGCTTGTGATTCAGTCTTCTGTACTCATAGAGAAGGTACCTCTTTCTCTCCTTTCTAACTCTACCATCTTGTATAGTATGTTATGAAGTTATTTAAAACTAGATTATGTCCTTTCTTGACAGTGTCCATTTTTCGATGATGCTGTCCGTCCCTATAGCTCTTCCCAACAAAATGGTTTAAGATTAATCAAGATTTTGTAATTAAATTTACCACAGTTGACTATAAACAATAAGCATAATTGTCTTCCATGAGATCTGGGGTGAACTGGCTTTCTGTTCAGGACATGAACCTAACCCAGGTTAGGCTGCAGTCTAAGCTGTTCTTATTTAAGAGAAACTGCTGAAGAATGGTCAAACTCTCAGTTCCCTAAACAAAGGAAAAAATTATCTTGCTTGTGGTGCCAGACTTGTTTCAATGTACATTTAATCTAAAAGATCTCACTGCTGTGCCACCAGAGCTTTTACGATTGAATCTGGAGGCTCCCATCTGGCTCGCCAATGTCCTGTTCTTCTGTTTTGCCTCCACCCTCCCCAGAGCTGTGTCTCTTGGTCTCTGTTGGATTTGGCTGCAGTGACTGCAAAGCTTTTAGACTATAGTTGTTTGTTCTACTCCTTCATCAGGCAGAATGCCTTGCCCTCAGCTAGTGCAGCTAAAGCCTGAAAATAATAATGTAAATGCAAACTGATGGATAATTTAAGTTAATATGCCAAGTTATGAACTAGTACAGTTTCTGCAATAATAGTCCCCAGAAGAAGTAGAAAGGAAAATCCCAAAGTAATAAGGTCTTCCAGCCACTCTTGCTCTATGATTACATGATTACATATGAATACCTGATTAGTACCCTCACACACCATTTCTACAAAAATAAGATAAGAAGCTCCCTTTGCTCATACAAATAACATTGTGTAGCAGTCTCAGGAGTGTGAATTTATTATATCAAGATGTATACTTAAACTCAAGTTAGAGGCAATTATTGTTTCAACTATACCTAGTCCTATGAAGAAATTTAAAGAAATTTTAAACCAGGAAATGAACGTGTCAGCCACTATCAGCTGTGCATAACTCAGCCCACAGTATTATTATTCTTTAAACATCAACATGTAGTGAGTAGTAATTTAGGAGCAAAACATTTTGTGAAGACCAGTATAATATAATTTCACCCTTCAGTAAGCAATATAGTACACCCATGAAGATTATTTAGATACTGACAGCTGGTTTGATAAAGCCCTCCCCTCCCTGCCTATCATCTAGGCTGTGCTCACACAACGCAAGACAACTTGCATAGATCCTAACATTTAGCAATCTCAGTAGTTTCATACGCTCGGCGATGTCTTTCATAGTCTCCATAAAGTCTGCATGGACAAAATTTTATTTGCATCATGATGCTGCCTTCTTGCAACACAACGGTGTTGCAATCCCATCTCCCGTGCAGCATGTGTAGCCATATGTTATTTTTCTCCTAGTGTAAACCTCTACTTCAAATGATTTTATTCCCATCTGTACCATGTAAGAATTTGTCTGGTATTAAAATAGTCTCTTTTACCAGTAGACTTTTTTCAGATTGTTAATCTACTCAATAAATTGTTAGTCCCCTTTTCAATTCAAGCAGTTATGACAGCAAAAGATTGCATTTCATTTTATTCAGTGGGCTGTGACATCCCATAAGTGTGACCTTTTTTGTGGACATGCTTATACTTGTTAGGAATTATGACTTGTAGTGATCCACAGAAATGTTACTGAGTTATCTCCTGATAATGTATAGAAGCACATAATATATCATTGCTGTAATAACAGCCTTTGATTTATTCAGTTCTCTTCCACTCCTTGCAATTGGAAAAACAGCAAAACAGAACACAAATGCATCAATTTGTAGCACCTTGGTTTTTGGTTTTTTTTGTGAAATGAACTGGTGTCATTGATTCAAGCTGTTTGCTTCTCTAGATACCCTGTTATTTGAATGCATGTTTAAATTATGATTTTTCTCTAGGTGTATGGACACCCACAGAAACACCTCCTTTTCAGACTGCTTTGCACTCTTTCCATCAAATCTGACATTATAAATGTTTGAACATAAAAATCAATTGCATGATAGGTCTGGTACTTTTCTTAGCCTGCAGAGATGCTATAATTCATAGTTATAAGTCAAGCCATGTAAAACTATTTTAAATTACTAAAGATATAACCCCCTATAAAACTGCCATAATCTTTCCCTGCAGGTTATTTCAGCATAAATTTTCTGTAACATATGGATGCTCATCTGATCTTTCTGCATCTGAATATTTTGGAAATGAAGATGACCATGCACATAAGGGCTGAACTTCAGCCATTCAGTTGACTTTTTATTTAAATATATTTTTAATATAAGTCAGGCAGCTTTATCCAACCCTCTATAAAAATTATTGTATCTATTCCACAGCAATTAAACCACAGAGAATCAATTACTTGTAAGAATATTAAGTAAACTGCTTAATGCATTACTTAAAGTTATTTGGAAAACAAAATATATAATAAACAAAATTTAAAAGGTCAAAACTGAAATGAAACACTTCAAATTAAAGGTTATGCATAAACAATTTTTTTACCTCACTCTTTCTTTGCCTTCATTGTCCCATATACTTGTAGAAGTCCAGAATTTCATCTTTCTGGCCCCAGCTTGTGTTTTAGATCTGTGGGCATTTTGTTTCATTAACAAGTCTACTGATTAACAGCTACAGTTTTGGCAAAAGCTTCAGACCAGGCAGCCATCATGGACAATTTTTTTCCTTCTACTGCTCAGAGAGCTGTGGTTGTCAACACAGTGTTTAAATATATTAAATGCCTGTATTTTGTGGGTGTCTTTGGGGGTGAAAGTTAAAGAACACAACTGCTTTGTCAGGTGCCATCACTTGAGACTTTCTTTTTCTTTTTCCTTCAAAGCACATGTCACAAGGGACAAAAGAGGATTAGCGTCTCTCATGCTGTTCTTTACACATGTGAAAAAGATGCTGACTACCTTCAAATAATTTCTTTTGTTTATTTCCTTTATTGTTGTATTCCTGGGGGAAGCCAAAGTAATTTTCTGTAAAGTAAATAGAGTACAATATTAGACCGTCTCTTTTTTTCCTTCCTCTCTTTCCTCTTTAAGAAGCTGTTTAATCAGACCTATGGAAGTGATGAGGGAGTATGCTAGTTTATAATCTTGCAATTCTTTCAAGTCTTTTGAGACTATCCACATCTATTCTCTGTATTCCTCAGCACCCTTTACAATAAGACTACTATGTCAAAGAGTTTGACTGTATTGTGACTACTCCTAATGTTTATTCACAAGCTTTTTCTTTTGGAATAAATTTGTAAGGTCAGTCTGGGAACCCTTGTATGTACAACTACATTTCCATAGGCTTCTTCACAATACCAGGGTGACCTGTAGGAATAGGCAAAAAGAACCTAATGAAAGGGGTGCAAGTGCAAATGCGAGGTGTTGCCCCAGGGAGGGCAGGGTCTCTGCAGTGGGACAGGTTGAGGACAGAAGGGCTGGAGAGCAGCTCTGTGGGAAAAGCCTCAGGATGGTACTGGGCAATGAGTTGAACATGAGCTCATGGTGTGCCCTGGCAGCAAAGGCAGCCAGCAGCCTCATGGGCTGAGTGAACAGGGGCATGGCTCACAGACTGAGGGAAGGGATTGTCCCCCTCCATATGGTACTCCTCAGACCACATCCAGATAATGCATCCAGTTTTGGGCACAAACACAGCAAAGACATGGTTAACCTGGAGGGAGCTTGAGGACACCTACCATGGCAATGGAGCTGGAGGACCTGCCCTTTGAGAAGGTGCTGGGAGAGCTGGCTTTGTTGAACCTGGAGAAGGGACAGATTTGGGGATATCTAACAGACCCTCACAGCTGGCGAGGGGACATCAAGGCTGCCACAAGAGGTTCTGCCATGTCTGTCCTTGGAGGAATTCAAACACCAACTAGAGTAAGCCATGAGCATCCTCGTTTGGCCCCAGAGCTGGCCCTGATTTGGGCAGGGGATTGGACTAGAGGTGTCCTAAGGTCCCTTCATGCCTGAATGTGTGTGTCATTCCGTGCTTCCATTTCTGCTATAAATTAAACACCAGAGATAACTATGCAGAAAGTTCTATCTTTATGGAGTAAAAACAGTGGCAGAATGGCACCGCACTGGAAATGTTATTCAAGGCACTATTTTCAGCTGGAAGTGGTGAGATCAGAAACTGCAAGACTGAAGAAGCAGAAATGCTGTACAGTACATAGTGAATTTCTGGGAAACTGAAAAATCCAGTCAGTGTTGTGCTTCAGCCACAAAACTGGATGACAGGAGTGTATGAGTTCTGGTCTGCTTAATTACAGTGCATAGCCAGAGTATATCATGTAGTCTCCCCTCCATGACAATATTATCAGAGAATCATGGGATGGTTTGGGTTCAAAGAGACCTTAGAGGTTATCTACTTCCAATACTCTTGCCAACTGCGGGGACACCTTCCACTAGACCAGGTTGCTCAAAGTCTCATCCAGCCTGGCCTTGAACACCTTCAGGGATGGGGCGGCCACAGCTTCTCTGGGCAAGCTGTTCCAGTGCCTCACCACCCTCACAGGAAAATATTTCTTCCTAATGTCTAATCTAAACTTACCCTCTTTTAGCTGAAAACTGTTACTCCTTTGTCTTATTGCTACAGTCCCTGATCATATGTCCCCATCTTTCCTCCCTATCCCTCCTGTAGGCCCCCTTGAAGTACTGGAAGGATTCTATAAGGTCTCCCTGGAGTCTTCTCTTCTCCTGACTGAGCAACCCCAACTCTTTCAGCCTGTCCTCGTAGGGGAGGTGCTCCAGCCCTCTGGTTAATTTTGTGGCCCTCCTCTGGACCCACTTCATATTTTTCTTCTGCGGAAATATGACATCTATTTGGTTATTGCTGAGAGGAGTGTGCAGGGCTGAGAACTGAGGGTATTGCTAAAGGGTGAACTTGCTTGAAACCATGTTATATTAATGTAAACTGATGAGTAAATAAAAGTTGTATTCTATGTAATCCTTTCTTAGACAACACGGATGAAGTTCGGGTAAGTATTCCTACGGAAACCATTGCAAAGTTTACTTTGAATTGATGCAACTCAGATATTTTTTCTTACTTTTCCTTTCCTAATTCTGTTGTGCTGCACATTGTGTCCTTTTTAATCATCTTTTTTCCACAACATACTTCCTAAGTCCTCCATTTTGATTAATTTCATATGCCATAAATCAATACATGACAGAAAAGAAGGCACTACATATATAATATATCTGCCCGAGTGTACAAGTCTTTGCATGTTTTCACTTCAATGATTAATATATATTTATCTGAAGCATATTAACTAGTGTAAAAGTAATCTCAAGTGCCATTACTACATATAATTTTAATTGCATTTTCCTTCATTGGATTACTGAAGTAGTTTAAAAAGGAGGCATTATTATTCTCTTTATTTTACATATGAGAAAAAAAGATGTTTCTTCAAGGAAAAAAGTACACCACAAACTTGGAATTAAATAATCAAAAAACCCTCCAGACCAGTACTGAAATTCAGGTTGCCCACTCTCTAACACTGTCTATCCTGTAGGTTCTTAAATTCACTAAATGTCTCCCTGATTGATCTGCAGGGTTCCAAGACACCTTGTCCTGTGCTAAAGTACCTGTTGAAGTGATACAAGGACAGGTTTCCTACCCAGCAGTCCACTGCCACCCAAAAAGCTTCTGATTTAACTCTGTGGAAAAGAACTGACTAGCTGGAGCCCCTGGCACTGGCATGGGATGAGGTCAATCTGTCTCAGACAGGAGGGCACCACAGCTGCGAGACACACAAACAGTGCATCAAAGTGTGTCCCAACTTGTTTCTTCAA
Organism: Pterocles orientalis; assembly: GCA_011057875.1. Taxonomy (NCBI): domain Eukaryota; kingdom Metazoa; phylum Chordata; class Aves; order Pterocliformes; family Pteroclidae; genus Pterocles; species Pterocles orientalis. The sequence goes on from WKFP01014056.1 coordinate 534,868, forward strand.
CCCCCACCACTTGGGCTGTCGTTGGCTCAGAATTAACTAAGCAAGAAGGGGACTAACTTCAGCCTAGTGGTTACTGTGGTCAGCTGGGAAGCACAAGGGACTTTCTGAACCTCAGTGCCAGGACTCTTTCGGTGACAGTCTAACAGAAAGTGCAGAAACACCACTTGGATCAGGTGAAGATCCTCTGCTATGGGTGAAAGTCAGGCTGTCTGGGCTGTTTCATTATTCTTTCATTCTTGGTCCAATAGTGACCCGACTTTCACAGGAAGAGAGGGAAATCTCTCTGCAGAATTCTGTTGGAAGAGAGTGCTTTGCATTGCTGGTATTTAGCAGATGCATGTTTGACCTGGAAAAAGCTTATGCTATGGTCTTCCCACTTCCTCAGAGGATAAACACTATTCTTTTATGCAAGCACAGATGGAAAGCTATTGTTGCCATCATTTTTTAAAATAAAACACTCCTTTAGGTACTCTGCTCCTTTAGGGTTTGTCCATGGAAGTGGGCTAGCTGACCCAGATTGTCAGTGAATGTAGGCACTTAAAATATCTTTTTTATTCTCTAGACACTAGGCTGAAGATAAATAGACAGCCACCACAGGTGAACCAAACCATCTTCTTAGGGATGTCTGTTTGCTCCACTGACTTTTCCTTGGGAAGACTGTATTGCAATCATAATTACTTTTCTCTGTCTGTGGTGTATTAAGCATGCAAAAAGCAGGTGCACCTGTTATATAAGATGGAGACAGCATTCCAAACTCCATTTCATGATGTAGAGCTCTTGGAGTGGGTGCAGAGGAGGGCCACTAAGATGATCAGAGGGCTGGAGCACCTCTCCTGTCAGGAAAGGTTGAGGGAACTGGGCTTGTTTAGCTTGGAGAAGAGAAGGCTCCGGGGAGACCTCATTGGGACCTTCCAGTACTTGAAGGGAGCGTATAAACAGGAGGGGGAGCGACTGTTTACGAGGGTGGATAGTGATAGGACAAGGGGGAATGGTTTTAAACTAAGCCAAGGGAGGTTTAGGCTAGAGATTAGGAGAAAGTTTTTTACCCAGAGGGGGGTGGCACACTGGAACAGGTTGCCCAGGGAGGTTGTGGATGCCCCATCCCTGGAGGCATTCAAGGCCAGGCTGGATGTGGCTCTGAGCAGCCTGGTTTAGTGGTTGGCGGCCCTGCATATAGTGGGGGGGTTGAAACGAGGTGATCACTATGGTTCTTTTCAACCCAGGCCATTCTATGATTCTATGATTCGATGTTTTCCAATTGTATATATCTGATACAACTGTTAGTTTGCTAAGTCGTTCAGAAAAAATAAACTCCAAATGTATGTGTGACACCTAGATCTTACTATCTTTTTAAAAAATGAATATTAAAGAAATAACAAATAAACTCCAACAAAACTATTCCAGTGTTTCACCTGCAGGCACCAATTAAAATGACCATTTCCTTTGGTAGTGCTCTGAATACTACTAACAATAGTCATGGGAAAGTTGAAAGTATGTGGCGGATGCAGTTTGGTAAGCATCCCTTCACTCACTTTCAAATAAAGACTTCATGCTGGCAGTCTGGAGTGCACTGCAGGAGGCAAGCACACCTGGAAATCTGATGTAATATTCAGAGTTTGGCTATATACTTTTTCTTCCTAAAGACATTTTCATTTGCTGCTCCTTTGCCATTCTGTATTAACAAACTCTTCCATTTCTTCCTTTACAAGTGGTCGTGAGGCCATCCTGTTACCAAATTCCTGAAAAGGTTTAAAAATAATCACAGTTTTAAGAGATCTGATTTAATAGGTGTCCTGGTTTTGTCTGGGATAGAGTTAATTTGCTTCCTAGTAGCTAGTATGAGGTTATGTTTTGAATTTGTGCTGAAAACAGTGGTGATATCACAGGGATATTTTCATTACTGCTGAGCAGTGCTGACACAGAGTCAATGCCTTTTCTACTTCTCACCCCACCAGGCAAATAGGGTGGAGGTGCACAAGGAGTTGGGAGGAGACATAACTGGGACAGATCACCCCAGCTGACCAAAGGGGTATTCCACACCATATGACATCATGCTCATCACGCGAAGCTGGAAGGGAGGAAGAAGGGGAAGGGGGGGGCATTGAGAGTGATGGCGTTTGTTTTTCCAAGTAACTGTTATGTGTGATGGAGCCCTGCTTCCTGGGAGACAGCTGAACACCTGCCTGCCAGTGAGAAGTAGTGAGTGAATTAATTGTTTCACTTTACTTGTGTGCACGTCTTTTGCTTTACCTATTAAACTGTCTTTATCTCAACTCATGAGTTGTCTGATTTTTATTCTTCCAATTCTCTCCTCCTTTCCATCAGGGAAGGAGTAAATGAGCAACAGGGTGGTGCTTCCGGGGTTAAACCACAACACAGAGTGTCCTAACAAACAGCATGACCCAGGCAGGGACTTGGAAGTATTGAATGGTTGTAGGAGGGATAAGAGGCAGAAGGAGGTTTTACCTCCTTCCAAAGAAAATGTAGTGAAATGATCTCAGAAAGTATCAACTCTGAACTCGGAGAACTATATGATTAAGCCTGTTCTCAGTTTACATAAAGAGTCTTACATCTTGTGAAACATCCCAAACACATTAGAGTTTGCTAGAAGCAGCACCACCTTGAACAGATTTGTTAGTCTTGTTAGTAGCATTTAGCACTGCATTTATAGTTTTTCCTACTGTTAAAATAAAACCACTGAAAATTGGTTTAATGAAAGTTAAATCAATAATTTCATTGTTGCTATGAAGGGATTAGTAGATGTAGCCTACAGCTCATCTTCAGAAGTGCGGCAAGACATAAAGGCTCTGCTCTGTCACTGCTGCGTTTTATGTTGACTTAATATGGCCTCATTATTTCTTTGTATTTTCTTTTCCCCATACATATGTTTTTCTCGAGTGGTTAACTTTAGTTTATTTTTTGATGTTCATTTAGTTAGTATAGTGCCTGACCTTTTTTTATCTACAGGCACAGCCTCTAACCCCTGGCCTTGCTGATTATCTCAGCATGGATCAAAAACAGTCAGTTCTTATCATTGTACTCACTTACCTGCTGGAAAAGAATGGACAAAAACAAATAGATGAATAACTGAATTTCAGGTTTGCTTTCATCTTCATCAAGAGCACACTTACCTGGTTCATCATCAGTGATAAGATAGTGATACTGGGTTTTGTCTGTATAGGAAATCTCGTAAGAAGCACGAACAAGCATTTCTCAGAAGAAGGCATCACTATTTAACTGATAAAGTTGTCGCACTATTTAGGATAAGAGTGTCTTTCCTTCTCCACCAAGTGCCACCAAAAAAGTATGGTTCTGATTGCATTTTACTGATAATGTAGTATAAATTGTCACTGGTGAGTACGGAGGATAATGTCAGTGTTGCGGATGGAATGTCTCATACAGTTACGATTTAGTAGCAATTTAAGATTTATTAATGGTGTGAGGTATGCTTAAATTTTAGAAGCACTTAATCATTAATCAATATAAAGATTAACAAGGTGATGCAGTAAAATATGTTATGATTAAAAACAGCTACTTAATTACAGATTTGAAAATGACAAGATTCACACTAACTTACTACAAGGTACTTAAGTAGATATGTATAAACACAAAACACACACAGACAAAAATACTTGGATTCAGTGAAAACTAGCCTATAGTTAAAAGTCTTCTCTTCTCTATATTGATAGAAAGGTAGATAGAGGAGACTAACCTATATTTAAAAGTTCCCTCTGCAGTAATTCAGTGGTAAAAGTATCAGAAACTGAAAAGATCTTTAGGAAGAAGTATATAGCCATACCTATGTCCTTAACACAACATTTGTACATGGTAGAATTGACTTCAAAGCTTTCACATCTGCAAATCCCCATTACCTTATTCAAAGTACCATCCATAGCAGAGGGCATGGAAATACTGTGTTGCACAGTGTTCTTCACAGAAATTAAATTTTCATGGAATGGTATTTCATACTTTTTGCCTAAGTTGTCACGGTCGTTTATGTTGAAGTAACTTTGGTTTGATGGCAAGTGACTATGATACTTCTTTTAGTGTTAATTCTTCCAAGGAACATCGAACTAAGATGTCAAAAAATGAAAGAACATGAGGTGGCAATATGCCTGGAAAAAAAGCAATTATGGCGAGCTCATATTTTAGTGTTTTAGTACTCTATGGAAACACACTTTTTGAATGAAATGTAAGTGACTTTACCCTCTTTTACAGCTGTAGCTTCAGACATGTTCTGATGCTATAAGAAAGAGAAGTGTTGTCATCTGGATTAATGGGAAGTCTAGTAGTCTAGTCGAAGCTAAATATTCATTCATCAGATTGGAAACAACTTTTTTCATGTAGTCATATTAACAACTAGTAAAGCAAAAATGCGTGCCTCTGATTTTCCTTGTGCTTACAGTAAAAATGTGTATTTCTGCACATCTTGAAGTAATATAGATATCTAGTCTTCTTCCCACCAAAGAAAACCATTAATAACGAATATAAGTTTATTCAAGCACTTGCAACCCACAGTGTTTGCAGCTACATACAGATTTTCAAATAGAAAAACTATTTTAAGAAGAACTTTATTTTTTAAAAAATAACAGATTGGCTGATATTACGAGGAACTGAAACTAGGGAATTCCTAAATATAAATTTTGGAAGCTGACTGTAGGCTGCTGTTTGAAATCTAGGATAAAATGATTAATCATCAGAATGTTTCTTTGAGGTAGATGCCAGATATGTTACTATTACTGCAGCCTGAAAAAGCTAAAGGCAGATGCGGTTAATAAATACAGTTCTTTGAGGATAGGGCTTCTAGAAACTCTGTTAAATTGCAAATAAATTTTTTCAATGTCTTTGCTCCCATACTGTAAATAAAAAAATAAATCATTCAGTTGAAATATTTTTTTCAGTTTTTAGCTTTTTATGTACTATTTATTTCATATAAACTTTCAATATGGAACATTTTCCTTAATGGATTGAAAAAATATGTGAACATGCTTTCATTTAAAAAGAAAAATTTCCATAGCAGTATTAATAACAAAATCACCAACTTTGTTATGAATTTGAGATAAAATTCTTACATTTGTCATTTTTGCCTTAGCCTTGCACCACAGAGCTACAAAGAAAATCCTATTTCCCTAAAAGATATGTAAAGCAAAATATTATTTCAATATTACTGTATAACATTATGACCATGGATTCATTTGACACATTTCTGTGGGATGACCTGCTATGCACTATATTCAACACATATTAGAGTGTCTATTTTGAAGGAAACTGGAGGGGTTCTGTTACCAGAAAATCAGAAAATGTAATGGTGTGATCATTATAGTGTACATTTCAAGTTGTTGCTTTCATTGTTGGTTTTCAGTGTTCTCTGCTAGCAAAAATAAGAGAAGTCTCACTTCCAAGAAAAGGAAGTAAACCTTCCTCATCAGCTTCTGTGCTGTTTCCCTCTAACCGTGTCAATCAACATGTCCCAGTTTTACCTAATGCTGAGTACTAACGATTTACCCCAGTAGCAGATCTCCGAATTTTGCTGTAAGTGCCTGGAACAATTTCTAATGAGTCCTTTTCCAAGCACGGAGGTGCTCTTAGCACCTATGATAATTTTCAGTGTAGTCTTGTGGTTTTCTTCTCCTCTGACCTACCAGAAATCTATGTGATCATACTGAGAAACAGAAATACTTGGCATATATAACTTTGCTCATCTTTTGCTAGGTGTGTGTATGCCACATTACTGACAGACAGAAGGAAAAAAGTGACATCCCTCTCACTGAAATCACTGCAGAGTCTGTATAGGTTTGTGGCCCAGTCCATAGGATATCACCATTTTCACTCAAGGCACTCACATGGGTCTCAGGACACTCTGCAGAAGTGGTGAATATGAAGTGACTTGTGGTGTGGGAATTTAAACATAATTGTTCTTTCCTGGCACTTTACCAGACCTAGACATACAAGCTCTTTTAGAAAACTTGTTGGGAGATGCTCACCCCACATAACCATGGCATTTGTCTGAGACTTATTTTTCACTTGCTGAAAATCCCACAGTCCTACAGGTAGTGAATCATGACTCTTGAACAAAACAAACTGCTAGGCACAGGCTGATTTTCCCAATTTTTAACGTCAGAAAGTCTTTTAAAGACAGAGAGAACAATGAATTTAGACACACATAGGGCATATTGGTATCACTGCTGACTAAACTTGTCAGAGAATCAGAAATAGCACAGGCCTCCTGGTGTAGCACCAAGCCCGACATGATGTGCTCAGCTGACAGGCTGATGTAACTAAGCTGTTGCCAATATCTTCACATGGTGCCATCTTGGGCTCCGCAGACCCACCAGTTTGAGCTGGCACTTGCCTTCCTCCCTCTCTTGTTCATTTTTTGTGACTTGATAACAATGCTCCATAAAGAACATCCTATAGCTATCTTGAAATCCAGAATTTATGCAGTTCAGCAGTCAAGGGGATCAGGCCCTTATCTCTCTGTTGGCATTGCTATGGATAGTTGACTTTGTGGACCCATAAAAGGGGATTGTATCATCAGATGTCTAAACATATCTGATCACTGTTTGAACAGCTTCAGCTACATCAGACAGGAATACCAGCCTCAATCAGGCACATCTAGGAATAAAGTGTACCTTCTTAAGTGTCCGTCTTCTCTGGGGTTAGCAGATCTTACTGATTTAAGTAGTGCTGAGTTTACACTAGTAGCCATTCAAGAGTAGAAAGTTTTTAGAAATGTCTAGCAACATTGGCATTATCAGTATATGCAGCAATGACACCAATCAACTTCTATAAAGTTCCTCTGTTAATTTGATTTTCAGCATATACTCTTAGCAAAGCTGAAGGCCAGTCAAGTTCAAGTATTATCTAAAAACAGCTTAATTGCCTTCTGCCTAATCCAGAACACAGACTGCAATTTTCACCCACACTCCCAGGCAAGATCCACAGGTGATATTTACACAATGATGCAGAAGACAGAAAGATGGGTAACACTTTAGTGTTTTCTTTACTTACAGGATGTGTGATTTGAAATTTTTCTGATTATCACAGGATGGTGACACCAGGCCCAATATTTTTACTCCAGATAGTAAGACTTTCTCAGTATTAAGAAACTGGAATCAGGTATACAACATCAACACAGCAGACTTATTCTTGGATGTCACAGTGTCAGCTTTCTATGGTAACAGTCTATATAACACCTGGAGAAGACAACTGATCACTGCATGCACCTGAGAGGGCAGTGGAAGGCACATACCCAAGAAGTTTCTAATTTTTACCAGAGATTGCAGAAATATTACTTCTAGAAATAGTATACCATCCCGCCACTACAGTCACTGACATATCATTTTTGTGGACATCTCAAAATGGCTACTGCATATGTGCAGATCGTGTGCGTTGCAGAAGGCACCAAATCTTACGGTTTCAGGTTTGTCAGTGTTTCCACAGCTGCAAGGACTGATCATAAGTTCTACTTTTGATTCATTTGCCCTATCTTTTTAAAATTTCTGATATTTAATAATGAATATTTATGTTATATTTATGTTTATTTATGTTATATTTAATATTATTTAATAATGAAAATAAAGCTTGTCCTTCCTCGCATTCTTGTTTTACCAACTGCTTTTGCAGGCTATTGATCTCTACTTTTGCTAATGTCAATATGATTTGCCTTTTTTCTAGTAACAAAACAATATTTATGTAGTCACCTAGTGAGTGTGTTCACATTACACACTCTTGTTCTCCTTCTCTTCATAGTGGTTGCTTTTTTCTTCCCTCAGTTCATCAAGTAAAGTGAGATTCTGTGAGACACAAACAGAAGAATTACCTCTTTTGACAGCGTACTTCATTGGTCAGCCACAAAAAAGTAGACACCCATGGTGGGTTTGCCCATGTCTGGGAGCCAAACCACACACCTGCTCACCCAACTGGCCAAACCCATCCCTCCCCCCCACCCCAGGATAGGGGAGAGAATTAAAGGGGTAAAGAGAAAAAAAGACTCGTTCCCAGCTAATGATCCTGGAGCAGGGAGAGTCCCGAAACCACACTCACAGAACGGAGATAACAGTCCGAGCATCCCAGACCGAGAGCTGACCAGGACTCGGGGGGAAAGGCCTTGGGAAAGTGACCACCTGGAGCGAGATGACCCAGAGCAAAAGAGACCGGAACCAAAAATGGCCGATCTTCCAGAGGGTCCTCACCTATATACCGGGCATGACATGTATGCTATGGAACAGACTATTGGCCACTCTGAGTCTCAATCCCAAACCTAAGGTCAAATCCTGGGCTAGTAACTGGAGTTGTGCTCCCTCCCAGCTTCTCCTGTTTGCAGACAGTCAGACACGCTGAAAGACCTTGGCAGCCGCATGAACATCACTTTTTATCAGCTTTCTTCTGAGCACAAATCCAAAACACAGCCTCTTGCTAGCTATTATGAAGAAAGTTAACTCTGTCTCAGCTTAACCCAGGACAACACCTCAAGAAGAGCTTGTGTGACTGCTTTTTCAGTGATAAAATATGCCTTCAGTGTTCCTCTGTGGACCTCTCCTGATGAGATCTCTGGGATACTCCGTAAAAAGTCGCATTTAAGATTCTTATATGGAGATGACATCTTAAGGTGGTTATCTTAAAATACATCAGGACATTTTGTAATTAAAAGGGCCTGCTGATCTCCTTTCAGTAAAAAGAGCTTAGGATGACCAATGCATCTTTAGATTTGGTCAAGATGAACCTAAATATATGATTGAAAATATCCACATCAAAATCAGTGTATTAGTTTTCACATGTATAAGAGGGATACTACAAAGATAACTTAAAAACATCACTTCTCAATAAATTCAGCATTAAAAAAATGAAATTCACTCAAGTCTATTGTTTGTTTTTATCAAAATTATTTACTAAAGAGATAAGCAAAAATATATGATTTTAAAAGTCTATTATTTTTTCCCTTAACTGATAATTTAATCTTTTCTTCTCCAGTAAACTATTGGAATAGTAGTTCCAGATATTTTTTTTCTGTACCTCTCCTCTTATCATCCAGTAAATATTTAAAAATTATCAGGGTAATAAGATAGACAGACAAATGGAATAAGATCGTGTCTTTGTCTAGTAAACCATATAGGGATCTCAGAGGTGCCAGAGAGGAAAAGAAAACTGTAGGAAACTGAAATCTCTTCAGCAGATCAATACTCAATTGATGCCAGCACAGCAACTTGGAATTAATGGACAGAAGAGTTTTATAAGGTCTTCCTTTTAGAACACAGTAGATCCATTTTTGCACAATAATCAAACCTGGGAAATTCATCCTTGAAAGCAAAATGTCTTCAGCTGAACATTTTTCTAAACAAAAGTCACTCAACTGAAATTAATTATTCGCAGACAGACAAGAAGAACTGGGTAATGGAGCCCCTGGGATAGGTGCCACTCCTGGAGGAAAAAACTCCACACATTTGTTAATTTATTAGTCTGAGCACCATTTTTCACATGGGCTACTGTGAGCTGTTCTGTAACATAATGAGGCACCCTGTGAAATCCATAGTGATGGGCCGTTCAGAAGAAAAAAATGAGACTCTGGACACCTGAAATTTAAGCTTGAAGCAGTCTTTTAACCTCAGTGGATGCAAGAGGCCAGCTCTTAGCAGATTAATTTGTTCTGCTCCATTCTCTGTTATATTCTCTGGAAAGTGCTAGAAGTGATGTTCAGTTTACTCTATTTGGGAGCCTGCTCTAAAATCCCAGACAAAAAAAAAAAAAAGGCCTGGAGGGCCAGCACTGTGATTTTTAAGAGACAGGAAATCTCTCAGACTGGTTGTCATTTAGGAGCAGGGCTGGCATTCTCATAATGTTTAACACAATTCATAAACAATAGGATTTTATAAAACCCAGCACTTTTTTACCTTTTCTTTGCATCCCTGCTTCCTGTGACTCTGAAATGGACAAATTTCATATACACCTTTCGGTCAGAGGCAACGTGGTCTGGGTAGGCAAAGCTCAGGCTGGTTTCCAGACCAAAGCCATCCAGTGAAGGTAGAACTGCCATGTAATCGTCTGCATCTGCCAGTGGAGATGCACCCAAAGCTCTGCTGTTTTTCTCAGGGCGTTCTGTGCACAGAAGCACCACCTTCCAGATGTAGGTATACTCAGTATGCATCTCCGGTTCGGGCATATAACCTCATACTGGCACTCCAGCAAGCTGTCACACAACTGCTGTAACTGCAGGATCAGGAAAATCCTTCCTGACTCCAGCTGGGATTTTTATGGCTCATCTGAACACCGCACAAAGAGGCCAATGAGCATCTGGTTCTTAATCTGTAACCAAGAGTCAGCTGTTCATTCTCTTTATATGTCTTCAAGCTTCATTTCTTCATGAAAGTGGGACTAACCTTGCTTCTTCATAAGAGTGCCAGGAAGTCTATGCAAATATTACACATGCCTTGTGAACTGTGATATGTATGAATTTCAATCTGTGACCCTCCACGTCTCTGACTTACTGCAGTATTATTTTAAAGAGGATCAGAAAACTGCAGAAACACGTGGAAACACCAAGTTATGATTTTAGAAACACTAGTAATACAATACATAACTAGTTTGAAGAGCATTATTCTATATTTTGAAAGAAATATAAATACAGAATTTGGAGCTTGTGATAACTGGGAAACTTCTGGAACTCAAATCAGAGCTGAAGAAAAGAGTGTGGCAAAGAATTTTCAAAGTTAATGTTTGAAAGTAATGCCAAACTAGGTCCTATAATGCTTAAAAGTTTAGCTGTTATTATTTTTAAAGTGTGTAATTTAAATGTTATTAAATCACTCTTAAAATGATATTTCTGTGTTACTATTTCTTTGATCTTCTGTGTCATCAAAATTTAACAATGAGGCATGGATGGATTTGGGAGGACTGGAAAATGTTATAGGCCCATAACTTCATCTTTTTCTCCTTAGGTCTTAATTCTATACAAAAAACTGTATGAAGTTTCTGCCTTTAATTGCTCAATATTCAGAGGAGAAAGAGTTCAATCTGTGCCAATCATAATGTAATGCAGATTTGACCTTCACTGTCATGGAAGTAGGCACAATAGTGATAAACAACTGTGTTCCACCTCTCTCACATAGACTAAAGAGGAATTTAGTGTGAGAACTGTGAGAACAGTAAGACTTCTACAAAGAAAGCTTAAATACAGAAATAATTTTCTTGTTCAGAGGGCTTCAAGGAAGGGAAGCTTATTACTAATAAATGCTGCAAAAGAGCTAGAAGGAAATAGATACAGACAAAATTTAAAAAATGAAAACTTCAGATGGACATAAACTGCTGCTTAAGGCCTGTAAAAACGGAATACTGAGAAAACAATTATAAAAATGAATTTTGCATTTGAAAAAGTAGTGTCTGACTTGGTCAGCACTCAGTTGGAAGTTTGATTCAGTGATCCCAAGTTACTGATTTTAGAATACATTTTAATATTTTTTTAATAAAAAAAAATAAAATAAATATTCTAAATATAAATATTTCAGAAAAAAAGAAGTTATATTCTTTTGTTAATTTATTTTGATAATTTCTGGAAGAAATTTTCTTCCATACCTGATATTGTTAATTCTGTTTTTTAATTAAAAAAATGGTGTGGCTATACTCCATTGGAAATACTGCAGTCATAAAGAAACGCAATGAAAATCTTTTAAATCATCCTTATCCTTCTCTACTACGATCATGTGTTATGTCATTTAGTGTGTCCATCTGTAAAGGTACCTCTAATTTAGTATTAAGACATCCCTTCAACATAACCCAGAAATAGGCTCTGTAATGTAGAGATATGTTTGATCACACAGTAAAGATGTATTATTTTTCAGTTAAAAATCTGAATATACATAAAATTATCTGAATTTTTAACTGTTATTGAAATAATGGTAATTCTTTGCATGCATTTTCAGCGGATGCATTTTTAGCTTTACAGTTAGAGTTGAACAGAATAAGCTCTTCTTACTGAAAAACTTTGAGGTAGTTAAACTTTTCTTATCCTGAGACTGTGAAAAACTGAAGCTTATAGATTCATAGAATGGTTTGGGTTGGAAAGGACCTTAAAGACTATTGAGTTCCAAGCTCCCCCTGCCATGGACAGGGACACCCTCCACTAGACCAGGTTGATCAAAGCCTCATCCAGCCTGGCCTTGAACACCTCCAGGGATGGGGCATCCACAACCTCCCTGGCAACCTGTTCCAGTGTCTCACCACCCTCACAGTGAAAAACTTCTTCCTAATGTCTAGTCTAAATCTTCCCTCTTTCGGATTATACCCATCACTCCTTGTCCTCTCACTACACTCCCTGATAAAGAGTGCCTCCCCATCTCTCCTGTAGGCCCCCTTCAGGTACTGGAAGACTGCTATTAAGTCAGATGTTGGGAATGTTTTCTTGACAGTCATACAATTGAGAATTCTTCCCCCAGGTTACTTTATGTCTCAAGTTGCACTTAGAAAAAGCACTTTCTCAGTGGAGTATGCTAATTTTATAGCTGTTTGCCATAGCTGAACTTTACAGGAAGTCTAGGTATATTTAATCTTTATTATTAATACTTCTTGTTAATACTTATTTCTCCCCTATTCAAAGTCAGGCTTGACACTTTTCTTACTAGCTTAAGGACTATATCACCACTCAGGAGACACATACATAACACTTATTCAGAGCAGGTGCCTTCTCCTGTAACAGACACACCAATTAGCGATTCCTTTACTCACCAATGATAAAATTCTTCCTTTCCTTTGCCTTGGGTGACTCAAGGTGCCCATTTCATTGAGAAGTATATCTATGTACTGAACTCTCGATTATATCAGTATGAAAGTTCACAGAATCTTTGTACTAACAGTCAAATGGGATAAAATCACATAGGTCATTACTGTTTTTTTTACTGAGGTCAAATATGATGGCAATTAGCTAAAAAATATAACTTTGGAAAGGTCAATCTTTCTTACATCTTCCAGTAGGACTATTGTAATGTTTTCATACAGTCTGCCATGATTAATCAATTTATTAAGGGTTTCTCTTTCACTCAAGTTGCTACTTTAGCTATTCCTTTAATATTTTCATAATCTGTATAAACGATTCTTAAAAATTTCATGCCATATGTGTATTTTGATTCTTTTCAGATAGTTGTAACATCTGTCTACAATTTTTCTATGATTTTCTCTTCAAATGCAACAGTTTTGCTGAGCGGCTGGACAGTGCTTAGGTTTGTAATTTTTTTCCCAGGTTTTCCTTTTGGACACAGACTTCTCCTTTTAAACAGTTTTTTCTTTTGTGTGCTTCTGCTGCTGCAATACACATTTCCCACTTAATCCACTCTGTTGTAACATTGTCTTGTCCTTCTTCCAGCATCTTGCTTCATTCTTTTCTGCATTCTGGGAAACTTACATTTTTAACAATCCAAACAGGAACTGATCTGATCAAAGTGGTATTTTTCCCATTTGTGGCTATGATTCCCACTGTATTCTTTTAATATTTTAGGGATTTCACAAACCATCTAAAATTACAAGGCCTCCTTTAACTTTTTTTCAGTCATATATTGCATTCCTCAGAGTTCCACCTTCACGGCAGCTGCTGTTTGCTGCTGCTTACAATGCTGATTTTCTTCCTGTCCCTCTAATTTTATTTAGACACTTTTGTTTGTCACTCAGTTGCTTTACTGCTAGTGTAATGAACATTTCTTAATGGATGATTATGAAAAATTGCAGATTAGTAAACGCATTGCTGTTGTTTAAAGGAAACAAAGAAAACAAATTAACAAACAAATGAAAGAACTCTCCAAAGAAAAACAAAAGGGATCTTTTGCTACGTCTGTACTGATAAATAAGAGATAAGTGACGTGAATAATGTTTAAGCCTGTGTCCACATTGCTTATAGCTAGCACCATCTAAAGCAGACTGGCCATATCCACACCACCTACCACCCCACTCTGGACCTCATATGATGCACACATGACATTAAGACAGAATCATTATTTTCTGCTTTCCGTCTCTAAATATACTATGAGACTTCAGGTGCAGCATACAAGAGAAATTATTTTAAGACATCAGCATATTTGGGAAGACGGATGGAGATCACAGAGGGATGGTTGCAAGTGCAAAGGCTTCCAGGACAGAGTTGGAGGACTGCAGAAGGATCCAAATCCAGTGCAGGAGCCAAATCTAGAACAGTTTCATCCTTCAGCAATGACTCCTGGTTTGAACTGGAAATGTGCTGGCACATGATCTTGGACAGAGCCAAATGAAACATGCCTAAGTGGGGAGAGATGTGGCCAAGACTTTGTCAGCCTTGGCAGTAAGGGAGCAAGCCCTTGAGTTCACTTCTTGAACTGCTTTTACTTAGCTCTGTACTCAGGACCCTTGACAGGCTCCTCCTTCCAACTCTTCATTCAAAGTAGAAAATCACTTTGAGACAGCACTCATCAGTGGGCTACAAGGACAACCTCCCTCTCAGTGCTGTCTTTGTCTGGGCCTGTGCATCTTCCACTGTTCTCTATGCAATGTCTCAGCCTCTGCCCAGTAGCAAAGAATATCCAGAGTGTTTCTTAGCCTGATGGTTTTCTGTATTATTCAAAATGTAGAAACTATGGGCTGTGACCATCTCTGAGGGTATACCAGACCTTTTACTTCCCAGATGAACTTTGTAACCCTGCAGGTATTATGAATACATACAAAATAACACAATCCACCAGTTCTCTCTGAACACCCACCTTTATAGCTCAGGACAATAACACGATCTGGAAGAGATATTCCTTACTTTTTTGTTTTTCATACTGTTTTAGGCTTCCTTGCTTAGTATACAGACTAATTTTGGGGCACAAAATTCTCCCTACTTAGTCTTTAAGGAACTGGAGGTATTTGAATTTGACCAAGTGAGTTGTCACTTTCAGAACTCCGTACATCCAGCTCTCAGTATCTTTTTCACCAGTGTGAAAAGTCTTGGATCTTCTTATGAATTTGGGCCACCTGGCTCTACTGGAGTTACTGGATGAATTATAAGATATTAGCTATTTGGCCTTTTTATGGAGTGATCACATGAAAATTACTGTGTTGAGTATCTCCATCCTTGACATTTAGAAAATTGAAACAATTTTTGTATATCCTTGCTGGTTCAGTTTTTTGGTTTTCTTGACCTTAGGTACAGATTATTGCATCAATAACAATGTAATTGTTTTTGCTATATTTGTTGTAGTCAGCACTTGAACTTGGGAAATACATGACCAAAACAGAATGTAGGAAATGAGTCATTGCCACTAACCTCAAATGTCAATATGCCCACTCATTACATTGTAAAGGTGGAGACCTTTAGTGTTATTTACATGTTTGTTTACACTTCATGTTTTCGTTCAGTCCAGGGTTGTGTTTCAGTCCTCAGCATTGGCTTAAGAAAATCATGCGCATTGCTCAGAAGTTTAATTATTCATAAATTGTTTCCTGGATGGCTTTTATTATGATATTTGAAAAATAAATAAATCTATTTTACACCAAACATAAACATCTCTTGTCTATGCTTCTTTACGAAAAACAAGGACAGAGAATGGAGATGCACTGTTCCTTCCGTGTGAAAACTCTTTTTTTTTTAACATGGCCAACATCATCAGGACAAAGAAAAGATTTAAAAAGCATATTTAATTTTACTGTTGACAGGGTCTGAAACTAGAAAAAATCAAGAGACCCACTTCTTTCCTCCATTCACTCCTGTCGTCTTGTCAAGGCCTGAGTTGCTACAGCAAAACACTCACAAACCATCACCTGAACTGTTCTTGAAAATGTCTCTCAACGTTTTTCAGGGTTTACAAGATGGTTCATTGTGTTGCAAGTGTCCTTGAAATTCAGCTATGTGACACTGGTATGAACCACTATATGGAAGTGGTTCAGGATCAGAAATAAAATGCTGTTAAATTAACTTCCGTCTGTGCAATTAACCTGCAAGTAATTTATTTTCTTGAAGATTATTTTTTTTGAAAGTTATTAATTTTTTGGAGCCAAGCTCTACCAGGCTCAAGATTCTCTCTTGGCTGAAAGACAGCAGCGTCCATGAAGTCTGACCACATTTTGACAGTCATATCACATAGCTCTCCATTAATAAATAAAGAAGTTGTGGTTTCACTATCATGAAAAACTCTTTTTCCACTCATGAGATGAGTGAGGTCTAATCCATTTAATTATTAAAACTGGCCTACTTTTTGTCTTGGTTGCTACTTAAGTCCTTTTTTATAATCACTAGATTCAGGTTGTTTAGGCAGAAAATGTGAGGAAGATAATATATAGCAAAGGGAAGTTTTAAAGAGACTTGGAGTGTTAATCGGCTCAATGAAGTTCTCGGTGTCTGAGAAAATGACTTTCTGATTTTAAGAATGAAAGTAAAGGGCTGCAACTATAGACAGTGCCAAGATCATTTTCATGTCAGGAGTTTTATGTATCCTGAATAGTTCGCACACCCAGAGTTTCTCAGCATTACAGAAATGAGTTACAAAAAATACCTAATCTTATTTAAAAGCATAAAGAACAAACTACAGAAGTTTTCCTCTTTCCAGTATGAGGGACAAGCACTCCAATTTAGTTTCCTCTTTGCATAAAATGCCCCATGATCGGGCAGCATTACTGGAAATTTATGTGTTCAAAGCCTGATATTCAAAAAGATTAACAAAGAAAACTCAACCATTATTGACCTATTCAGTATTGCTGTCACTGTATCTTGTCACATTTCTTGTCTTTATAGTCAATGTGCATGGTTCCCATGGAAATGAGATTTCTATTATGTTTGTAATATATTACAATATTACATAGATTTTTAAATGTAATTTTACTGCTTACTTGTATTAAATACCTAAACCCTAATTTCAGGCTGGTTCTTCAAAAGTGAAAACTGTGGGAAAAACCTGCATGCTGATATAGGGAAAATAGTGAGACAAAAGTATTTTATAAAGGCCTTTGGACATAGAGCATTCTGCACCGCTGAACGTTTGAGCTGCTGAACCCTCTCTGATCTTGAGAAAAGCTAAGAAACCTGAGCTGTGGTGAAACTCAGACTACTCAGGTTCTCCTTGGAGCCCTAAACACAGTGCCTAAACTGAAACTCAGTAAATTTTTTTTTCCCCCTTAGAAAAGCAATAAAATATTGTTCATAATAACAAAACCCAGCTGTCCCATAGGTGAGTAGTTATTTGATTCTGATGAATCTCTGTTTTATACTTTTCCATATTTACATCATACACACCACATATTTCTTCTGATAAACACTCTAGATCCCTATAATTAATTTTATAATGAAATGAATACACAGCTTCCTCCAGTTCCTCCTTTCTTTTCTTCCTCTGTGAGTTGGTTATTTAGAGAGAGCTGTGCTTGTCGGCAGGTCCTCTAAAAATTATCCATGTACAATTAATAATAATTTTTTCGTCTCTTTTTTTTTTTTTGTCTTTTTTTCCCCTGGATTGTTTCTGTCTCATGTGTCATGATAAGTAGGAGATTTGCCTAAACTCCCATAGCAACTTTCCTCACTGCATTGTTCTCCATCTCTGTACTGGGGTAAGGTAAATGTCTTTTCAGAAAGACAAATTCAAGGACATGTAGTATGGCTTTCCTCCATGTAACAATATTATTTTAATGACACTTAAATTTGAAAACCACACAATAATTCAATAACTACAATAATAAGATAAACAGACCTGTGCATACACAAAACAAGTCAGAGGTATGAACACTTGACATTTATGGTAGTTTTTGCTCTAGACATCACGTATCATGTTCTCATACTTAACAGTTATAGATTTTATTTAGGAAGGGAGCATTTCAAGAAACTGTCAATACTGGAATTATCACATATTATGCAGTTGTCACTGAAAGGAAGATCAGTGAAGGCCCAAAGATGTGTCCTCTGCATAATGGGAGCCCATGTCAAAGCCAGCGAGGGAGTTAGTCATCATTAATTGATCATTACTGGTCATGGGAATAGTCCTACAAGAGTTTGGGATTGATTAGAATCATCTACAGTACAGTGGAAGAGAGAAAAGTAGAAAACTGCTTCTGGACAATGGATTTAGTGCTACATCAGTCAAATTTTCATTATAAACCACTAAGTCTATAGATTGATGAGACAATTTTCTTCGGTGTTGAAAACTGATCAGCACTAAATTGTAGTAATGGATTGTATTGATTTTAGGGAAAAGCTTACAAGTTTTGAAACTTTTTTTTCTAATTCCCTCTGTAGTCAGCATGGCCCAAAACTATCAATCTTTATAGTAAGCTGCAATGCTACTCTCTTAGGCTTTTGAAAATGTTTTTTTTTTAGACCAAAACCAGTAACACTGGAGTCCACAATCATTGGTTTTAGTAACAATGGGGGAAAAGGAAATTTAGAAAGTATTTCTGGTTTACTGGCAAGCTTTCTTATTTGTAGTAAGCAGATTTTTGGGGAACTAGATACAAAAAACATACTTGTAAAAACCTTTTCTGGTTTCTAGTGAGATTTCCAATTTGAATCAAGATTACACTGATTACCTCTTTGGTTTAAGCTTATTAATTTCTATGATATTCATTCAGATTACTGTTCCTGCAGGCTCAAGGGAAGCAGCATCTTATCTCATTCCAGGATTATGAGATTCAAATTTAGAAGGATTAATAGTTTTTAATAATAATTGAATGCCACAAAATCATTTATTTTGATGGGTTTTCACAGCTTTTGGGTTACCCTTTTTCTTTCATTAAAAATCCTTTGAATATTTTTCACTTTGAGTTTAGCTGCAATATAAAGTTTTTTAGTACTTTTTTTTAAATTCAGATAAATTATTCAAGAAGTATTTATTAAAGTTTTCTTATAAAAACAGCTTGTTTTTAGGAAATGGGCTTACACCAATATTCATCGATCAAAATGTGGGGATTCAGGGTTCTTTTTAAATTTTATTCAAAAATATTTTATTATTGTAACTTATTTTTATACAAAAAGCCTAGGTATTGATCAGGATACTACTACTATTTTTTCATTGTTTGTTTGGTACAAACAAAGAACAAACACCCTATTTCTTGCCTGAAAATGCTTGCAAACCTTCCAAACAAATGCTTCACTTGATTCCATACTGTACAGAAGCAAGGGCTGATACAGAAGCTGTGTGACATAAACACACATCTTCTAGGCAGTTCCTGAAGCCAAGCAGTATCTGTGGGGATCTTTGAATGATTAGGAGTTAATGTTCTACAAATTATGGGATTTGGAAAAATTTCTGATTTTAAAATAGTGTGTCGTATCATTATTTATAAAAAAAAGACAAATGGGCTGATTTAGATAACTGTAAGCCAACGCTTTTGACAACAATCCTAGAAAAATGCCAACAAAGGCTAAAGGCTAGAATGAACAAGTACTTATGGAATGTTAATAGAATGTTAATGATTATGCATCTATATATTAATAAATATGTATGTATATATAGAATTTTTAACAGAATAAATCTAGGGGATCAATTTTTTTTAATGAGATTTTTTTGTGTTCCTGTGTTGACACTCACAGAAACAGGATTTGTTAAAAGAAATAATTTGGGATATCTTGGAATAGGGTAAGGTCCATATTAGAAATCAAATCTCTTGAACAGGATGGTCAGTTACTGTCTGGATGCTGACAAGAGTTCCTGTAAGGGTCCTTACAACAGCACTTTCCTCTGCTGTAGGTCAGACTTACCTACAATTTTCTTTTCTGCTCGTGCCTTAAAATCCACTACTCCAGAACGTGCATGATCCACCACTGATCTTAATCTACATTCAAGAAGTTTCTTAGTTATTTTAGCAAAGTACAAGAGACCATCGTATGTGACAATTTCTGCATCTGCAGGAATAGTTTCTACTGACTATTTACAAATGCCTTATCTTTGCACAATCTGATCAATTTACAGTGGGAAGCACCTGAGACGAGAGGTCCATAGGGGTCAGATTCTCGACCCAGGATGTCAATCAACATTTTTAAAAATACCAGTTGGTTTAGGCACAGTGGGAGCTGCCTGGGGGGGAATCTTCAGGGCATTCTAGAAGTCCCACAAGGAATTCTCCTGAACAGATAGGTCAAATACTTTGTTGTGAAGGTGTCTAGGTGTTCAGCCACTTAGTCATCTGTTTTCAAGCCAGTGCATCATCTCAAATGAACAGCAGAGAACTTCCTGAACACCCAGGGAACTAATGACTTAAACATGGGCACACAGGCATAGCCTTGATACTCAGATGCATCACATTTAGAAGTAAAGAACAAACTCAAATTTTGTACTCATAAGTTAAGCTCCATAGTTCTTGCTATAGCTCAGTCAATGGTATTGCCATAACACAATTAGTTCTGTAAGTCATCATACTGATTCCATCCTTAAAATTCTGATAGTATGAGCATTGTTACACAAAATCAATGTGGCCTAGAATAAATTCATTTAAAAAACCAACAAAACAAAGCTGATTTAATGATAGATCACAAGCTTTAATTTAGAAATAATTGTGCTTTGAGATTATTATGATTATGCATAGATTCATGTTTTTATTTCAAACTAACTGGGTCAATATTTTTATCAATACTCTTGAAATAAATGATAAAATATTTGCTGGTGAATTTTATATAAATGTTGGAGGAGAAGTATATAAAGACGGTAGATTAGTTATACAAGCATACTCGATCATGTAATAAAGCAAGCTCATCTGAACAAATTGCATTTTAAATAGAGCTTCGATGTGATTAGAAATTCCATGTTTAAGAAGACTAAAAAGTCAATCTTTGTAATATAATTTTATTCAGATTCAGAACAAAGTCAATATATTTCAAAGCTTCCAGACAAAGTTAATTTCCACTGCCTTCCTGGTCCAAGAAACTATTAAATGTTTCAGAACTAGCAACCCAAATATCATCTGTAGCTGTGATGGTAGTTAAGCTAAGAACTGGAAATTTCAAGGCTCTTAACGCTCTCCCCTTCTGAGAACTCTCAAAGAGATGTGCTGGAAGCTTGAGCTCTTCAATGGTCTGCCAAGCTGACGAAGCAGGCAGAGGCGGCAAGAATTTCTGAAAAACATCTGAGATTTTGTCAACATCAAAATCTTGCAGAAGATTTCAATATTTATCAAACGACAAACTGCAATGAAAGATTCATTTTTTAAATGTTAATGAAGGCTGATGCAAGGCCAGACATAAAGGGAGGGATTCATGTGACAAATTTAGACATTGACAATGTAGGTATCTGCCTATTTTGGGTAGGTGTCTAAATTCAGTTTATGATCAGTGGGAAGATGTGACCAGATCATAGAATCGTAGAATGGTTAGGGTTGGAAAGAACCTTAAAGATCCTCTAGTTCCAGCTCCCCTGCCAACTGCAGGGACACCCTCCACTAGACCAGGTTGCTCAAAACCTCATCCAACCTGGCCTTGAACACCTCCAGGGATGGGGCATCCACAACTTGTCTGGGAAACCTGTTCCAGTGCCTCACCACCCTCAAAGAAAAAAAAATCTTCTAATATATAACCTAACCCTACCCTCTTTCAGCTGAAAACTGTTACCCGTCATCCTATCACCACCCTCCCTGATAAGGAGTGCCTTCTCATCTCTCCTGTGGCCCCCTTTAAGCACTGGAAGGCTGCCATAATGTGTCCCCAGAGCCTTCTCTTCTCCAGGCTGAACAACCCCAATTCTTTCAGCCTGTCCTCATAGGGGAGGTGCTCCAGTCCCCTGATAATCCTGAAATCCACCTAGATAGTTTTCTTCCACAAGTTATACTTTCCATGCCAATTCTGGAAATGTTTTCTCATTTCATTTTCAAAATCTGCCATTCTGTTCTGCATGTTGTCTTCCTCTTTGTCAACCTGTACGTGAAAAGAAACAGAACCTAGCTTCTAGATTATTTATTCCTCTTTAAAAACACTAGGCTGGATCTTTGAAGTAAAAGGATTCATGTTTTTTGTTGAGCTTCACTTTCCCAACTTTTCTTCGGTGTGAAGTTTAGACCATTAACAGATTAAAGTCACCCTGAAAAAGTCACTCTGGGTTTGTTTGGTTTTTTTTTTTTTGCCATGGAGTGACCAGGATTTATGTGAATAAAAATATACACATTTGTAATTAATGATTGGATGCATCAGCTTATCCTTGTTGTAAACAGATTTACTTGGTAATACTAGCAGTTGAGAAAGACCCTGAAGTTAACTGCGTGAAAATCTCCCTACCTTAGGATTAGAGAAATGTTATAATACTATGACTGTATCAAATTAAATGTCAGCCTCCAGAAACTGCAGGGCTCCATGCTGTTAGATTAAGAATTCTGTAGTTATTTATTAGTATTTAGGGAAACTACTAATCAGGATATGATGAATTGTAGCTTAAGTGTTGCAATGACACTAATGCACTATTTGATTGCTTTTCATAGTAATCCTTCCTTTTCTTGATGTAAGTGAATTTCATATTTGAATAGGTGTTTCAAATGCAAAAAATCTATCAACAGTAATTTCTTATTCTTGTGTTCTGCCCCTTTTGCACCTTCCTTTCATATTTACTTACTGTTAGTAGAGATAACTCTAACAGGCCACATCAATATGTGGTAGACTGGTTCCTGGAAGACTTTTTATTTGCACATCATGAAAAGATATAGAATCATTTCAAGCCTACTCTGGAGATATGAGACCACGGACAACTTGTGACAGGATTTGAGGCTCTAAGACAAGAAAAGGAGTTGCACCTGTAGTTCTAGCTGGATAAGGAAGAACTTAAACTTTAAATGCTGGTGAAGGGACTCAGACAATGTGCACCATAAAAAAAATTTTTTTGCCATCTGTGATGATTTGTTCTAAACATGAAGTATTAATCAAGATTAATTTATTACAAGCCGGACCCCAGAATTCTGCAATGTTGATAATCTATCATCACTTGAACAAAATATTTATTAGCTGCCCATTTCTGCCATTTTTGTCATCAGTATTTGAGTACTGTTTTCTTAACCTACACTGTTCTAATAACCTTATTACAATAATACATCAGTGCCTTCTAATTTAACCAAAAATACTCCAATTCCCTCATTCTCTTCCATTCTATTGATAATAATATTTTTATTTTATTTTTTGTTGCGGTTAGTGTTTATTGTAATGCATTTTATATATAGACGCTCAACATAACCCGCCATCCACTATGTTGTTTTGCATTGCTCCGAAGAAGAAGAAGGCAAGAGACAACCACAGCCACCGCAAAAAGGTCCAGCAATGGAAAGCAATACCAAGATATTCTTGCTCTATATGATAAAACACCACAAGGTTTTTTGCAGTGAAGATCTCTGTATCTGAACTAGTCACCCAAGATCCTTTTATAGTAAAAGAAAAGAGAAATAAAGAACAGTTAGAATACTCTTCATCTTACCCTAAGGTAGATGTCAAAACCAGATCAAATTAATTACGTTTTTTTTTTTTTTCTCCATTGAATATAACGAAAATTTAGGGTAACTATCTCAGAGATAAACATCAATAGTTCAGTGAAATTAAATCCTGTCACTTTTATTCAGTTATCATTGACAAGTCTATCTGACACTACCTAAGAAATTTTTTTAAGGGAGACATTGAACAGACAATAATCTGGCTTTTTGGAAAATTACAGGCATATCTAATTGCTGCGTGGAAGACAACCAGTGTTTCAGGTTGAAATATGACTAAAAAGATAGTGAAACCCTGGGCAGAGACAGAAAGTGATTTTATTGTTACAGAATGGGGAGACAAACATCTGGGAAACGTCATACCAAATGTTGGAAACAACTGGGTATTTAGGGAAAAGAATGATGGAGTATTGATAAGGAGTTTCAGGTAACATAATAAATGCTTTAATACACTCTGTTCGAGTCTGTCGTTATCTCAACCTCTATTGCCCCACGTTGGGCGCCAAAAAGGAATGTGATGGGTTGGCCCTTGGCTGGGGGCCAAACCACACACAC
>WKFP01014056.1:559649-573595 GCA_011057875.1 Pterocles orientalis
GAACGCAGGCTCCCCAAAGCGAGACGAATGCGGAAGTGAAAGCCAGTACTCCTAGAAGAGTCTTCTTCTAATATACTGGGTATACTGGATATGACGTGCATGGGATGGAATAATTGGTCAGTCTGCCTCTCAATCTTTACCCAAAAGCAAATCCCAGGCTAGAAGCCAGACTGTCTCTTCCCCCCCAAAAGGCTGAATGTATGTCCTTGAGAACAAATAGCAACATCCTAGCAGTAACTATAAACGTTCTTCTCTTATCAATTCTCTGCTGAGCAGGAACCCAAAACATAGCCTCCTGCCAGCTGTTCATGAAGAGAAGAGAAAAGGGAAAAAAAAAAACCAACTCCGCTCTGCTTAACCCACAACATAAGGAAAAGCTTACCAAAAGCTTTGTGGAAAACCATTTTGTGATATGCAAGGAACAGAAGATGAAAGAGCATTTAGGCATCAGAAAAATAAAATATATTCCATAAAAAAAAAAAAAAGAAAAAGTAATGAGAAAATTGAAGCAAAATCAGAGGAGAAAGAAAAAGCACTTTGGAAACTTTAAGCATTAATTTGATTCTTACTAGAGAGGTAGCAAGGAATCGTGATAATTAGGGGAAAACCAATTCCTTGAGGGAAAGAAAGTCTCTGAAGAAAGAAAACAAGTTTGAGAAGGAAAGAAGGCATGGAACTTCTGCAGCAGTTTTCAGAGACTGGAATCTGTCTCCTCTAGTTTTACACCTGGACCAATCAAACTAGAATCCCTACACAGGGATTCAGCGGAAATAAACTGGCACTTTTATTTGTTTGATCTTCTTAAGATGTCTGAGATAAGTTATGTCATAAGTATGATATTTTTTCCTAACAACTAACAGTGTAGAATGGTAGATACCAGAAGTTAAACAAGTTGTAAACAGTTCATTGAGGAAGAGACATGACAGAAGTGTAATACAAATGTCTTATAAGACCAGTAAGATGTTTGTAATTCTCTCTCCACTGGGAAGCAGGGTGATGGCTAAGTACCACTCTTTCTAAAGCTATCAGAATCATAAATGTGTAAGATCAAAACTGGAACAGGTTTTTGATGAAATACTACCCCCCCCCCTTTGATACTGCCCTCTGATAAATGTAAATGGAAAATAAATGAAACAAACAAATAAAAAGCTTTCAGCAGGAATGTTTGCTTTTGGTTTTGTTTGGGTTTTTTTTTTCTGTTTTCTAAATCAAGATTGCTATTTTTCTCTGCTCTTTCTTTTGGGGATTTTGTGTTTCCTGCTACTTATTGTAAGGGGACTTTGTGGTATATATATCTCAACTACTTTTCCCATAACATTTAACAAAAAAAACAACCATTTAGAGCTCTGGTAGAAAATTGTTATAAAGCATTTGAAGAAAGGAGAAAGGCTCTGAATAAGGCAAGACATTTGTTAGAACTTCAGGATTTGATAGATTATAAAAGAATAGCACATCCAGGCTCAGAGGGATATTAGAAGATCTAAGAAATCATGCTGGCAAAACTTCTATAGCTGTATTAATCACCATACTTCAGCAGAAAAGACATGGAATAAGATAAAAAAGAATAAAAAGGACAAATCTTTTGCAATACCTACTTCAATTAAGGGTGAAACTACTGTTGATTCACATATATGAAACATGCTAAGTGGAAGCTCTGCTAATGTTGGTGGTAACTATAGATTGATTTTATCTGCACCAAAAGAACTTTTATTATGTGATATTTTTTTTTGTTCAGTTTTTTCTGTTATTCTTTTTGAAATATGCAATTACATTCCAGAGGGCTGATATGAGACTGCTAGTACTATAGTATAGATTCTCTGGTTAATTTATTTGGGTTATTTTACCTCCATTAATATGATTCATGAAATCTAAAATCACAGAAGGCAACAGTTGTAACAGTTTATTGAACTTAACTAGAATTGTTTGAAGAGATAAAAAAAAAAGGAATTTTAACTTCTTTGGACATTTGTTTCTTTAACAAAATGTTACATATTTAAACATGGAATAATATTTTCTGTATAATTAATTGAGGTTTTGTTTCCTATAATAGAGACTCTTTGTTACGCTATATAGGTCAGTTAAAAGCAGAAACAGTTTATAGATTTTTATAACATTTTCTAAGCTCCTTTTAGAATCTCTAAGTTTCCTCAAGGAAGGTTTGTCTGCTTTGGCTGGATTCATCTATCTTCTTTCAGAAATGCACCGATATATAAGTGTTTATCATGCAGCTGGTATTACATAAAAAAAAAATGAAATTTTGAAGTCAGTGTCCTGACTTTTCAAGCTACTTGAATATTACACAGCATTAGTTGGTGTTCACAGGAAAAAATCTTGCTTTCTCCTTGTCAGAAAGACCTGGTGCTTGTATTTTTCCTTTTATAAGCTTGCTGTTCACTGAAGCCCCAGGGAAACCTGAAGCTAATCCCTGTGAGAGGAAGAGGCTGGATAGTGTTGCCATTGCCCTCCCACCTTCATCTGATCAACTGCTTTGCCTGTGAAAGATAGCCAGGGTATATATTACTGTTAGCCCAAGACATCACAGGAGTCCTAAATTCTTCCTCATAAAACTTCAAGTTAGATGCAAACAGCATACCGTATCATGTTTTTGCTTAATATATTTTTGTTGTTATTTTTCTCTTACGCAACCGTCTAAATATTCTTCTTACTAGTTCAGGGTAGGATGTAGTCATGATGTGTGTAAAGGCTTCATATAGCTGCTCAGCTGCTTCTCTATCAAATGAAGTAAATGGTGTTTCTCAATGGACTATGGAAAAGTGGGAGGAATGTATTCCTCTCCCATGCCCTCCTCTCTGGCACATCTGCTATTTCATGTCTATGTGTGTGTATATATGTATGTATTTATATTTTGTATGTGAATTTGCATCGGCAATGTTTCAGATAAATACTTCAAGATTCAAGTGTCTGTGGTTATGCACAGCTAAAACTGCACAATGATGGGAGGCAAATTTTCTGTCCTAGGGGAAAATCCAGTCACTTCAAATTTCATATCTTTCCAAATTTTATGGAAAATTTAAAATGCTGACATTTCCAGTGATAACTAAATTTTAGAAATACAACATCACAGAATGGCTGAGGTTGAAAGGCAGCTGAGTAGGTGTCTAGCCCAACCATCCACAGAGCAGGGTCAGATAGAACAGATTGCTCTTGGCTGTGTACAGTCAGGTTTTGAATACCTCCAAGAATGGAAAGTCCACAACTTCTCTGGGCAACCTGATCTAGTGCTTGGTCACTCTCACAGGAAAAACATGTTTCCTGACGTTCAGAGGGAGCCTCCTGTGCTTCATTTCCTGTCCATCACCTCTGGTTCTGTCACTGGACACCACTGAGAAGAAGAATGGGCTCCATCTTCTCTATGCCCTCCCTTTGGGTATTTACACACTTTGGAAACATTCCAAACAGTCTCAGCTCTCTCAGTCTTCCCTCACAGAAGAGTTGCTGCTGTGCCCCGTTTGGAAAAGGACTCATGCTGGAGAAGTTCTGGAGAAGGACTCTCCTATGAGAAAGGGACTCCACGTGGCAGCCGGGAAAGACTGTGAGGAGGAAAAAGCGGCAGACTGACTGAACTCCCCTCTCCCTGCCCACCTGTGCCACCGGGGTGGGGAGAAGGTACAGAACAAAGCCTTTGGGCTTTGGGAAGAAGGGAGGAGTGGGGGAGAAGTGTCTTTCTTGTAAGATGTGGTTTTTCTCTCTCTCAGGATTCTGCTTCTTGTTGTAAATAGTTAATAAATTCAATTGTTTTCTTGTTCTTCACGAGTCGTGTCAGTTTCTTGCCTGTGACCCTGAGTGGTGAGTGAAACTCTTCCTGTCCCTGCCTCAGCCCACCAATTGTTCAGCAAAACTGTCCCAGTGGTTTTATAAACCATGACAATGTTCTTCGTCATTTTGTTTTCTGTCTTCCTTTAAGACTCATGATAGGTTCAGGTGGATCCTTCTGGAGAGAGGGGGCCAGAACAGGGGAAATTATTTTTTTCTTGGGGAGCAACTGCTCCTCCTGAAGGGAGAAGACAGAAAGGTGCAACACTTCAAGTCTTCATAGATCAGATGGAGACTTATGTAGTCCCATCAACAGAGTGTTTCTTTGCATACCCTGGGTCTGACCAAGAGGAAAACTTCCTAGGGACCAGACAGTGCAGAGATCCGATGAGCTTCCTTTTAAACAAATTACTTATTTTTGAACCCTCTGATGAACAACTGAAATAGAATCAATTATTTTCTTATCATTAGGCCTTTCTTAAAGCCTTTACCTTTCCATCTATAAATATATACTCTAATCAAGAATGTAATTAATACAATGTTCCCGTGAAGCTGTTCTTGCAGCTCTGTACAGACAAGTCACCTATTTCCAGAAACAACTATAAATAAATGAACATTTATAGCAAGTAGGTCAATTTTTAAAGGATAATTAGGCATAAAAGACATACAGACAGACACTTCTTGTGAGGCAGTTTTTCATCATTCTCTGAAATCCATCTGGATGCCATCAGGTCACCATGACTACATTTAAATCCCTTGAAAGCCTGGGTCCTATGCACTAAACAACTTTCTGAAGGATCACCTCTCTAAGGGGTCTAAGCATTTTCCTATTGTGCAATGCATGGAAAAAATATAAGCACAGTGAGAGGATAATTAAGCTCACCGAAGACTTGACCTGCCCTTTGGAGGATCTGACCTTTTTACTTCAGCGTAAAGGAATCCAAGAACAACTATGATCACAGAACAGGTGCTGAGAATATTTGCGATGTCCACACCCACAGGACCTTTGCAAGGCAGAATCAAGATTATTTGTAGAGTAAAGGCATTTATAGCCTGCACAAAGAAGCAGATCAGCAGGCAATACACGCCAGGGAGGGCAGTAAGAGTATTGAACTTGACTCTGGATATCTGTACAGGCATGTACAATACAGCACAGAAGTATACACTGTCTCAGACAATAGAATTAATCTAGTCAGAGAAGTGAAATCTCCAGATCAGCTCGCTTACCATACTGTAGATTAGCATTTTTTCACCCCTTGTTAGAGTTGTTTGGCAGGTAAGCTTCATTTTCAGTGCAAAACAGTCATGCTGCTTTACGGTCTACAAAAATGAATGCATAAATAAAAACTAAGGTTTTTGGCAGATGCAAAGCAGTTTCAACATAAATGATTGGGCTACCTGCAGTATTAAAGAAGTGTCATTAAAATCAGTCTGTTTCCTGTATGGGAGTTACTACATGCTGCATAAAATCCTGTTTCTCCTGGCTTTGATATGAAGTCACTGAAGCCCAATCATAGAAGTAAATAAGCTACTTAGCATCAGAGAAACGTATCTCACAAAAGCTGCTTTATGTGTTTGAACATTTTGAAATTGCTGTTCTGCTGAATTTAATATGTCCAGGACTCTAAAGCAAGATTTTGTTATTTAACTATCATAGATCTTTTTATAAAAATTAGATTTATTTGTTACTATTAAGAGCTTGCCAGTCCATGTTAATAAGAAATTCATCAATTGTATCCCAGCTTTACATAGGCTATTTTTGTTCTGAAATACGGACACTGGCACGTGTAAGCAGGTAGGGTTTTGAAGATTTGCCAGCCCTCATATCATAAGCATAACACATTTCCTTTTGTAGAAGGAAATGTTTTATACAAAATGATAGTTGCGAAGTTTACAGGGTACTAACAGCTTGGTAAATCTGACTGAAAGAATATCTTTAGTCTAGCAGCAATAAACCTCAGCAGTCCAGCAGGAGAAGGCTTATCTGTGTCAGCTTTAGAAACAGGGAAAGTGATTTATTTCACCTCAGGCCAAGCATTTTATAGATACATAATCCTAAAATTTTACTCTGCCTCCCATCCAAATACATAAATGCATGCTCTGCATCCCACTATTGACTTCAACCCTACCATCCCCCTTGCACTGCGCTGTGGGATGCAGTGCTGGCTAACTCAGAAGCCAGACGACTGTGAAAGGACACACTGTGAAGGCTATAAAAGAAGTTCACATATTTCTGTGTTGATGTGGAATGAGGGAGCACAGAACAACAGAAATCTGCACGCATCTGAAATAACACACTTCTCTAAATTGGTACATTCAGTTAATTCAGCTTACACAGCACTACATCTAGACCTCCAAATCTTGTTTAAATTTTCACTACACTGCCTCTGATCGTGTCGCATACTTGTCACTGGGATTTCACATTAGCCAGGTAAAAATAAAAACATTCCTAGAAATAATATTACCTAAAGTAAAAATACACAGCATACCAGTATGCTTTCTTAATGTGATTTTCTTAGGCAATTCAAGCTATCTGTACTGTCTTTCCCCAAATTAAAGGAGCCTTGTCTGGCTTCTGTTCAAGCAAGCAGACTGGGATATCTCTGTGTACCCTGGAAAAGTTGTCTCATTGTGCTGGTACCAAAAAAAGTAGCCCTGAAGGGTGACTATAGTGTGATCTGCATTTATGCAGATTCAGGTAATGTAATATACTGCTCTATGAAGCACAAGAGGAATAATGGCATGGGAACAGTGTTGAAGCCTTGTCTCAAATTCCTCCCTCCACATCGTCAATCCTGAACAAAGGCAGAGTTTTCTGTTGCACTAAACTGATTTTACCCACTGAGAGGATAAAAATTAAGAAAAAAAAAGACAGTATAAAAATTGAGGTCAGTGTCATGACTTGTTGGTACTAACTGTAGTTAGTTCTTAATTGGAGACTGATTCTCATATATCTGATTTATCATATTTGGAATATACAACAAAGATCCTTTTAAGGACTTGCCAGTAAAATTGCATTCACTAGTTTTGATTTCATAAAAGTCATCAGGGAAAAATATACAAACAAAAAAACCACAGCAAGAGTGTTTATAAAAACTGAAGATGTAGGCATAGATTAATTTCCTTCAATCAGCGAAAAAAGGCCAATTGAACCAAAACACCATTTTATTCAGGACCAAAACTACTTGCTAACTCATCTCTTATCAATTCAGAGGATAACTTGAATGGGAGAAAAAAAACAAAAAAGAGACTAGTGACAGTACCAGTACTTGAAATAATTTTTTAAAATATTTTTTCCTTAAGAAAAAGGTAATTATTTCAATTCTGTTTGTTTGTTTTTAAAAATAAAATGTCAAAATGTTAGTTTGAGGAAAGGATGCAGGATTAAATAAACATTTTATATGATCAAGGTGGGAATTTTTCTGTTTCAGTGAGAAATAAAAGAACAGTTTGAATCAAGGTGAAGCACACCTAGAGCCTCTGAAAGGGCAAGCAGTAAACCAGGGGGATGAAAGGCTTTTAAGATTTTTTTAGTAAATCATAGAATGGTTTCAGCTGAAAGGGACCTTAAAGATCATCTAGTTCTGACCCCCTGTCATGGACAAGGACATCTTCAACTAGATCAGGTTGTTCAAAGCCTCAGCCAACCTGGTCTTGAACACCTCCATGGACGGGACATCCACAACTTCTCTGGGCAATCTGTGCTAGTGCCTCGTCACCCTCATAGCAAAAAATTTAATCCTGATATCTGATCTAAATCTACACTCTTTCAGCTTAAAACCATTACTCCTCATTCTGTCAAAGGTCAAAATGCATTATACGTACAAATCCCAGTGGAGTCAATGTGTTGTGATTGATGGTCATAAATCAAAAACAGCTTCAGACACACAAGAGCTCAAGCCTGTCCTCTAATTTAAATGAGATGCTGGAGTGAATAGAGAGGGTCCAAATGAACGAATGTAAAGGAAAGAAGAATACATGTTTTGGGATCACAGATGCTCAACGTTTCATCTTTTAATATTTCAGGCACTATATGGTAAAAATAGTCTCAGTTTAATGGGATTTTTCTACTAATTTTAGCCATTATCATTAAACTTCAAGTATTAATAACTGCAGTTATGCTTCCTTAATTTTGTCATTCTTTGCTGCATTGGTGGAAATGTTTTATCTCTTCATCAACTTCCGTCCTAGTCCAGCTTTCACTATCACAGTTGTTTCCACAGGAAGACTGTTTCTGCTGAAAGACTGTAAAGCTATTCATGCTTTATGTAAAATCAGTGACAAATTATATAGTGATTATATAGGATTGTAGAAATGAGTAAGGTGGAAAATTCAAAACTTCTTCAGAAAAGTCATCAGGTCAATTATTAGATAAAAAACTTTTGCCTGCTTCTGTTGCTAGTTTTAGCTATGGCAAAAACGAGAAATAAACTTGCAAGGAGAATTTGGCTTTTAATTATGATTTACGCTAAGATTTCCTGCATTTCTTTGCCAGTTACCACAAGTGGGAGGTTAACAAGGAAAATTTGTGTCAAAATGAGGAAAAACAGTGGGTTGGTATCAAACACCTACTCAAGCATCTATGTAAATACTTACAGAAACCAAGAGCAAGTTGTAGATGAGTGCAGATAAATGGATTGCCTAGACATTGCTGAAAAAAAATGATGGGATTAAATGTATAATTCTAGGTTTTCAGAGCAAAAATGAAGCTCTATGTCTTCTTACACATACAACACACATACCTGTGAGTTCTTCTGACTTCTATGATCAGTTAAAGAAGTGAGAGTTTTAATGACTAAGAACTCTGTTTCATATCAGTTGCTGCTGCAGAGGTGCCTTATCCAGACAAACTAAGAGTTATTCTATATGGAACTAAAACAGAGAGTAATGAGAGAAAAAGTTGTCTTTATTCTTGCCAGAGAACTAAACAAGTGTCTCTTGGATACGATTAGCTAAGTATAAAGAGGGCCTTTGGAAAAAGGGACCACAGATTAATATACAAAGATTTGCTTTGCCCATCAAATAAAACTAATGCAGTTAATTTTATTGTGGTCAGTATCTTTAAATCACTTAAACACGGGCACGACTTCTGAGATGTGGGAAAGTCAACTAACCAATGCCAGTAAATTTATAAAGTGTTGCTAGATTAAAAATCTTGTAGGCAAGAAAAAGTATTCTTAGTGTACTACACTCAATAAATACACAAAAGGGAGCAAGAGGCACTGGAGAGACTGTAGAGAAAAAGATGACTTCTAAAGGACTTTGGTGAGAATCTTTGCAGATACAGTTATTTGGGGAAATTATACAGCTGTACGGGAAATGACTGAAACGTCAGTTAAACTGTCAATGTCGCAAGGTCTTTTTGTGATCACATAAGGTGAAGTTATTTTTTAAAGAGGTAAAGAACTTCATAAAATCTTCATTTCTGCTCCTAGAGATTTTTTTTTCCAAAAGCCTAAATATTCCTAAAGGTACTGAGTTATGCTATCTCAAAAAAAGCGATTCAGAGAGTATCAAAAAAGAAGCAAAAAAAACCCAACTGTAATATTATGCTATATATACAGTAAAAGACGAAGTACATGTCATCTTTTGTAACCTGAAATGATTACGAACAAATGTAAAATAGCACAACCACATTTGGTATCCAGTACAACTTACTGAATAGGAAAAAATATAATGGATGTACATTTTTGCTTATTCAGATGCACTCAAACTTTGTTTTGGCATTTTCAGAGATAAAAAGCAAAGATGATGTTTTTGCAGTCATTCTCTCTGAAAATAGAGCATGTTTACTGTGAACAGAATGACATTGTTTGCTGACTTCTGTAACACTGCTCTTGCTTGAGAAAGGAGTAAACACAAAAGGAAAGGGGAATTGTGTTTTGGTTCAGAGAAGTGGATTAGTGATCTGTGTAAACATGATGCAGTGTTTATTTAGAGGATTTCTGATCTACAAACACATAAGGCTAAATCCTGGACCTATTGAAGGCAATGGCATAATTGTCCCTTGACTTTAGTAGAACCAAAGAATAGGCTCAGCACATTTTAATACCATAAAATTTCTCACTCCAAGAGAAAACCTGACTGGAATAACTGTCTTCACAGCTCAACACTTCCATATCCCAAAATCATTGACGTGAAGAGTGTTTGTGGGCTCACCATGAAAACATTATATATACTTTCCTTCTGAAGAAACAAATAACCTTAGTCTGAATCCACAGTATTTCTTCACAATATTTACTGACTAGATTAGCATCATCCTATCAATAACAGATGCACCGACTTTCTGACGTTTTTTCTTTAACAGAATCAGCTATTGATACATATTAACTTTTTAAAATACCGGACAGCAAAATTACAACTTTCACTGAAACACATTTTTCCACTATTTATTTGCTTATCTTCTTTTCTAATTTTCTATTCAGTAGAGAAAGAAAGAGAGAAACAAAGAAACACAAAAAAAGTCCCTGTTTCGTTATCTGAGAGGTCCATTTTGATCACCTTCTTTAACTATGAATACTATAGATTAATTCTCTGTCTTTGGCAAATTTTATCTTGTCATAGCATTCTTAGGACATTTTGGTTTTCCTAATACTCTTTTATTCCTATTCAGTGTTTTTTTTAAAGTAATCAATCCCACTGTGTCAATCATGGCTTTATTTCTTTAAAAGGTTTGTTCAACCCTAGATAAATGTCAGCTTGTTCTCCTTTATCTCTGTTATCTTCCAACCTGTTCTCAAATGCAGCAGCACAGTCCACATTTGCGTCACTCGTTGTGTTTCATAACATTGGCTTGTGATCTGCCATGCTATAGCTATGAAGCCCATGAATCCTGTGAAGAATCAGAAGTTAGTACCCTTTATGGAGCTAGAGCAACACAGTAGTCCAGGTTAATTATGTTTAGGTTAATATAAGTAAATAATTTCTATTTATATAAGTTGGTGGCTATTTAGGTTTTCAGACTATTGGTGAAGTCAGGCCTTTAGTCAAAAGTATATTCTACAATTATTAGAGAATTAATTACAGTTCTAGGAAGATATAGTGTTAGTACATTTTAGTAAACAGTTACTCAAAATCCTGACTCATCATAATTAGAAATGACCGTTGATAAAGTTACCTCCTATTTCCACAAGGTAAATCATACAATTTTTCTGAGATTTTAGTATTAATATGTAGTAAAAACAAAAAAGTCAGCTGCATAAAAAAGAATTTCTCACTTGTAATAGTCCTCTAAATTAAAAATATAATCATTTACACCTCCAAAAATATAAAACCAAACTGAGATAAGAACAGATTAGAAACCTAGCTGTTGTTCCAAACACATACTGACAACACTCAGAGAGACACAATTTCAGTTGTTATCCCGGACTTTCCTGAAGGCCTCAGGTTCTTCCTTAGGGTTATCTTCCACATCTTGAATTCATGAATGCTATGTCAAGAAAGCATATAAAACTGACATATATCTCACATAGTTCAGCTTTGGAAGAGAAAAAGGTGGGGGTTTTCTAGGGTAATACTGTGAAATTATTCCACAAAATACAATTCCAATATATAGAATTTTGCAACTTAAGCACATTAGGTACATCATTAGTTCTATGAAATTCACCCATATTGTGTGAGGAACAAATTCATCCCAAAATTACTCTACCAAGCAGGTCCAGGCAGGGAATGGAATTCTGATATTCACATGCAAACATCTCAGGATCTCTCTTTGGCCAAGACTGGCTGGAACCTTAGAGAAAATGTCTCTAACAGACATTTTTATGCATAGTTTTGGGTCAATGATTCAGTATTCACTTATTTGTGTGTGTCACCAGGTCAAGTTCAAGCATACAGATATCTGGAAGTATTTAGAAGCAATCCATAATGTGTTAGGAAATACCAAGGAGAGTCAACTTCAGAAGAGAATGTAAAAGGAAAGAACTGCAGCATTATGGAAGCAAGAACTGTTTCAGAGGGAATGCTGAATACAGAAAAAACATTTTAGGCCCACTGAGCATGAAGAGCAGTCAGAAGAAGCAAATACTCACAAATAAAAAAGTAATATAAAAATCAAGTGCCTAAAATGGGTACCCAACGTACCCACTCCTAAAATGGGAGTCCTGGGTACCCAAGCAAACCTGACAGTAAAAAGAACAAAAGGATAAGGCTTGTGGCAAACTTTAGACAAGAGAATTGCTCATTCAATTCAATGTGTTCAGAAGCAGAAAACAAAGGTGGTGCAAGTGACACCAGTACACAAATACCAGCGGGAAGAGAAATACCATGGGGACAGAGAAGGTCCTGGGAAAAAAAGCACCCCCCAGGACTTCATTACCAGACAAACAGCAGCACCTTTATGTGGCTCAACCCTAGTAGCAATTGCTTTAAATTTCCTTGATCCAGGTCTTTTGTTCACTCTTTCAAGCTGTGTTTTATTGCTCAACATCTTTGCACAGTACAGGTGATGATCAATGCTACCCTGCGCAGAGATATTTGGCATACACACCCCACGTGTAATCTGCGGAAGTGTTTGGCACTGCAGAGTCACTGTGGCTGTGTGGGACATAGTTTTGTCCCATGGGCCCT
Organism: Pterocles orientalis; assembly: GCA_011057875.1. Taxonomy (NCBI): domain Eukaryota; kingdom Metazoa; phylum Chordata; class Aves; order Pterocliformes; family Pteroclidae; genus Pterocles; species Pterocles orientalis. The sequence continues at coordinate 571,992 of WKFP01014056.1, forward strand.
GGGGAGCATGGGGACCACTGTACCTTCCTGAGGGCACAGCCTGGCTTGGGAAACAGCAGATGCTGAGGCTTCAACTTCACTCCAACCCTTCTTGGCTCTAGGAAATAAAGAGAGAAGAGTCTAGGAATCCCTAGAGATGTGTATTACCCTGCTGTTTGGATTCAGAGAGGCCACACAATGGCAAAATGGCTTTTGCTTCATACTTTTAGCAAACCAAAACAACCACCACTGCCACTTATTTCTTTGTGCCTTCAGCAGGGCTGAGCAGAATTGATTCCATCTAGTTGGACTGAAATATGTCAGTAATGGGAACAAATGGCTCAACCGAGAGGCATTTTTAAAAGACTGTACAAGACCATGAAATGTCTTGTTACAAAGAGCAGTTCATTCTCCTAGCTCATCCTTACTTTCTGAAGAACTGGAAACCGTGAAGGTTGGTAATAGGAGGAAAGATGAACCTTGGTGGAGAGATTTTCAAAGTTATAAAGGATGCTGTGCTGGTTTTGGCTGGGATAGTTGTCACTTTCTTCATAGTGGCTAGTATGAGGCTAAGTTTTGGATACGTGCTGGAATCAGCATTGATAACACAGAGATGTTTTCATTACTGCTGAGCAGTGCTGACACAGAGTCAAGGCCTTTTCTGCTTCTCACCCCACCCCACCAGTGAGTGGACTGGGGGTGCACAAGGAGTTGGGAGGAGACACAGCTGGGACAGCTCACCCCAGCTTACCAAAGGGATATCCCATACCATGTGGCATCATGCTCAGCATACAAAGCTTGAGGAACAAGAAGGAAGGGGGATTGTTGAAATACTAGGGCCTGAGTAGTGAGGCCCTGAACCAAAGTTAACCTCTAGGTGAACCTCACAACCTAACAATATACCTAATATGTATAATATTGTTCACATATACAATATATAACCTTTTGAATATATGCCAATTTATAAAAGCTTTATAGAGAATTGCTGTTAACACTTACTGTAAAGTAACAGTTGTGTAACATTAGCCCCACTTGCCAAAGAGAGAGAAACCTATCTCAAACCTTCAAACAGACCTCTACGTGACAGAAGGTAGCAGGGAGGTGACAGACATTGTTTAAAGACAACGATAAATCTTAAATCAAAGATAACCAGACACCTTTACTTCTTCTTAACCTTTTCTCAGGCTCTGGCCAAGCACGGGAAAAAGTTAACAAGGAAGAAAAAAACTACACCAGATGTAACTTAAGAGAAAGTTGTTTATTTAACTGTATAAAAGCGGGGACCATTTGCAGGGAAATTTGGAAGCCTTCTCTATACAGTGGACGCACCATTAAGGAGATTTCCCAATTGCCAGGATGAGTTCTCCAAATCCTTCTCTGTAAACGGGCTCCCCAGCGTCTGCGGATCTGGATGATGGTAGTACAGGGCAATTGGTGATTGGTATCCTTCTTAATCACTATTGCTAACTCTATGTAGTAATGATTAGGTGTATTGCCTTTTTTTGTGCTTGCTATAGTAGTTTGCTTGTTGTCTTGCTGCTTCACCTTATCTTGCTTTATTTTCTCTGTACTATTTTCCTTATTACTTTGTCATTTTGGACATAGGTAAAAATAAGTTTACTTTT
>WKFP01014056.1:575588-587960 GCA_011057875.1 Pterocles orientalis
TTTTTTTTTTTTTTTTTTTTTTTTTTTTTTTTTTTGGTGCCTGTGTCCTCTGTGCTATCCCTGTTGATTGTCAAAACAGATGTTTGGAGTGATGGTATTTGTTTTTACAAGTAACTGTTATGTGTGATGCTTTCCTGGAGATGGCTGAACACCTACCTGCCTATGGGAAGTAGGGAATGAATTCCTTGTTTTGCTTTGCTTGTGTGCACGTCTTTTGTTTTAACTATTAAACTGCCTTTATCTCAACCCACGAGTGTTATGACTTTTCTGATTCTCTTCATCTAAGTGTGGGGGAGTGAGTGAGTGGCCACACGGTGCTTATTACTGGCTAGGCTTAAACCACAACAGATGCTTTGTTGCCCATTTTCTATAAACAAGAGCCATTTCTGTGTCTTTCAAAATCTTCACTAGTATGACATAAGCCTTTCTTCAGGAAGTCAGACTGTTTGACCATGTTTCTTTTGTTATAGGCTGAAGGATAAAATTAAGAAACGCTTCCTGAAAATGTTATGACATGGATATAGGAAACTGTAACAACAGTTTCATTAGAATATTTTGATTTTTTTTAAAACATGGACTCCTTCACAACAGTTGTTGTAGGAGGCTTTAACCTGAAAATAGCCACAACTTAAATCAGACTTCTGCACAGAAGAGGCCACTGCTGCATTAGCAAAATGGTGTGGGAAGGTTCGGGTGTAAAGGATTCAGTGTTACACAGTTATTCACATTCTGAAGGAATATCTAAGTGACATTTTTGGACATAAGAACACTTTTGTAAGAACAGAAAACAGGAGTATCTAGACTCCAGCAAGTAAAAAGGCTGAAGAAAGAAACTGGAAATACCTAAGCACGCTCTCATATCTCTTAGCAAAAAAATAAGCAGGACATGCTTTAAAATCTTTCCATTTCTCAAAGAGTGAAAAAGAATGGGAATGCTCTTCAAAAGCAGGATAAAGATTTTGTTTGTGAAAGCATTACTGTATGAAAGTAAGTGCTTTTGGTGCTTCTGACAGAAAGATCCTCCTGGATATCTTTAGTCTGACAGGAGAAATTGTGAGCATTAGCATGAGGGATAGGTTTGTACTAAAGATAAAAGATAAAAAAACAGTTCACAAAAAATTATAACAGCTAAAACCCTCTTTTACTATAAATAGTTTAATGCTGCAGATTTTTCTTGCCATGAAAGAAAAAAAAAGTGTTGCAAAGCTTAGTGTGACAACACCATTAGGAGTTTAAATTCACACAGATTAAATCAAACAGCTTTAGAAAATGGCTGACCGTGGTGATAAAGTGGCTGTAAGGCAGGCTGGCAGAAAAGCACTTTTCTAATAGTGAGGAGTATGCCCTAGGTGCCAACATACTAGGCAGATTATTGGCAACAATACACTTGAGAAGTATAAATAAAATTCTTCTATCACACCTTTTGCTGCCAAATTAGTGCAGCAGCTATACAGTCACTTATCCTTGCTTTCTTTGCAAACTGTAACTTACTACCATCACTGACAGTAAAAAAACCCAAAAAAAGTCAAGCTCTGCTTTTCTGTCTCTTTGTGAGACTGCTTTTTCCCATTAATTGAAAATTGACTGACACAGTTAACACATGAGATTAACTGGATGCCTTTGTCATACCAACATCCAGCAAGCCAGATTTCAGTCCTCAGAAGTACAAGAATATTATGACTTGCTGCTCAGTTCCAGCTGTGTGTCAGATCATGCCTTTAGCTTACTTTCTATGGATTCTAGGGAGAGAAAGATTGGATACTGTTCTGTGTGTGGAAGTCTTCCATCATAAATCATCCATGATATCTCAACCCCTAAGTCCATCCTAACATTTTTGTTTGCAGAATATTGTCTCTCGATTTATAGCTTATAAGTCACTTTTATATTCTAGAGCCAAAACCAACATAGTGTTATTGTAGTTTACTACTGCTGCCTAATCCACTTGTGCACTGATTTCAATGGGGTCATGTTAGCATGGAACTGCTGCATTCAGAATCGTTACATGAATTTTTCAGTGTGCATTGCAGCAATATGTACTCCTAGCACACATTATTTTTCTCACATTGAACAGAGAAAAAAATGCTATAATAAAGTGTAGCATTAAAGTCTTCAAATAGACCTTTTTTGATGTTGTTTCCAACAAAATGGCAACTGGATAACAGGAAGAAATTTAGGTTACCATTGAGGTTACCATTAAGAGAACAAAAGGCACCTCTAGGTTAATATCCATGCCTACCAATCTGTTTCAGTTTTATCTATGAGGAATATTGTGCATGTCTCCACACTTTCTGCAGATTACTAAATGTTTCTGCTCAGTAATTCTGGTTTTATATGATTTCATAAACATAAGAGTTGTTTACTTATTGCTTATTTAATTACTGATTACTTATTATACTTGCAGGTCAGTTTAAGGTGTAATAATATTAGCATAGTCAGGTTTCTCTACAGTCTCAGAGATGATGGCAAAGAAGCTCCAGTTACCAAAGTCACATATCACAGACTACTTCCTACATTCAGTTATTTTACCCTGACTAGCTGGTAGAATGGGTTATTTTACCCATTCCTTCCACCACAAAACCTGACCACAGCCATACTACCGTAATTTCTATAACGCTTCTGAAACTGTAGCTGCTAAGAACTAAAATGCCTTTCAAAATGTCACCAAAGTTAAGCAGAGGTCATACCCTAGATAACCTTTCTGTGCAAGTGGTTTGACTTCTGTCATCCTCAGATTTCCTGTGCATCCTCGCATTTGTTTCATCTTTGCATGGATTTACTGCATTCAAAACTCAACATTGTCTTGAAGAGATTTCCTGTGTTGTAAGTCTGCCCAACACAACAGCCTTCAGACATTACAGCTAGACAGGCAAAATTCTGTCACTTGCTTCTTCCCCACGGACAAAGACAAACCACCAAATTCATTTGGTGGCAATCATTTGCTTGTACTGCCTTATAAAAAACTATGTTTCTCCTAGTGCCAAATGATTAATATGCTAAAATACACCAGTTCAGGACAGGTTAAATCACATAGACACATAGGAACAATAATTTCTTTAGCTCTTAGTAAGACCTGGAGGAACGAGTTTGGATAGCATGCATGAAAAGTGTAGAGTTTACCTGGAATGACAAATGGTTACGTCAGCCTTGGCACCCAGACAGTGACACTGATCTACCAAATCACCAATACTTCTCACAGTTCAGAGCTCCTTTACATTCACAGATGAGCTCCTGTGTAATCCTTAGGGGAAAGTCATATATAGCAAATATGAAATTTTGTCTGCTCAGGACTTCTGAGCCATAAGGTTTAAGTATAATAACAGCAGGGTTTAAAAAATGAAACTGCAGAGTAAATTAGTACTACTTCATCCACAGAGAATGAATAAAACATAAAATAGTTTTAATTAAAAAAATTGGTAATAATATTTCAGAGATAGAACTGAAGTCGTATTCAGCAAGGTATAAAATTGATCCAACTGAAGAAACTTTTTGTGTTACTACCATGTGTCAGTGTTCCTCATGTATCCTAAGCTACAAAGTGCTATACAAGAGCCACACACTCTGACAAAGTGCTAATCCATCTTAAGTTTGATTTGAGGTAAAACTGGTTGAGGTGTACCACCTTGGGAGGATATAGCAATGGATGCTGCATCTGAGTTGAGCAAAGACATTCTTGTATTTCAATACATTTCCACAGAAGGTGTCATCTACAAACATGGACCTGAAGTTACAAAGTGCTCCCAGAACTTTAAGATAAAATATTTCACCACGAGAGAACATAAGTATGACACTTCTTATTTTCCTGATGAGTTGTATAAAGTAGTTCAGAACAGAATAGACTTTTAGGAATCTTTATCCACTTCAGATCCTTCCAATATTTTTTCATATCGTAGATGAAGAGAGAAAGATTATTAGTATTATTATTCTTCTGTCTCAGTCATCTATATATATATATATCTGGTATGCCATTATTTACCCAAAAAGGTAAGACTTGTGCAAGATTCATCGGTTTCATATAGTGTTCTTTCCCACTTGAGCTCTGGCATCACCAGCTGAAGGACTGAATGTGACCTGTAGGGCTTCTGAATTCAGGAGTACTGGTAACTGTAGTGTAGTGCTAGATTTTTTTAGAGAAGGCAAGTAGGCTGGTGCTCACTGTGAAGTACACTGTGACTGAGGTACAACTGTCAAAACTGCAGCAACCTCCATGTGGGCAGGAAGATTACACAGGTCAGCAGGGTGTACTTGCAAATGGCATCTTTTGACTGCAATGCAGAGGAGAGAGCAGTTACTATTAGGATGCTTATTTCTGTTTCTAAATAAGAAAGGAGCCTTAAGGATTATTTCTGTTTTTCATCTAGATGCTGTTCAAAATAAAATGCATTAATAAAACTTCTACATTTCCTTGGACCTAGGTCCTCCAACTTTACCCCATCTGTGAGCTTAATACTGCCAGATGCATAAGAGCTCGGCTGTAACAGCAGCCCTGGAGAGCATTTATCCCCCCTCAGCTGTGAAGCTGATAGCAAGGGTACTATGTTGAGGCAGGAAAAAGTGTGATGGAACTTCTTCACATAGAGCAGGGGACAGGACAAAGGTTTGCCACTGGTCAGTGGGCTTGAGAGACACATAGTATCATATTTACAATCATATTTTTAAGGAAAAGAATAAAAGACCCTTGTTCATTACACTCAAAGCAGATTTGCAGATGACATTCTTCACGCAAGTTTCTGAGATATATTTCCCAACTATATGAAGGCAGCTCCTCTGCAACCGTGAATCAGTCTCCAGGGACAGAGAGATACCAGTACAGCCTGGTGTTCAGTGCTTCCTATGGGCTAGCCCTTTGTAGCTTCTGCTTACTTACTATGCAGAGTTAGGTAAATTATTCTCCTGAGAAACCTGACTTTCACTACAGGACATATACAGGGTCCTGGTGTTTCAGACTGTGTGCTGAATTCCAGCCCAGGCCCTTTTGCTCTGTGCTCTAAAGGTAAGCTGGGCATCAACTCACTGTGAGAATCTGTGTTATGTCTTGTTTCTAATCTCCAAGTGCCTACAAAGCATCTCATTGTTTTACAATACACTGTTTTCCTTATTTTACATTTCATGTTAGAATTTCCAATTTTTTTTTTTTTGCAAAACATTTGGCACTCAGTTGTTTTTCCTGGGAAAATTAACACAAAAGACTAGTCCCCTGGGGAAAAAAAAAATCATGCAGAATATGCCCTCTTAGAGGTAGTTTCATTTATGACAATCACCAGGCCCTCTGTAAAATTTAATCTGTCTCTACATTTTCCAGGTAATGTAAGTATGATGACATCTTCTCAGCACATTACATTCTCAACTTCTCCTTAATTTAAAGCCTTTGGTTATCTTATCAAGCACAATGATCTATACCTAAATTTTTATCCTGGTTAAACCTAACTTCTGTACATATGTCTTCCTGCATATTTCATGTTGAGTTATAGGGGTCTGGAAGGGAGATTTAAAGTCCTGAGACACACATTTGTTGAGGAATAATTATATGAACTGGAATCCTCTTCTGGTTACACAGCTCCCTATTTACAGTCAAGAGCTTTTTCCAGTATGTACTTAATGCACAGCTCCATTTTGTTATCCACGCTCTCTCCGATTCTCAGGTGGAGCTTAACGGCTTTGAAGTGTAGAGAATTGACCTCTAACTACAGCTCATTCTTTACCTTGCTACCTGGAACACAAGATCTCCTGACTTGGTCAGACAAAAAAACAAGCTTCTGTTTATTTCCCATTCTCATCAAATACACTCAAGATGCTATTTTTGTATAGGTATAGAATGTAGCTTGTGAGGCTGGAGAGTATGTAGATCTTGCAGCTGTACTTGCAAATTAACACATCCCTACATTTTTCCCCAGATAGAAAAGAGGAGTCAAAATAAGGGGCTGGCTAGACTGAACTTTGAATTATCTGTATTCTGGTTTGCAATTGCCAGCATCTTGCCTTTGTTACTGATGCTGCAGCTGTGCTCCCAGAAAGATCAAATTCCATTACAGAACCCATGCCCCTCTCACCCAGAAGAAAGCAGGATGCTGCAAACACAACCAGGCACAACTTGTGCCCCCAAGCCTGCCCCTCCTCAGTGTCTTACACCAATTCACAGTCTCTAATGAAACTCTGGATTCTGTAAGATGGACTGTTTGTGATCTGTTTTTCTTGTTATTTCACTCAATGACAACAATTTGCTTGTTATTTGATGAATGCCAAGAGAAAGCATATCACAGCCTGTGGATGAGCTGGGGTTATTGTTTGAATAGTAGGAGCTTATGATTGATATTCATGCCTTGTAATTAATCTCCTAAATCGCATTATTCTTTTCCCCATCAGACGATTATTAGGCCTATATAGAGCTTTCAAAATGGCTCTGCAAAATCATCCGGTGTGAATGTGTGTCTGAGTGAATATTTGTATGCAGCTTATTCACATCACAAACATTCAAATCTCTCTTCTTAAACAAAAGAAATATCCTCTCAGAGATTTTGAATTTATATTTCTGATTTTTTTTTCAATGTCTTCCCACCTGCAACTCAGATGGACACTGGAACTAACAAGATGACCAATACCAGATAACTTTTTCTATATTTTCCTCCTTCAAAGATTTCCATAGACAAGTACATATACAAAGATGCACATGACTACTGTAAGTGATTTATTACAAAACCTTCCTTGACACACAGCTCTTCTTCCTTATCTCTTTACAAGACTTCCATATTATATGTGTTGTTTATTAGGGCAATTTTAGTATGGGTTGAATGAGTAGCTTACTAGTAAACAGGAAACTACAAACATGTTTCTGTAATATGAGAACTTTCTATTGATAAATCAAAGCATTGTGTATCTGACCGTACCCCAAGAGAACCACTGAAGCAAGCTGCCTCAGCTAATTCAGCGAATTAGTGATGTTTACTGGTTTACAAAAGCTATCAAAAAAAAGAACACCCAGCATTTTTTCTCTCTCTCTTTTTTTTCTTAATCCTTCCTCGGTTCACCACATTTAAAATGGAACATGGGGAAAATTCCTTCTCTTATTTTAAATTGTATTCCTCTCTTTTGCTGCTTATTTGCACTTATAGATATAGGGTGTACATTAGTAAAGATTCTATTTGGATTCTCTTTTAGGTCAAATGCATCCTGTCCCCTTTCCCCAGTTCCCAGGTTTAGGCATTCAGTCCCAGAGGTGACAAGTTAAAATGAAACCTGAGACTCCAGTTTTCTATTTAGTAGGTACAGGTACCTTTTAAGACCAGTAGAGGGAGATCCAGTCCTCTTAAGTCCTATTTTAGTCCTGTTTTAGGACTATTATTTATGAGTGGTTTCCTAAGGATTCCTGGAACTTTTTAATTATTTTTTACCTCATAGATATATTTTAATCGCTCTGAGCTCCAAATGAGACTAAAAAGTCTCATTTGTATCTTGCTTACTGGGCTCTGAGCTTTATGTGGGCAGGACTCCCTCCCACAACCTAGAAGAGGACCCTGATTTGCAACCACCAGCTGAAGCCAAAAACATGAAATTATCATGGTTGCTGTTTCCCCTTCTCCCCAACCTTGATTCCTGCCTCCTAGCAAAAATACTGAGTATTCATGGCAAGAAAGGTGGTCAGGGAGACATTAGACAAAAGGGAAAGCTGATTAGTGAATTCAGGATCCTGTAGGGTTAGAAAGCCAAAGGGACTGTTCTGAGATCTAGGTTGGGGTGTAGAGTCTATCTAATCTTGTCCCACTAAGCAGGGGAAGGAAACTTAAAACTTTTAAATGTTAACTCCTATTGTATGATCCTCCAGTTCCTCAAACACTCCAGTCCCACACAGGATGTTATTACCATGAAGTCCCCTATAGAAATATTACCAGTTATAATAAAAATCTTAAAAACTCATACATATGGAAAAGTGACTAAAATAACTAAACATTAAACACCTGACATTTAACTTGTCACATGCCTATGCTACCCTCAGTAGCGCACTTACCCTGCAGGTGATGTCAAAAGCTTGTTGGTTGCATAGCACTTCTCCCCTTCCACAACACTTTCTCTGGAAACTGTTCTCTAGTAGTGGCTGTAAGGTCCACGCTCATACTGATACAACATTTTCATCAGTGCCTCTTTCTACTTTGACAAGTCAAAAATATTTCTTACTCTATTTGCACAGAGACAGTTGGATTTTGTTCCTTTTAATGTATTCACTGCTGCTTGTATAAGAAGAGGTCTTATTTAAGCTGGCCCTCGAGCAGAATTACATAAAGAGGAATAACAGATTACGATGCAGTTGTAAAATTAAAGCACACTTTAGATGGGATGACAACCTTCAGCTGGGGTCCAAGGGAGCAAAACTTCAAAGCTGGTAGGACACTTCATACAGCAGCACATGTGGTCAACTGAACAACAGGGCTGAGAGACTGAATCATACCTACAGCTTTAGGCTCTGGTATACAGTAAAGTCACGAAGCAGACTCAAGGTTGATCAAGATTTCCATCTCTCTGACATAATTTCTTAAAGTAGCTTTTCCCTCTCCTTCTCTCTCTCCCATCCCCACTTCCTTACTGCTGTTATCTTTGTTTAAAGTGCTTAGCTCACTGTATTGGCTACAGGTTCTGTCACGTGTTCAGCACTTTAAAATGCTTCTGCAGTAGCACTGAAAGTGCTCAATTACCAATTTCAACCTGGAAGATGAGGAAGAGAGGAAAAATGAGTTTATAAAGGATTGATTATACTTACTGTTATACAGACATCTAATGCCGGACAGAGAGAAAGCTGTGCTCTATGAAGGCAGTACAAAGCAAATAAACAGACCAATTTTATTCAAGAATTAACAGAACAGGACTAGCTCAAACATGACAAAGATTCCTATTTCTTCTCTTTCTCTTATGGATACAGTTAGTCTCAAAAAGAGTATAAAAGGCTCATTATTGCCCCCTGGTGGTGGTATTCAGACACGCCAGCCAACAGAGGAAAATCTGTATTTTCTAGGCTGCTGCTATTGAAATATCTTGATGAAATGCAGTAAGAATGCTGCTGCTAAGTAACTTGGTCTCAGGCTCAGGTTAATGCCACACAATTTATGGCTATGATTTTTTAATAAGTCAGTTGCCTTACTGTGTTTGTCAGGAATGTTATCTCCAGAGACCACAAGGTCCATTACTCTAATAGGAACAAGCATAAAGAAAATATAGACATTAAATCTAGATCTAGCTAGGAAAAAAAATACTGTATTTGTCCAGGTTTCAGCTCTTGAAACAAGTCATTAATATAATCTTGGGATAAAAATACCCCCGTATGCAAATTTCCCTTCTGCCAGTACCAGAGAGAGTTGTAGGGATCTTGGTTCTTCACAATCTTCCATATTTTTCTGCATATATATAGATCTCTCATAGTCTTTTCACAGCATATGCAGATCTGGCAAATTTGTGAAATTCATCTGTTTTTAAAGCTTTGTGAACTTTATAATCTATGTATTAAATCTTTGCAGTACTGTATTTATTACAGCTATGATCAAAACCAATTTCTCTTCTGTACTCACAGTCTTACCAAAAGTAAATGAATGAAGATTACGAAGAAACTACAGATTCAGCAGTCACAAACACTAAACTGTGAAATTACCTGATAAATCCACTGTTTATAGGAGTTAGGTATCGTAGTACAAAATGAGTTTCATTGTTTTACCTGTCACCATTATAATATAATTCAACAGATGTTTTTAAAAATTTTGTTTATTTGACTTTCAGTAAGGTTTAACCTACTAGGTGATTTAGGGTCTTTTAAAAAACATGAACTCATGTTTACTGCTGAAATTTTGTATGTTGATACTCAAATATTTGAAATCTGGACTGTGTGCTTTTTGGCTCAAGTAGTTTTTTGCTGAAGAGTTATGATATATAAAAATGAAAATGTACAAATAGAAGATTAAGTTCTAGAGAATTACTAAACTAAATCATTCTTTTCTTTCAAAAAAAAACATTTTTTGTTAAAAAAATGCCTGTGGTTAAAAAATAAAAATCAGTCATCCTCTTCAGTAATCATCATAATGACCATCAGGTTTTTAGTATTATTTCTTTCCCAGAACATTTAATGTCTGTTTCTGAGAGAAAATAATGAACTGTGGTTTATCATCCTTTCACATTCCAGGGTATGGTTCTGTGACACCACATTAGAGGTTCCATTTCATTTTGAACATATTTTTAAAATGTCAGGTACTGTAATCTTGAAATGTAACCTACCCATTTACCATAATGGGTCTCTCCAGTTTTTAATCAATACAAACAAATTCTCTGAAAAATCCTGTTAGGAATTATGGAGTACAATTTCCACAGACTGAGATTATAGGGCACATGAGCAGAGTTCTGCACATGAAGGGCTTTCGGAAATAGCCTTCAAGGAGAGGAATTTCAGCACCGAGTTGTGCTACTTCTAACCAAGCAAAATCACAGTTCTTTTCTTGTAAGGCTTAACAACAGCGTCATATTCCAAGAGGTGATCATTCAAGGGCAGACCATTTAAACAGAGAGCTTTAAAGTGAAAAAGCTATAGAAGAGTAAGGCCTGTAAAGTGGAGGTGAAAAAGGTAAGTAGAGAACTCGGTATTTCCAGGACCAGCAATAGAGTATCCAATTTTCCTTCTGGCCCTTGTCCACTTCAGAACATTAGTGAACAAGCAATGTTGTCATCACATAGCCCAACGCTCTTATTCTCTTAGAGTGAGCCCGAGAAGTATATGTGGGGGGCAGGGGGCAGGGGGCAGAAAAGTGCATCCATGTCAGAAAGAAAAGTTATACTATTTTTTGTCCACCTCAGCAGAAGAAAGCAAAACAAAGAATCCCAAAGAACTGGATAAGAAAATTACTTCATTGGGGCACCCATGATTAACTCTATTTTTCCAGTTGTGAATAAAGGGAGTTAGGGAAAATAAATGGCAGTTCAGAGAAATCTAAATTAGCAGGTGTTTGAATTACATTCCCTAAGATACCAGTCATGAATCCAATAGTCTTTCCAACACTGTCATCAGCTAGCCCCTTACTGCCCCTATTACTTTATTGAGCTTGCCCTAATGTCTCCATTTGAATGAACCCTTGTTGTTGCAATGACCCTGCTCTCCTCACCTTTTCCTGTCATCCTTTACAGATTTTCAGAGAAGAATCAGTGGTAAACAAGATCCCTACCCTAAATCTTTGTAGTAATAGGAAAACACTTCCAGTCAGTCTCCCTCTTTGCTCCCTCCTCATATGCCTTCTGCAACATTCCCACCTCCGGTTGCTGCTGGGGCAGCCTTAGCCAAGGGCACCAATAGAGCACACCAACAGACCATACCAAGCATGAGTAGGAACTCTTTTACATCTAAGAAGACCGTAACAGCATACGAAAAAGGTGACGTTGCAAAGGAGACTTGTAAAATGAACCTTGCAAAACTAACCAGGTACCACTGTCCTGTAAAACTCGTCAGCAGAAGAGACAACCGTCCACACAAGCTTTGCCCACCTGCAGTTTTTCAACAGTCTGGGCTTTTCTTTACTCAGCAAAAAGTGTGAATAGTAAGCTCTCCAGACATAAAATGATTTAAAAGTTCTCTAATTATCAGTTTTCTTCTAATCCCATATGATTAGAAAGATTGTAGCATCTAGTGGTCCTAGTACCATTTCTGGTAGTGATGTTCTGTGATCATACAGCAGTAAGAAATTTTCTCTGTTAAAGAAGGCAGAGTTACTGAATGTCTTGTTTCTCTCTGTCTATACTGCCAGAGGCTGTCCTGAGGAGTCCCGTACTCCTGAAGCCCCAGAGGAAGCCAGGAAAAAGGAGGAGCTTGCTTTAGCAGATGAAGACTGGGTTAAGGACAAGTTAAGTAATCTAGACACCCATAAATCCATGGGTCCTGATGGGATGCACCTGTGAGTGCTGAGGGAGATGGCGGAAGTTATTGCTAGACCACTCTGCATCATCTTTGGCAAGTCGTGGGGAACGAGGGAGGTGCCTGAGGACTGGAGGAAAGTGAATATCACTCCAGTCTTCAAAAAGGGCAAGAAGGAGGAAACGGGCAACTATAGACTGGTCAGCCTCACTTCCATCCCTGGAAAGGTGATGGAACAACTTATTCTTGATGCTGTCTGTTGTGGGTTAAGCAGAACAGAGTTAATTTTTTTTTTTCCTTTTCCCTTCTCTTCATAAATAGCTAGCAAGAAGCTATGTTTTGCATTCCTGCTCAGGAGAGAATTGATAAGAGAAGAACATTTATAGTTATTGCTAGGATGTTGCTATTTGTTCTCAAGGACATACATTCAGCCTTTTGGGGGGGAAGAGACAGTCTGGCTTCTAGCCTGGGATTTGCTTTTAGGTAAAGATTGAGAAGCAGACTGA
>WKFP01014056.1:588569-607358 GCA_011057875.1 Pterocles orientalis
CTTCTAATATACTGGGTATGACGTGCATGGGATGGAATAATTGGTCAGTCTGCTTCTCAATCTTTACCTAAAAGCAAATCCCAGGCTAGAAGCCAGACTGTCTCTTCCCCCCAAAAAGGCTGAATGTATGTCCTTGAGAACAAATAGCAACATCCTAGCAATAACTATAAATGTTCTTCTTTTATCAATTCTCTCCTGAGCAGGAATGCAAAACATAGCTTCTTCTAGCTATTTATGAAGAGAAGGGAAAAGGAAAAAAAAAATTAACTCTGTTCTGCTTAACCCACGACACTGTCTCTAGGCATATCAGGGATAAGAAGGTCATTAGAGGCAGTCAACATGGCTTCACCAAGGGGAAGTCATGCTTGACCAACCTGATAGACATTTATGAGGATATTACCAGGTAGATAGATGATGGTAAAGCAGTAGATGTGGTCTATCTCGATTTCAGAAAAGCATTTGACACTGTCTCCCACAGTATCCTCACGGCTAAACTGAAGAAGTGCGATCTGGATGATCGGGTAGTGAGATGGATTGTGAACTGGCTGGAGAAAAGAAGCCAGAGAGTTGTGGTGAATGGGATGGAGTCTAGTTGGAGGCCTGTATCTAGTGGAGTTCCTCAGGGTTCGGTATTGGGACCGGTGCTATTCAATATATTCATCAACGACTTGGATGAGTGAATAGAGTGCACCCTCAGCAAGTTTGCTGATGATATGAAACTGGGAGGAGTCGCTGACACGCCAGAAGGCTGTGCTTCCATCCAGCGAGACCTAGACAGGCTGGAGATTTGGGCGGGGAAAAATTTAATGCAATTTAACAAGGGCAGGTGTAGAGTCTTGCATCTGGGCAAGAACAACACCAGGTTCCAGTATAAATTGGGTACTGATCTGTTGGAGAGTAGTGTAGGGGAGAGGGACCTGGGGGTCCTGGTGGACAGCAGGATGACCATGAGCCAGCACTGTGCCCTCGTGGCCAAGAAGGCCAAGGGCATCCTGGGGTGTATCAGAAGGGGGGTGGTCAGTAGGTCGAGAGAGGTTCTCCTCCCCCTTTATTCTGCCCTGGTGAGACCTCATCTGAATATTGTGTCCAGTTCTGGGCCCCTCAGTTCAAGAGGGACAGGGAACTGCTGGAAAGAGTCCAGCGCAGAGCCACGAAGATGATGAAGGGAATGGAGCATCTCCCTTACGAGGAAAGGCTGAGGGAGCTGGGTCTCTTTAGCTTGGAAAAGAGGAGACTGAGGGGTGACCTAATCAATGTTTATAAATATGTGAAGGGTGAGTGTCAGGAGGATGGAGCCAGGCTCTTCTCTGTGACATCCAGTGATAGGACAAGGGGCAATGGGTTCGAGCTGGAACACAGGAGGTTCCACTTGAATATGAGAAAAAACTTTACAGTGAGGGTGACAGAGCACTGGAACAGGCTGCCCAGAGAGGTTGTGGAGTCTCCTTCTCTGGAGACATTCAAAGCCCGCCTGGATGCGTTCCTGTGCGATCTGATCTAGGTGTTCCTGCTCCGGCAGGGGGATTGGACTAGATGATCTTTCGAGGTCCCTTCCAACCTCTAACATTCTGTGATTTTGTGATTCATTTGATATTAATATTCACCATATATAATCTACTATAGTGCTCTATACTCAACACTTACCGTCTTAAATTCTGTACCACATGTTGCTCTGTGTGTGTGTGATTTTTAATAGAAGTATTATGCATAATTAGAACTGATAAATAAGCATTGGCAATTAGAGGAACCTTAAGCAATTTTTCACCCTATCCAAACAAAATGACTAAACTGCAAGTGACAAGCTTGTAAATTAAAAATCTGAAAATATAAAAACTTTATTACAAGTGTGTCATTTGTGAATCATTTAAGTGGCATATAATTAGATATAATTAGATATGCAGTCACTTTATTATGGTTTATTTGTTCCTGGCTCATAAATACTTTTTATCATGAAAAGCTCACTAACTGTGACATTTACTGTAGAGTGGCCATGAAAGGAAGTGTTGAAACCTTGCCACTAAAGACTTCTAAAACTACTTGAGAGAAATTACACAAACAAACTACCCTAGAGGATGCTTGCAGGAGTTCCATTTGGAAGTGGTACAAACAATTAATTTCTGAAAAGCAGCTTTCTGTCGTCGGAAAGAAAGTCTTGCTTTCCTTCTTTTTGTTTTAGTTCATTACACAAATCATTTAACTTTTATTTGGAAATGAAAGAGAACTAGGCTTAGTTAGTGCACTGATGACTAATTGTATTGGGTTTACATGGCAAGATTTTGATAGCAGAGGGGGCTGCAGGGATGGCCCCTGGGAGAAGAGACCAGGAGCTGCCCCCATGTTGGACACGACGAGTTCCAGCCAGTTCCAAAATTGACCTGCTGATGGCCAAAGCTGAGCCCACTGGTGACGCTGGTGTCACCTCTGTGGTAACATATTTAAGAAAGGGTAAAAAATGTCACATAGCAGCTGTGAGGGAGAAGACTGAGAAAATGTGAAAGAAACAACCCTGCAGAAACCCAGATGACTGAAGAAAAAGCCTAGGAGGTGCTCCAGGTGCTGGAGCAGAGATTCTCCTCCAGCCCATTGTGCAGACCATGGTGAGGCAGACTGTGTCTCTGCAGTCCATGGAGGATCACATCGGAGCAGAGATCCCCACTGTAGCCTGTGGAGGACCACACAATAGAGAAGGTGGATGTACCTTGAAGAAAGCTACAGCCCATGGAAAGGAGTCTACACAGGAGCACGCTCCTGGCAGGACCTCCGGCCCATGTGGGACCACCCATGCTGGAGCAGTCTATTACTGAGGAACTGCACTCTGTGGGACGGGCTCCACACTGGAGCAGGGGACGAGCATGAAGAGGAAGAAGAGGCAGTGGCAAAGGGTTATGAACTGACCACAACCCCATTCTCTATCCCCCATGCACAGCTTTAGGGGTAGGAAGTAGAAGGGCTGAGAATGAAGAACTGAAGTTAAACCTGGGAAACAAGGGAAACTGTTTGTACTTTTGTTTTGTTTCTCACTATCCTACTTTATTTTTAATTGTCAATAACACAAATTATTCTTCCCCAAGTCAAGTGTTTTTCCTATGATGGTAAATGGTGAGTGATCTCCCTGTATTTATTTTGACCCACAAGTGTTTTAATCATATTTTCTCTCCCTGTCCTGCTGAGGAGGAGTGAGAGAGAGGCTTGATGGGAACCTGTCAGCCAGCCAAGGTTAGCCCATTACAACAATGTAAAGTTTAGGCATATAAAACTCTAGCTTGAGGCTTGGGGATGAACTCATTGACCTCTTCTGATCTGTTTCATTTCATTATGGTTCAATACACAGAAAGAAACTTGGCACTCCCTAAGATGAACTGGATTGCTTTTCATATCCTCAACCAACAGAAACCCAGGCAGAACTGTAGATGTAGAAAACATGTAGGTTCTAGTTTTAGCTGTTCTTTCCAACTTTACTCCTTTCTTCTTCTTCTGTCCTCTGACGCCTTCCTCCACACTGTCCTCTCCATCCCCCAGCCCATCTCCAGGACAGAGGCACTCCTGTGTCCCATCTCTTTCCTTGCCACCTCCCTTGTGTCTCCATGCACAGAAGGAGTTCTTGGTCGTTCAGGCACAAGAAGAAAGAAAAGGCAATAGGACAAATGAAAGTTCCATGAGGGCCAAGTTCAAGATAAGCCCTGCTAAAATTAACCTTCTTGAGCTTCCCTCCAGATCTGTTTGTGATGAAAAAATGCAGAAATCCTGCAGATATCATAGTATCTTCACCGTACTTTGCAGATATACTGAACTAGAACCACAAGATAATGAAAACTGTTGTTAAAGACACTTGTATAAAACAGCATAACAATATGGCAAATGTCATTTCAGGTTAGATCGATAGTGTCTCTTACACACAGATCTGCCAACAGTCTGTCCCAAAACATCTCTTAAGCAAATAAAGTGCCCTTTAGTGCTTTAGTATAAATACTATGCCCAATTTTTCTTTCTATGTAATCAGTGCAACTGACTCACTCTGAACAATGAAGAAATAATTTTAATTTCCATTTAAAATTCTTCTCAAAGCAACTATGGATTTAAACTATACCAATTTTCTCCACACAATAGTCCTAGATTTCACAGTCTTGTTTCACAATAAAATGTTTACCAACTTCTTTTTCCCTTATCTTCCTTTGCAGTCTTGCAGCTCAGGGACCACACTATGATCCGGCCAAGCTCTGCTTCCAGCATTGGCCATTGGTACTTTTCTGAACAATTGTACGTTACAGCAGTCCTTGATTTGCTGTAAGTTAATCCCATCTCCAGAACTGCAGAGTTTCCACACTGAATAGAAGATAACGTGCATGGTTATCCTCGATTGCTTCAGCCTGTTCCAGCTCCTCTGTGTCTATGGATGTATAGTGAACCATACTTAAGTCACCATTCTCTTCCAGTAAATCCATAATACATGGTCCACACTCCACATGAGTGTACATGTATTTCATAACAGTCTGGTGAATCTTAATAGCTGTAATTTCACCATTTAGCAGAGGAAACAGCCGAAAAGCACTAAGTAGTGACTTGATGCAAATTGTCGATAACATCTGCAATGCCATTAATCTGAGCAGTTAAATTGGGGATGCTTTCCTCACAGTCTTGCTATACAGGAAATTAGGTATCAAAGGCTCTCAGAAGTGTAAAATGAAAACAAAGCACACTGTAGCATAAGACATATGTGACATAGAACATAATGAAGAATTGTGTCAGCTACTGACAGAATTAAATGTATTCAGAAACATCACGCTTCCTTTAATGTTTTCAAAAATGTAGTTGCTGTGCTAATGGGTGTGTGAGTTAACTTATGAATTCAAGGAAATATTGGGGGAAAAAGGTGACACATACCCTGACTCCTGCCAGTGAAGAAATAAGAAATTCAGGTTATCAAAATCCTTATGATTTCCCTCATTTCAACTTCAGCCTTGCATGATCAAAATCATTAGGACTGTTCTTCCATAACTCACACATATGAAAAAACTTAACACTTCCAGCTAATTTGAGTATGTGCATGTCTCTCCTGATGTCTCTACATTTATTTTTTTTTTTTACATTCTTTCAAAGTGTCAGTTGCATCTTTTCTACTTTAGCTGTAGGGATAATATGTTTTCACCTTTCTCCAGTAGTTTGTTGGGGATTTTTTGTTGCTTGTTTGGTTTGTTATTGCTTTGGGTTTTTTGGGTTTTTGTTTTTGTTTTTTTTTTTTAATAATCATGTGCTTTGGAACAGCGGAATAACTTGCATGTGTTTGTGTGAAAGTATACTGCAGCATTATCTTCTACGGTTCTATGATTTCTTGCTTCTCTACACATTTTATATAACTGCAATGTTTTATTTTTATTTAAAACTTATTTCGAATCAATAATGGTTGCTATGTTAAAGTATATGTCTGGTTCATTTTATGTGTCCAGGATGAAAAGTAAAACTATATTGAAATCTGATCCCAGATTATTCATATTGCCTCCAACCTGAATTACTGTTGCTTGAGGTTTTTTTATATTCTTCAGCTACATTGTAGCCTCACTGATAATTTCAGTTAATTTTCAAAGTGAGATATTAAATATGATGTATCAACAATACCACTAAAGTCTTAGAGTGCTGGAAGTGAACGGAGGAGGTTTTTTTATTTGGATGTATAATAGCATTCAAAAAAATAAAGAGTAGGGAGTTCAGAACTGGGAGTTGATGTGATTGATTTACTGCCCAGAATCCTTTGTCTGAGACTCAAATTATTCCTTCTACAAATGCAAGAAAGGTCACTTTTTCCTCTCCTTTTAGTACTACACTAGTGGTTCGGTGTATGCTCATATATACGAACTCAGAGAAATCACTTTAAAAACTTGAGATTTGGAATCAGTCCACTCCTCGACTTTGTGGGTTTTGAACTGACTTCTTCCATCTTCCATAAAAGAAGTTATTCAGCAAGCTATAGGTACATATAGGTCAACGATTATTGTGAATCCTACATTACATTCCTGGTAACATTTGTGCATTTTATTCAGATGATTTCGCATAGAATACAGAAAAAGGACTTGATCAAGCAGCAGAGCAGGAAAAAATAAAAAAAAAAAAGAGGAAAAAACCTACAGAAAGCCCATAAGTTCAGAAAGCCCCCAACTTCTGACAATGCCTGTTTCTGAGAGCAAAAGCTCTAACCTCTTCTATCATCCAGTTGGAAGTCCAGACAGAGAGGATTTCAACTGCTGTGTTCTACTAAACCCTTTTACAAGTCCATGTTATCTATGCCTATGGAGAGGAGGAGAGAAAATGAAGGGTGCCACAATCTTCCCAGATAGAGGTAGTTCTGGGTTTGTGTCTATGTTTTGCAGGCACATGAGAGCTGATCGTGCAGACTTAGCATGTACAGACAGCTGAGAATTTATAAATTTACATAAGACATTAGGAGGAAAGAGCCTCACAATTTGAGGTGTGAAACCTGTTTCCACTGAAATCCCCAGCAATTTTTCATGGATCTTAATGGAACTCGTTCTTGCTCAGGAACTTCTGGAGCCAAAACAGTCATAGTAAACATTGCCTAAGAAAAAGGAAAAAGAAAGTTCCGAATTTTTGTAGGGTTCTTTTTTTTCTTTCTTCTTTTTATTTTTTTTTTGTAACTAAACTACCATCAACAAACAACAAAGCATATTCATTTCTCCCATCGTTAAAGACTAGCACATAGTTACTTTTTTTTCTGTCCTCTGGAGCCTTCAAGAATCAGGCAAGTTTAAATCTTCTAGCTGGTTAACTCTAATTCCTCTAAGTTTCTTTCTCCTCTGTTGTGAAAGTTGCTGTACAAACACTTTCCCATAAGGTGCAACTGATTTATCAGAAAAAAAAATAAAAACAAACACAAAAAACCACAAAAAAACCCCAAAAAATGTTTGATTTCCTGCAGTCCCTTAGGGTTCTAGGTCTTCATATCCACGTTGTGTCTCTGCCAGTAATGAAGCTCACACTAGCTGTTGGGTGTACATCATTGATTCATAAACAGTGAAATGCTGGGAGACTTTGCATCATGTGCAACTTCAGGCTAGCTGCAAGGCAAATTCCCATCAAAAAGAGCCCCTCTTCAATACTAAAATGCACATAGAGTTCACTACTTAGACAGAAGAGTAATATTTAATCCATATTTTCTAATACCCCTATGTACATATGATGGAAAACAGTCCAACACTGGAGTAATTTGAAAAATAAATTATTCTGTGATTTACTCTGTGACCTCTGCCAAGGACAAAACAATGTTACCAAGCATATAAAACCCCTAACATACAAAAGGTGTTTGTACAGTTTCTCTATGTACTCATGGGTTTCTCCAAAGCCTGTGTAACCCACCTTCCAAAGAAAGAGTCATTGCAGAGACCAGTTCAGTCACTAACGGTACAATACAATCTCAATGCGTATGCATTAGTGTGTTGTTTCATCCAAATTATTTTCTTTACCTCGTTCTGTCTCTTTTACTTGTGCATCGACATCTATCTACACCTATCTACACCTTCTCTTCAGTGAAAAGAATACATGGGCAATTTCTGTGGTAAGCATTGTATATGTCTTCCACCTGTTCTACCTCCTTCTAGAACATATTTACTTCTCATTTTATTCAAGACAAGGTATATTATTCAACCTATGGTTGTTTCAGAATGGCATAAGGAGAGAGTATATGCACTTCTTATTTGGATTATTGCAAACAAACAAAAAAACCTGGGCTATATTTTGCTCTCAGTTATATTTTTTAAGTCATACTCAAGTTACGAAAAAGCAAATAAAAAAAGATGCTCTATTACGTGTATTTTTTCTGCACTGTCTTCCTCATCAGTGATGGCAGTAACATATTTTATGTAAGTAAAGATAATATTTTATTACTTGGTGTAGGTGTTTTAATGCCTGTTTTTAAATGAAATAACCTTAGCAGTGCCTTATATCTGAGTTTAGAGTAATTTTGATTCATTTTGTTTCCTTTGAGGGTGTAGTCATATCATTTAGTCACAGCAGATATAAAGGTAATCTACAAACACCATTAGGTTTATAGTTATGACTCTTACTGTCTATCATTCAAACATAAAAAGCTATATCAGAAAACCAGACCACAAGTCAAATATTTCTTGTATCTCAGGATGAAGTAGAAGCTTCTAACTCCTCTAAGTTTACATAAAATGCTATGCACTTCAGATGAAAATCCCTACTGATTTCTTTATTTCGCCAAGTATCAATTAGTCTTCCATCAACTACTAACAAAAAGATATGGCTTTCAGCTTCCTAGGCAGAAATCTAATATCAGATTTCTGTGGAAAAAAAACAAAGTTATTAAATTTATTAGAAGGAGTTAGACAATGTATCAGTTTTGACTGCCTACACACATTATTTTTTGATGATGATTTTCCCTTGCACAGATAATATTTAAAGAGCCAGAAGTCCATTATCTGATATATGGAGTGGATCAACCCCTGCATAGTTTGTGGGATGACTGTACGAAGCTTTTTTGTTAATTATTTTAACCTTCATTTTACAAAGAAGAATACTAGCTTTACACCTATTGAAAGATAAATCACTTCCGACAAATGACAGAATCTCAGTGATGGTATCCTGAGCATTTACATGTAAAGACAACATTTCAAAGCTATAATGATTTTTTATTTTTTATGAGCTCCATGTATAGCTACACTGTGATGCACACAGTCATGCTTGGTTTCTCCTCTTCTTCATATTCTATCTTCATTTTCTTTAACAATTACAGCAATCAACTGACAGCATCAAACTTTTTAAAATTCAAACTGAGCAGTTTTTTAACCCCTTTATTTTCAGTTGTTCCAATGAGTTAAGAATCTGTTTGGCATTTTTTTAATCTGTGTTAAAAATAGACTGAATATTCAAATTATGTTGCTTCATTCAAATGTTGGATTACATGCTATTTGTCTTTCTATTCTAGATAAAACCCTTGTAAATAAGCCTAAAAATAGATGTAATTAAATTAGTTTAGTGTTTCTAGTTACCACACAGTTTGCTATGTTTCAACGTTATAGCCAGTTCACCTATGCTTAATTAGTCTTGTAAGTCTGTTAAAGTAGTGCTTAATAATTTGAAAATATACTGTGCTGAACATACTGTAGTTGATTTTTTTGCTCGCTTCATAGACTGTAACATAGTACAGCATATGGAAATGAGTACTGACAGTGATACTTTTGGTCCTGAACTATCAATTATTGCTAAAGGTCTACTGAAACTTATGGGTCACTAACAACAAACCCTAAAATTATTCCTTCTTTAATAAGTATTAGTTTTTAATAACTAGCAGACTTAATAAATAGTAATAGCTTTTAAAGAAAAAAAAAAGAAATTTGTTTTGGTTGTATTACCCTATTTCATCAATGAATGAAACCTGTTGGATGACTTTTCAGTGACATATTTTATAATCTTTTCAGTAAAATATATTGGAAAAGTCCTAGGAAAAAGCCTTTTAATGCAAATTATTTTGCAGTTTTGTTTCAAAAAATGATTGGGCTCATATGTAGAAAAATATCTTTGCTACACTATGAACTTATTCTAGAAGTCTAGGCCAATCACTATAGAATAGAGTGTCCAGAGAAGAATTAAGTTAACCTACTGTTAATGGCAAAAATCAGTTACATATATATATACATCTAGTGAAATTTTCAGTGCTGTGTAGCATCCAGTTTTCCATTCCAAAAGAGTATGTGTCCCCAGTAAGTTCCATGTCATCTGACAGCCACCTAAAATAGCTCATATTCCTTCACAGAAGTACAGAATGATTGAGGTTGGAAGTGACCTCCAGAGCTCATTTGGTCCAACCTCTCTGCTCAAGCCACCTAGAGACCCTTGCCCAGGTGGCTTTTGAACATCTCCAATGCTCACTCACTCATAAAGGAAAAGTGTTTCTTTGTTCTCAGACAGAGCCTCCTGTGTTTGTTTGTGCCCATTACCTCTGGTCCTGTCACTGGTCACCAGTGAAAAGAGGATGGCTCTGTCCACTTTGCACCCTCCCTTGATGCCTTTGCATACACTGATGAGAGCCTGAGCCTCATTAATTAACAGAATTGGGCCCAGTATTGACCCCTGGGGTACAATGCTAGTGCAGCTACTAACAAGATTTTATGCCACTTATTGCCACCCTGTGGGCCCAGTCATTCAGCCAGTTTTGAGTCCAGCTCACTGTCTGTTCATTCAGCGCATATCTCATCAACTTCTCCACAAGGAATTTATGGGAGACAGTGTTGAAAGACTTAATGAAGTCTAGGCAGAAGATATCCACTGTTCTCCCCTCATCTACAAAAACACTTAACTGTAGACTATCTGGCTGCTAAAGCGTGGCTTCTGCTTTGTTAATCCATGTTAAATATTCCTTACCACCTTCACGTCCTTCATTCTCCTGGAAATGGTTTCCAAGTCTAGTTGTTCTGTTACCTTCATAGGAGGGAATTTAACCAGGAACTTCTAGAATAAGAATACTAGCTAAAGAACAGCATAATTGTAGCACTTGCCTAGCTTGCATTTCTGAAAAAAGTTCCACTGCCTTAATTGGACCTATGATAATTTTTACCAGTTGAAGGAGGTTTCAATTCTAAGATTACTGTTGAGTGAACTCATTAGTCCTCCTTCTGCCTCAATTGCCCATCTAATAAGATAGATTAATATTTCACATTCTCACACAGATAAACATATTTCAGATGTTCTGATAATGAAGTTTTTATCAGATACTTAGAAAAATAGAGTGAAGGCTGGTATTAAATAACATAAAAACCAAATCAAAATAAATTACTGAAATTGAATTCCTACTAGACTGTTGATTTTATTGATACGCAGAGTAATAATACATACTAAGAGATTCATGTTCCTATATTGTAAATTTTGTTTCACAAGTATCCTAGAATTTTCTAAATAAAAGTTCCCTAACATTTTAATGAAGTATTTACATACTTTTAAACTTACAGAATGTCACTTAAATTCTCATTTTATTTTTTCCTCCTGGTACTTTTTAGTAGCATTTAAGAAAATATTTTGGCTAAACAAAGATGAATTACAATAAAAACCTAATATTGCAGGATCACGACATGATGTTGAGGAAAACGTGAAGTAAACACATTTTACAATGACTTGTTTATAAAAATTATATATGTATCTTTTCATAGATTTTTTTTAAAATTTGGACCATTTTTTCACCTTGGAATGTTTTTCAGCTCAAACTGAAGTGATGCACAAAGTAATTATTTTTTGCCTTAGTTAGTTGTGCAAAGATTTATGATAACCTCATACACATCTGATGCTTGTGAATACATTTCTTACCACTATAGCATTATTCCTGCACAGTCTTCATAAGCACTGGCTAGATTCTACTAAAAATATAGGTAGAAAAAAATCAGGGCCTGCATAAGGCAAGAGTTTCTTTTCATCTTAAGGCTGTTAGAATTCAAGAATCACCTACTGCACACCCTTTGTTCAAGAACTCAATGTCCATGATTTAGGAAACTCTGAATACTTCTCCTAAAACCAGCATTTTTTTCTAATTAATGATGTATAGTAAAAAAAAACTGTGAAATAAATCCTTCCTGGTGCAATTTGCAAGTTCACAAAATATTCAGATCTCAAGGAAGTTGAATTACCTTGATCTAGCTTCAGCACCTGATAAAGAACTACTTCCCAGATGATTGCATTTTTGCTCCACAGTATTTCTTCATTTAGATGGCAGTTTCATCTGCAAAATGCTATACGCTTTTTTTTTTTCCTTTGGTAAAGTTAGAAGAAATCACTGTCGAGAGAGAAAAAAAAAATCCAAGGCCAGTAGGCATCTTTTGCTGGAAAAAGGCACTGCAGCATTTAAGAAATTAGGGGTGCATTCCAGCTTGCCCTCATCTGTCAAGCTGGCTTTGTTAGCAGTACAAAAAACAGTCTTAAATCATGCCTACCCAACAGAGATTGCAGATTTCAAGGGCATAGAACAAGCAGACGAATATCATTCAGCAAATAGCTCCACCAGAGGTCAATAGAAAAGCCATTGCACTAGGCGTTAGGGCCAGACAGGTCCACAGGCATTAACTGCTTCAGTAAATAGAAATTTAGAACTATTATATCAGGTCATTATCATTTGGTTTCATGTCAATTCAGATACACTACAATCCTGTGTTTTGGAAAAACAAGCTGTTTCTATTTTCTCCAGCAATTTACAATAAATTGTTCTTAAATACACACCACTGAGTACTTTTTCTATCTTCTCTATTTGCTAACTAGATTTGAATCCCAGTATTCTGCACATTTGCAGCAGCTAATATCTTGGGACTAAATTTTTTTCATACTTTAAAATTCACTGCAGGGGAAAAATATTTGTAGATATATTTGTAACAATTTCAGAAACATTACAGCCACTTCATCTCTTTCATGGTTTTGTGCTGTATCTGCCAGTAAAGCTGATACCGCAACTTAACATCCTGAAATATACATTTCTAATGCTCAGTGATCCATAGTGGGGAAACTATCAGACTAGGAGGAGTAAAACAACCTGTCTCATGGAGGTCGCCAATATGTGCAACCACTAATAGTAACTGTATCCTGACTGTCTTCTTAGAAAATGATGGAAACATTAAGTTGTTCTTATTTCATTCACCCTGGAGTGAGTTAAGAGACATTAACAATAGTCTCATTATTAAGAAGGTGAAATCAAACTTCAAGTCTCAAAAAAACTTTAAGCCTTTCACAGAGAAAAAGTTAGTGAGCAAAATTCTGCAGCTGATATTGTGAGTGCTATTACACTTACCAATAAACCAAAGCTTTAGGAAAAGTCCGTTTGGACAAACAGAAATATGTGTTAAATAAAGAGATGATGTTCCACAAGCTTTGATCATAGAGATAGAATGAACTTTTGCAAATCTATTTTAGAACGAATAGACACAATAATATCTGGTGTATGGCAATGTATCAGGAGATTAATAAAATTAGATTTTTTGCAACACATTCAGCGGTAGTTCGGTCCATTTCTTTCCCAGTTCTCTGACATGTTCTCTGTAAATTTTCCTTTATCTCTTTCTGTATTACCTGGGCCATCTCTTGAAATTCCTCACAGCTTTTTCAAAGTAAGTTTCTAAGGAACCATATTTAGCAATGAAGTCAAGCAACTTCTTATACTCCCCTTTCTCCATTAGAGTATGTTTTCTCTATTTTTCTGAAGGCTGCAGTGACTTTTTCTGAGAGAAAGCGTGTCCATGTAAGCTCCTCAAGCTGAACCGAGAGAAAATTCCTTGTTAGCTTCAAGGGGTGCAAAAATAATTGAAACAGAATAGAAAAATTTCAAGAAATAAATCATTAGCTCATTGAGCTCACCCTGGGTAGCTGTGTTCCCTGATGTCTAGAATAATTTAAAGCTTTATAAATTTTATATAAACCACATGTGACTTTTCTCCTACTACTTCCTTTCCCAGAGTGCAAGTAATTTTTTAGTTTACATTTTGTGGAGATTTATCCTTGTTTTGAGTCTTCTTAATTTCATTTCCTAAACTCAAGTTTTGTACGTGGTACCTGTTTAGCTTATGGTGCTAGACTGAGCCCTGCACATTACACTTTGCAACAGAGAGAATCATGAAATTAAACAAAATTTCACATGTTCTAATGTTTTTATACTTTCCTGGTATATGTCACCCATACACTCGGGTGTTGGAACCCTTTGGATTCAAGTAAGATAGGAGTCAAATTCTTCAAAGACCATCAGTACTTTTGAGTTTGCAGTTTTACATTTCACACACTCTGGTGGAAAAGTGGAGAATATAGAATTAATTATGTATTTAGATACAACATTATGTCTTTTTGACTGAGTGCAGAATTTGTCAATGACTATGTTCGCCACCTTTGAAACAACTTCTATATATTTCTTAAAGGGTTAACATATTAATACAGAATGGTTAAACCTATAAGGGCATTTAAATAATCTGTAAAAGCTAAATAATACAGGAACTCTGTATTTATCTCAACATTACCATGAATCAATTCTGGACAAAAGTATTTAAGACTGACGTGAAAACATTCTACATCCCTAACTCTGACCTGAAACAATATTTTGAACTAATCTGACTATCATTATTCATGACTTAATATTCTTAATAAAAACATTATAAGAGTATGTGATTAAAGAATTTATAACTGTCTTCTAAATATACTGAAAGCTGGTGGGTTTTTTCTCTTTTTCATCCCCTATTATTTAGGAAAAAATAATATAAATAATTTCCTTTTTTTTTAATAAATATATGTTCCTATCAAAAGAGAAATTGAACAATGATTGGTTTTAATGCTTAATTCTATACAAGTGCATTTCCAAATCAACTAAAATATCTTCAGTGTGATTCAGTAGGCAGTTACTTCTCTGTCATTTAAACATTTATCTACCACAACGACTATGTCTATGTGACTAGTTTGTTACAAAAGACCTTATTCTAATAACTTATTATAAGACCATTTAAGTTTCCTTCTTTTCCAAGCTGTTTGCCTGGCAATGGAATACCTTGAGACAACCTCTGTCTGACAAGGCTCCTTCTCAGCTGGAAGTTTGGGCCTTGTCTGAGCACTCCCTGCACCCCTTGCTGTGCCCAGGCTTCACATTCATATAAGGAAAGATATCTTGTGTTGAAAAAAAAAAACGCACAAGGGTAACAAACCTTTAAAACAACACAGGGGAAAAAGTACCAAAGGAAAAAATATGTCAATGATTACCAAAAGTAGCAGTGTTGCAATCCTTTCAGGATTTTTGTAGGGAATTTGATATAAAAGGTGTCAGATAAAGGCAGAAGAAGGGAAAACTGAATATGTAGTTTTGATGGCCATACTTCACCTTAAAAATGACCACTAAGGAGAGCATTAAATAGTACAGTCCTTTTTTGAACACTTGGAAGATTTCAGAAATCATTTGACAGTCTCAGATGTGGAATTTTACTAAATACTACACTATGCCAGCAGAATAATCAATAGTATTATGAAGGTTTTGTTTGAAGAAACAGGTCGTACAGTCAAAGTAAATTAATACTTAATGGCACTATGTTTTTAGGGGGGCATCCTGGTTTTGGCTGGAACAGAGTTAACTTCTTTCATAGCAGCTAGTAAGAGGCTGTGGTTTAGACTTGTGCTGAGGAGAAGGCTGATAATGTACTGGTGTTTATAGTTGCTGCCAAGACAGCTTCTCTGCTGTGCCAGTGTCTACAGGGACAGGAGATGCTGGGAGGGAGCACAGCCCCAGTTACTAGCCCAGGATTTGATCTTAGGTTTAAGATTGAGACACAAAGCAGACAATGGTATATTCCATATCATGCCCAGTATAAAGATGAGAGTCTGTCTGGAAGAGCTCTCTCTCTGGGCTGCCCCTTGCTCTGGGTTGGCTCTCTTTCTGGGTTGCTCCTCTCTCAGGGTTGTCTCACTCTCTTGGTCAGCTCTTGGTCTCTTGCATGCTTAGACTTGTATTTCTTTTCTGGGATTGTGGTTTCAGGACTCCCCCTGCTCGACGATCATTAGCTGGGAACAGGCTGAGCCTGAAGTCATTGGATTGTGAGCCATTGCACTGTGTATCACTCATTTATATATTTGTATATTATTATTATCACTATTATTTTCAATTTTATTGCAGTTTAGTTATTAAATTGTTCTTATCTCAACACACGAGCCTCTTTTCCCTTTACCCCTTTAAGTCTCTCACCAGTGCCTGGGATGGGGGAGAGTGCTGCTAGCCAGGGTCAAACCATAACAACGGCTTTCAAGAAGAGGCATTTGGTACACAAAGAGGTTCTAGTGATAATGGAAATATTTCACTGCTGAAAAGCTCTGCTGTCTTTTGAGTGCAGAGCACTTCCCTGTAAATAATTTTTTTATAATAAAAGTCATACTCTAAAGTTTGGGGGTTGTACATATCTAAACTTATATATCTAACTCATATATCTCCTATATATAAAATTAATGAAAATGTAGATACCTCAATATCCAGAACTTTTCACATAACCATAATGGGGAACTAAAAATGACAAATGCATTTGTTAGTACAGAGCCAAAATTATCATCTTAGTAATGATTAATTGCTAGATTTTTTAAGTGGAAAGTTTTTTTAAGAGTGAGCTTGTAAATCTGAAAACTACCTTTAAACTGCAAGTAATTCTTCCAATTTGGGTAATGTTATAAATTATTTAGCCTTAAACAGGATTCCAATTAAAGTTAATAATTTATTAAAAGAAAAGAAGCTAATAGAATAAAGAATAAAAGCAAGCAAACAGGCCTGGGCACTCCGGGAGCCACTGCTCTGCCAAGACGCGTGCTGACAGTTCCACTTTCCGGTTTCTATTACTTCCTCTTGTTGCATATTCATGGAGAGGCGGGTCGATGGAAATAAGTCTCTGCGCATGCTCTCTTCACCATCTAGGACTTTCTGGTGGTCACTCAGAGGTTCTGCCTCTTTGTGTTACACATTCATAATAACAGGTGGATCTATGCAAATAAGTTTCAGGAACTTTCCAGACCCTCCACAGGCACTTTTCAAACTTACTTAACACTGTGCAATTAACAGCTTAACAACATTAAATTGGCAACAGGACATGAACTATATACATACCATTCCACTACCCACGATTATACAAGAACAATCAGAATAATCAAAGATCACCCTCACAAAGAGGGTGACGTCCCATTATATGGTCTCATTGTTTCATATTGACATGAATCAAGTGAGCATATCTCACAGGTAGCATCTTTATTGCATTGATGTCAATGACAAAAATGAAGCAGTCCAATTCTACTATAAACTGCTGTCTTTTATTAGGTTTATATGGGACAGTATTGGTTAAGAAACTGCTTCACCTGTGGTGTCTCCCAGTTTTTAGTTTCTGTTCTTCCCCTTATAAAAGTGGCTATCTTTGCTTATAAAGCAAATATTCAGCATATAGTAGCTAGGTAAATGGAGCATTGAATATACTGGAGTTTGTTATTACCTGAAAAAAATATGGTAATTGACAGATATGTACTTTTCTAGGCATCTGCATAGTATTTGTGAAGCTAAACACAGAGCTTAAAAAGGCACGATATCTTTGCAGCTGTGGCATGCTGAGGGAAGAAACAAAAGAGTGAATATAAAACAAACAAGGGCTAAGAAAGGCTTGTTAAAAAAAATACATTGCTGATCATTTATCAAAAGAACTATTTATACTATTAAAAAATTGATACTAAGGTCCAGTTTCCTGACAAGTTCTAATCTCCTCAATAAAATATGCAATTTCATTCTCTTAAAACTGAAACATAGACAAAAAGGCTATTTAATGACCACGAGTGAGGTAATAGCTAAAAGTCAAACTGAAATCAAGGTTGTTTATCCCACACTTCTGACAGACAACTTTTACAACTAGAAACTTTAAAAAGCCAATTAATTAATGCACTGTTGCAACTCTCCTTTGCTCTGAAATGACATGCTTATATTTCAGTTTTGACTAGAATACTCCTCAAGTTGTAAAATCACTTGGACATCTTCCCCCCAGTCAGAATGACACTGGCATTCACCAGGCAGGGAACAGAAAATCAAATCTTTTCTTCAAGATAATTCAGTTTGACTGTTTAAATGGAGACTAACGACCTTGAGATAAAAGCCTTTGTGTAAGAACCTCGCTCATATCATTCAGAGCTCAGAAGTGATCTGTGTCCCTGCAGTAATTTTTAAACAACTGTGCTTAAGCATAAATGCTTATGCCCTCCAGCAAGCCTTGGGCAGAAACCTACCATGAAGGTTATACAGCAAGCAAAACAAAGAAACATGAATGCTGGAGGACACAAACACTTTTATTATAATTTTTTCTTTGGCTATTTTGTAAGAAACCACTGGGCGAATAACATTTTCATTTTGTCTGTGCTAGAGAAATAAAGAAACAGTAAAATCTTTGCCTGGCCACTTTCTCTGTACATCCTATAATACTTGGACAGATTTCTTAGGTCATAATTTTTGGGCAACGCAGAAATGTGGCTGCTTTCAGGGATACTGAATTAGTTGGACACAGATGAATCTACTTCAGAAGTGGGTTTTTTTTGTTATTGGTCGTGCATACAGAGGGTTATTCCTGGTAACACCTAAGTCAGCAAGAATAATTCATTTCTTTATTTCATACCTTTCTGCCACAAATAACCATGAAGCACCAGCCCCATAAAGGGGAGTTCTGCAGGGACCATTTTGGGGCGGGGGAGTGATGAGGATTTGGGACTACACATCACATCAGGAAGTGAAGCTCTGATTTCACTGGAGCAGAACATGGTCATCTGCAGAATTTCTGTTCTCATTCATACTTGTACTGACATGTTGGAGAGTAGTGCAGGGGAGAGGGACCTGGGGGTCCTGGTGGACAGCAGGATGACCATGAGCCAGCACTGTGCCCTCGTGGCCAAGAAGGCCAATAGCATCCTGGGGTGTATCAGAAGGGGGGTGGTCAGTAGGTCGAGAGAGGTTCTCCTCCCCCTTTACTCTGCCCTGCTGAGACCGCATCTGGAATATTGTGTCCAGTTCTGGGCCCCTCAGTTGAAGAGGGTTAGGGAACTGCTGGAGAGAGTCCAGCGCAGAGCCACGAAGATGATGAAGGGAATGGAGCATCTCCCTTATGAGGAAAGGCTGAGGGAGCTGGGTCTCTTCAGCTTGGAAAAGAGGAGACTGAGGGGTGACCTAATTAATGTTTATAAATATGTGAAGGGTGAGTGTCAGGAGGATGGAGCCAGGCTCTTCTCTGTGACATCCAGTGATAGGACAAGGGGCGATGG
>WKFP01014057.1:0-41714 GCA_011057875.1 Pterocles orientalis
ATTGTGAACTGGCTGGAGAAAAGAAGCCAGAGAGTTGTGGTGAATGGGATGGAGTCTAGTTGGAGGCTTGTATCTAGTGGAGTCCCCCAGGGTTCGGTATTGGGACCAGTGCTATTCAATATATTCGTCAACGACTTGGATGAGGGAATAGAGTGCACCCTCAGCAAGTTTGCTGATGATACGAAACTGGGAGGAGTGGCTGACACGCCAGAAGGCTGTGCTTCCATCCAGCGAGACCTAGACAGGCTGGAGATTTGGGCGGGGAAAAATTTAACACAATTTAACAAGAGCAAGTGTAGAGTCTTGCATCTGGCCAAGAACAACACCAGGTTTCAGTCTAAGTTGGGTACTGAGCTGTTGGAGAGTAGTGTAGGGGAGGGGGACCTGGGGGTCCTGGTGGACAGCAGGATGACCATGAGCCAGCACTGTGCCCTCGTGGCCAAGAAGGCCAATGGCATCCTGGGTTGTATCAGAAAGGAGGTGGTCAGTAGGACAAGAGAGGTTCTCCTCCCCCTCTACTCTGCCCTGGTGAGACCGCATCTGGAATATTGTGTCCAGTTCTGGGCCCCCCAGTTCAAGAAGGACAGGGAACTGCTGGAAAGAGTCCAGCGCAGAGCCACAAAGATGATGAAGGGAATGGAGCATCTCCCTTACGAGGAAAGGCTGAGGGAGCTGGGTCTCTTTATCTTGGAAAAGAGGAGACTGAGGGGTGACATTATTCACGTTTATAAATATGTGAAGGGTGAGTGTCAGGAGGATGGAGCCAGGCTCTTCTCTGTGACATCCAGCGATAGGACAAGGGGCAATGGGTTCAAGCTGGAACATAGGAGGTTCCACTTGAATATGAGAAAAAACTTCCTTACAGTGAGGGTGACAGAGCACTGGAACAGGCTGCCCAGAGAGGTTGTGGAGTCTCCTTCTCTGGAGACATTCAAAGCCCGCCTGGATGCGTTCCTGTGTGGTCTGATCGAGGTGTTCCTGCTCTGGCAGGGGGATTGGACTAGATGATCTTTCAAGGTCCCTTCTGACCCCTAACATTCTGTGATTCTGTGATTCAGGAATGCTTGCCCCTGCAACCACCTTTGTCTTCCCCAAACATATTTTTTGGAGCTATAAAAAATTTTTAATGAAACTTTTAATTACATTCCTAAACCTATAGTGTGATATCTAAATCAGCGCCACAGAGCTGAAAGTCAGGCCACCTATTTAAAATGTTAAATAAATTATTCAGAGAGAACATCTTCAAAATTGTAACCTATTTCTTCTTTCCTATCTTTTGTTTTTGAGACTCTTTTAAGACACTAGCACTTTGACTCTTTTTCTTTCTTTACACACCTAGCCAGTATTAACACCAAACACCATACATCTATTCTGTATCAAATCTGTGTATCAATTGTATATAAAGATGTGTGCTCTGGGGTAAGAAATATGTATGTATTTCTACACTGGCTCACAGAAGCCAGTGAATTGACTAAGCAAAATTAAAGATACTAAAAAAGTAGGCAAAGAAGCATATATGTGTACTTGCCTATACACAGCAGGTGTTGTACATTTTAAAATTTGGCACAAAGGGCCTGATTCTGCCCAGAAGAAGGTCCTGCTACCAGTAATTTTCTTGACTTATCAAAGTGATCATCAATGATGATTCTCTGATGATAAACATATTTTTTAAATGTAAGTTATGCTTAGATCCAAATAGTGATTTAGTGACATTAAACTCAATGCTGTAATTACTTCTTTCTCTGTGAGTTGATAAGCAGATATTCATCATGGGATTCTTACGAGAGCATGTCAGCTTTTCATGCCACAAACAAGCCATGGAAATACCAACATGCAAAAGAACCTGAAAGAGAGAATTATTAAAACAGATACATAAATTCCATGGCTTTTGTGAGCATAAGACTTATCCTCTTACATTAATATAGTTTGCTCTGATCTGCACTACTTTTAACTAGAAATGTCTCCAGCTTATTATTCAAGAGAGATCTTTGCAAGGAGTAGAGAAAGGGAAGCGCAATTAGAAAACAGATGCTGTTTAGCATTTGCCATAAAACTCCGAGATTCCTAGTAGGTGTTCTTTAGAAAAAGTCAATTAGTAATTTAGAGCAGAACAGAACTCATCACAATTTCTGTCCTCAGTAGCACCAGGGGAGTTCTCCTTTGATTAGAATACTTGCAGTGGGGGCTTCCTTTGTGTCATTCATAATGGAGTTTACATTATAAAGGCATTTTTTTTAAACACTACAAAACTCAGAACACCGATAGACAGCTCTGTGTCTCTCATCTTTATCTCAAAGGACACGGATAAAGTCTGTTGTCAAATGAGTCAGTGAGGAGGGAGGATAATCGCTAACAGAGAGTCTGTTAGGCAGATCAAGGATCAAAGAGTGTCAAAACACATGGCTCACCTATGTAATTAATTGCACTCACAGAGAAGTGCTGAACCACTAGGGATGTCCCTCAGTTTAGGATATTGATCTCCAGGAAACAAACTATATCCTATGTGGCAATTGCCTGGAGATCACTTTTTAATATCTCAGCTGAGCATCTGCAGGAGCAGAAAAGCATGGTGAGTATATACGGAATATATCCGTAATCACTGCAAAGAGCAGTCCCCACTAGCTCCACCAGTGCTGCACCAGATTGCAAGCACTGGGATCAGTTGCAAAAGGGCTGCCCCTTGCTTTCGGGTGAGATGTACTTAAAGGCATTCACCATCCCCTGAGTACTGCTCCTGTATTGCCAGGAGAAATCTCAGAGTAAACGTCTCTGATCACACACTATTGCTTGAGCAGCAGAGTATAGCAATGCAACAACGTGAAATCTGACCTATATAGGCTCTGTATGAATAGAATAAACAGGAGAATCGGACTCATAGGCAAAAGATACTAGACTCACTGCACTCCACATTAGAGACTGCCAGAAAACAATACTGATTACAAATATTAATAGATCAATCATACTAATCAATTAAAAGGGCTGCTTCAGTGCCTTTCACAGATTAGAGAATGTTTCACTTGTACTGATATGAGTACAGTCAGAGATACTGTTATAATTTCTGTCTGCTTTAAACAACTTTTTTTAAGTGTGTACCAAGGTATGACATATTATATCCAACATGCACTAAAGAAGTGACAGCATGCACTCGTGCTCAGAATACTTGCAACATCACACAGCACAAGCCATGTCAGTTTTTAAGATACGTGAATTCACAACAATTGGTCTCTCCAAACTGCAAACTGTGATCTAAATCTTCCCAGGGTTTCATGTTGCAGCTTTACATTCAAGCTGATGAACAGCAATGCAGAATAGGACTGAGTGGCGCTCTACAAAGTTTAGAGGTTAACCTACACTCAAGAACAAAAGTTGTAGAAGAGACGCATCACCACTCTGGCTGCCTCTGGCTCCATGAACACCCTATACCCCCTTGTTGTTCTTCCACAGTGTCAATTAGAAGGCCTTAATATCTCCTCTATGGCTCCTGGAAGGTATGAGAGGCATCATTTTAAACTAGCACCTTCTCTTTGTCTTTAGAGGTTTGCTTTCGGTGCTTGATCATCTTCTTTGAGACACAGCATCCAACTGAACCTATTTCAAGGGTTTTGCATTTCCTGTTCAACACATACGTGAGGTTGCAAAAGATCATGAACTGACGTGGTGTACAGCTTCAGTGCAATACAGAGTGTTTCTTCTCCAGAAGTTGTGTTACAGAGAATGTGACATGAGTTTTTATTTGAGGGTTGGTTTTTTGTTTGTTGTTTTTTTTACAGAGATGATGCTGAATCAGTAATTTGCTGTTGAATGTTTGGAGCATCCTAGCAGAACTACCTCACTTGCAAATAAATTAATTCCTTACCATATTTAAAAGATGTACAGAATAATGTCATATGGATTTTGCATTTATTAGCTGAGTAAGACACACATGCAAGTAGGAATGTGTCTGAAAAATAGGCAGATAAATAGTAACATCCTTTTATTTATTTCCTCAGCACTTACTATCTGTGCCTGTGATTTAATTTGCAAGGATATAATGGGGCATATATAAATACTCACCAACAGCTCTTTAGGAGATTGTCTAATACAAATTAATAATGTAAGGAGTTAATAATATCTGTCTACAGGATTGTTAATGCACACTGAACCGTGGATGTTTTCCTTCATTTGTAGCATGAAGCTCCAACCTATGTGAAATTTTTCAAATGCTTAATTAGTGGTAATCAGGCGTCAATACAGATCCTATCTTATTGAGAGAATGGGACAGCTCTCCAGCTTGGCAGCTACTGCTGGAGGCAGAAGAACGTGTTTCTTTAATATTCAGCAATTTATCTTTATTTTCTTGTATCAGAATTTTCTGTTATTTTTTTCTATAAGCTTTGCTAAACAAAATTGAACAAAGCAAGTATTATCAGCTGAATAAAGTAACAGTTTTGATACTTTAAGAAACTGGATATGAAGAGGTAGTAATATTTCTTTATAAAATAACATCATAGAAAACATAGAAAACAATAGAAAAATGTATTGCTGCATAACAATATAACACTTTGAAAGTGTTTCTATGTCACAGCACAATGTTGTTTTGCGAGACTTAACTCCTGCAGATTGAAAAGAACCACGTTAACATACTTCAGAAACGCACAAATGTGGATTTAGGAAAATAAGCTTGCCATGTTTTTTGATCTTCTCAAATTTAGGTTGCTTTTGAGTATCTCCACTGTATTTTTATCAGCCAAGATACAATTTTGCTTGGGAAGGAATCAAAAGACAAATTAGAAGAATGAACAAGAGGCACAATGTTTTCAGCGGCTTAAGTATCTTTTTCTCTTTTTGTATGCATTGCCTTATTTCCACAGTTGGAGAAAGAGAACACAGTAGCGGGAAGCCTAGCTTTTAATGAAAAGCATCTGCATTATGAAGAAAACTCTCCAGCACTTCATCCTGATGAAGTACAATTTCTTCCTTTGTCATAGCTACTGGACCTGTTTAAGATGCAAAAGCTGAAACTGGTAGAACAAGCTGAAAGAATACATGCATCTTCAGGTAGAAATAGCCACCACAGAAGCAACCTGGTGAGATCTACAGCTATAAAAAACCAGCATGAGTCTGAATGAAACCCTTGGAGTGTAATGTGCTATAAATTTAATCTCCTGTCGCAGTGCATATTCAAAAAGTACTAAATAACATTATTCCAAAAAGTGTATTTCCTTTCTTTTATTAAAAATGGAAGATTCTTCTGTCATGGTTCTTGCATTCAGAAACCCCTTAACAATTTACCAGTTGAAAAATACTTTAGCAAACTACAGATGGAGGCTAGAGTAATTGCAGAATTCTTACAAAACAAAATGTAAATCAGGAGATTTAAAGGAATTACAAAGCAAGCTTTTAATAATTTAGAAACTTTACACACTCTTCCCAGAAAATAAAACACTGCAGCTTAGTTTTTGTACCAGTCAACAAATCTAGACAACATTTTATGATATATTATAAATTCTTATCTTCATTGAAAACCTTTAAGACGTACTAGAAATGCTTATAGATAATGGCTTCATTTAACTGACCATTTCAAAAATTTATTGCAGCAGTGCCACATGTGAAATTTCCACTGAGTAAGAAAGCTTTATGAAGGTATAACCAGAGAAAAATTGAACTGCGTGAACTCTATTCATAAATACTGTCAGGACTGACAATCGTTTCAAGACTGCTGGTTAAGTAAAATTCCACTTTTTATACAGACTACTATATTCTAGTCTAGGCTTTATGATTCTCATGCAACACCCCTTCACGCATACAATTGTTGAATTCTTTAATTTCTGTTCCGCATTAAATAATTTTTTCCTTTCTCTTTTCTGAATACTTCTGTTTGTCTCCTTTTTTGGGGTGGGGAGTAAGGGGGAAGGATTTGCAAAGGTTTTCTTTGCAACGATGGACGAATCTTAGTAAATGTCCTCTATCTGACTAGGAAAAAAAAAAAGGGGAAATCTGAAAGAACCTTGACTATTCCACACTGTAATTCTTTTCAGTGTTTAGTAGCAGGGTTTCATCTCCTTTCTTGCTTAAAATCAATTGCACAAAGGAAAATCTTCAAAGAAACAGTCCAGAAGTACCAGAATGTCTCCAATTTGGAAAACATTATGCTATGTAGTGTAACTGATACTGTGAAGTATCTGGGTTGTGAATAATCAATGCAGATAAAGTATTTCTAGTAGATCTCTCTAGCAAATTGGGTAATTCTACTCTAAAATATTATTTGTTTCGCATCATTTTGTGTCATCTTTATGATGCATCTCACAGCTGCTTGTGTTTTATGTCATTCTCAGATTTTGCTGCTGTATATTGATGTGTAATTTGATATTAAGTACCATAAAATAGTAGGCTGTAAATTACATCAATATCAACAACAAGTAAAACATTATAAAATACATTTATTGCCTCATCATGTGCTATGATATGCCAGAGAAGTACACCCAGCATTGATGGTTGTCCTCCTCCCTTTTGGATATGCCTCTAAGCAAACTTCTATTAACGTGAGTTTTTGCAGTAGCCAAATGTTAATTACTTCTCAACCACCTGTGAAGCTGCTTTTCTTAATGCATCGCATTAAAGTTACATTAAAGCAGAGGTACTCCCTTTAAGCTGGAAAGCCCATGTTAAAGGCATGGGTTTTCAAGCAGGACCTACAGTCCATCATTCCACCAAAAAAGGCTCTTGGAAATAAGATTATGTTTTACTTTACCTGAGTACAAAATTCAGAAAGATTCTCAGGGCATGTTTTTTCAGCCTCTCTTGGCCCAACATAAACAAATCTTCTGAAATGAGAAAGTCTTCTGGTCATATTGCCGTTCAACTGGCTGCACAAGCTCAGCAGGGTTTGAATCTGTGTCTGTGACCATTAGCTGTCCCATCACTTTCCTCTGAAAGATTCCACAGACAGGCAGTCTTAATGAAGGAACTTGGATGAGTGAACCAGCACCTATCCCATATTCACGTGTGGTTTCACTAGCACCTCTCAGAACAGGAACTCCTAGCTTCTGCAACATTCTGCCTCAGCCACAATACACTCAGGAATACACACTGAGCTGTGTGGCTACAGATCACCTGCTGTCTGGCTAGCACAAAACTGTCAACCAGCTTGCAAGCTGATTTATAAAAAAAATTGGAAGTTATGTACAATAACCAGTTCTTTGAAGGGCTTGAATTTATATGCAAACTGTATGAAGAACAATCTGAGAGTGCACATATGCAAAGAAACCCCTTGCTGAGTTAAAACATGATCTTTGAATTAGCTTAAGGTGGATATGACCGTAATTTGTTCTCAGACCTCTTTCTCTTCGTTTCCATAGCTCTAAAAGTAGGATAGTGTAATTTTCCTGTAACTTGGTTATTAACAAAGTTATTAACAATGGCCAGCTTGTGACTCACATCAGTGTCCAGGTAAGAAGGTAAGTAGTAACAAAAATTTGGTTTTACTACATCTTAAATGCAGAAATTATTGGGAGCGGGGTTGCAAACATGCACAACTTTGGAAGAATGGTGGCCCCATCAGCAAGAAAGCCAAAAAGTTTCACTACTTGTATAGACACATGGTTAGCCATTACCTTGAACCTACATGGAAACAAGGAGAGATATGACTTTCTGCAGCAGAGTGCCATCCTCTAGATATCTATGCAGTCATATAGGCTTTGGCTTAAGCTTTTATAAAAGTATGAAAATGACAAGGTGCTGTAACGGTCCTAGAGGTAAATAGAATATGTATTTTCAGAAAGGTCAATACTATAATTGTTTGGGGTTTTTTATTAGAATGCTAAATCTAACTTTCTTGATAAAGTTTCATAAGATCCCTCAGATTCCTCCTTTCTGTCATACCTATACTTCAGAATGAAGAGTGTGATGTGTTTGTTGCTGGGATAGTATTTGACCCTTAACTTAATTGTAAGTTAAGTAAAAGAAGAGAGGAAAGCTGTTAAAATGAAAGGCATGGTAAGTAGAATGTAAGTACCTAACCAGTACATCCGCAGGTGTGGGCTATCCACACTTGAAGGCAACATAACTATTTTTGCCCTTTCTTGTGCATCTCACAAGCACATTAAGAGTACAAAGACCAAGTAGTCAAAAGTATAAAATGCATTCCTGCCTTTGTCTGTTTAGAGGCAACAAAGATGACAAGAGCCACCTTCAGAAGCCAAGTTCTTATCTAAACAATGAATAATGTAATAATGCAGCCTTGAATACACATAAGAGATCTATGTCCAGATCTTGAAAGAAAACACATAAATGTAGCACTGGAGAGCTGAATCTTCAATGTTTTGCTGGAGTTCATATAAAGAACAAATAAATACAAGCTTTGTTAGACATGAGGAATTAAAGTTGTAAAACCAAGATGGGAAAATAAGGAATGAAAGGAGCAGATTATTCAAATGCTGAAATTTCTGTTCTTGCCTTTCCCACATCTATTGTTTCCTTCTCATTCCTCAGCTCAGAAACGGTGAAAAGCCACTCAGAATTGCTTAGACACACAGCATAGATTAAAATGGCAAACTGCCACATTCTTTATGACAGAGGCACAGTACTATAATCCTAAATTGAATCCAAGGCAGCTTCATAGGATAACACAGCTAAGGAAAAGGGATGAAACCAAAATCTTTTTGTCTGCTCAGCTTGTGTTGTGCCACGTGCTAGGAGTTGTCTCCCCTAGGACCAAAGGTCTGGCCTTTACACAAAGCTCACCCATCCAGAAACCTGTTGAGACACTCCTCCTGGCACAGTGGTGACAGGCTTGCTGTCCTGTATTTTACACCTGCTGACTGCCTCCATATTGGACCTTACCTCCTCACCCCCTCTTCAGATGAGCAACAGTAGATATGAAACAGCATTCTTTTTATCCTGATGCTATTAAAAGGGCAAACATAGCTAGCCCTGGCCGATCTAGCCTGTATTGTTACCACAGAGGATCACTTTTCTTCAAATCACTATCTTCTAGGCCAACATATATGAGGACTAATAAAAGAATCCCTAATGAATCTCTAAAAAACGAACAGAGGTAGCTCCCCCTCTCCGATCTAACAGGAGGAAGGCAGCAATAAGTCTCAATAAATCAGTAGCTCCAAGGTCAAAATTCATTAGTTTTAGTGATAACTCAAACACCAATATACCTTAAATCTCCACTGCTTACCCATGGCTGCAATAAAAGAGAGAATTTGTCATATTATGAAGGTCTACACTACCTTTTTTCAACTATTTCTCTGCTGTGAATAAAGGACTACTAGAAAAGATGAACAGGAGAAGCGTACATGGGCCTATAATGTCTGATAAAGAACAAGTTGCTGAAACTGATGTTTTCTAGAAGACCTAGCTTTTAAAAGGTCTAGAAAACAGACAGTGACCGTGTTTGAGTGGGGTGAGTGAATTGATCAAGAAGATATGTATTTGTAGAGAGTATTGGTAGAGAAATCAATGTTAAAGACTGTTAGTCACTTTTTAGGCACTATCAAGGATGGAAAATTGCTTTTAAGTGTTTACAAGAAATGTTTCTTTTTGTCACACTAAATGTCATCTCCTGATAGAATGAAGTGTCTGATACTTCATGGAAAACATTTCAGTGGAATAATTCTGTCCACTGTCTTTTTACTATTTTCTCTCTTTGTTTATAGTAGAAGTGACATTTATATGAAAACAGGATCTTTGTGTCATGACAAATACTCTGCTTCAACTGCTTATTCCACACTTGAGGTTGCAGTTATTTCTATGCATATCAAACACATTCTCACCCAGGAACCGGTCCAAAGACCAACAAGGTCAGTAATACACTTCCCAATTCATTCTGTGGACACCAGGTGATGTTAAGAATTCCAATCTTGCACAGAAAACAAATGTCTCAGAAACTGATTTTTTTAAAATGTCTTTTACCTACTAGTAAACTTAGGAATGAGAAAGAAATGAAAATACTTTTAAATTATAGGTAAGATGAATTATCTTTAAAGCATTTTGTTCTAAAAACCTGATCTGATCTCACAAATTAGTGAAGTTCCCAATGAAGCATTGAGGTATAAGCCAATGTTCTGATGTAGAACAGGAGGAATAAAAATTTAAAATAAAAAAACCAACCCTATAACTGCTTAACTGCATCTTTTTTCCACGCTGTGCTTTCCTGCTTCACGAAACTTCAAAATGGTCTGACGTTCTCTACAACAAGATCCATCTTCTTGAGGGACAAATTTAAAGGGATAGATCTGAAGAACAGAGATATGATGCATGTTAAATGGTAAAGATGGCCTTTAAAAGCAAAGCTACGGCAAAATCCTGGATGCAAATAGAGCAGAACACCAATAAAAAAGAAAAAAATAATCATTGTTCTACGCTTTCAGCTAGGATGTTTCCTCTTTCTAAAGTTCCAGAAAGATATGGAAATAGCTGAAAGATTTCAAAAGAGAGAAATAAAAGATTTGCAAGTTGCAAAACAAGATTTATGGCTCACCTTACTAAGAGTTTACTTTAAGACAAGCTGGAAAGATGACATGATGATGTGCTGTAAAAACTCAAACATCAAAATGAAGACTGGTAAGTGGGACACCAGGAAACTAGGAACAAGTTCATTGGATACAAGTTACTGCTAGAGTATTCAGTTGCGAAATACATGCGATTTCCTCTTAGGAAGGATGATCAAAGAAATGACTTAAAGTGACTTATGACTGATGAGCATCTTCAACATTAAATTCATTGCCTTACTAAAATACATCTTTGATCCATCTTTGTGTGTAAATTCTTTGCCCTGCAGTGGGTGAAAGAAGGGCTGGAAAGGATCTATAATCATTCTCTCAGCCTTCGAACTCATAGAGTGAGGTCCTTCCATTCCTCCTCCTTTATGGATCCTTTCAGGAAAACAATTGCTTGGATGGCCTTTAGTATAATCATAATGTTGGTAGTTTTGAATTAAAACAATGATTAAACTCCAATTCCAAGACTCAGGTCTTCTGCTAGTCCACCTTTTTCATTTGGAAATTTATGTTCCTCCTCATTGCCTTTTTGTCTGCTTCCACTCTGACTTATCAACAATATACTACGGCTAGAGGTAGCATACTGAGAAAGAGATAATTCTCTACAAAAATCCTCCTTCTGGTATGCACAGCTCAAACACACAATATCATACTGTTCATGAGACTTTTGGTTGTGAAGAAAATTTTCTCTAACTGAAACTAAAGGAGATTTGTGACAATTTATTTGCACGAAGAGAGATGAACTGTTGGCATATATGTTGCCTGAGCGATCCTCTGACATTGCAGGGATCTCAGGCAATAACAAATTGATGTCTTTATTGATAGCATAAATTTTAGAAGAAGCTTGAATGCTGAATTATCTGGTCTGACGTCTTCAGTATGAGTGTGAAACAGACCGTAACACAGAAAAGGCCGGTTAAAAGACCAGATGTAACTTCATGGTCATGATTTCTATGAAACACTTGTCCATTTGATATGCTCTCTCTTATTTAGCCCCAGCTGTTTGCTTCTTCTTCATTTAGCATCTAAAAATTGCAACCACTAATACCTACATCCCAGCCCCAGTGGTGAACAGAACTCTGCCAGTGAGTCTTTAAAACCACACAGAAGCCAAATGGAAATAAGCATACATATTTTTCCATATTCTTCCAGTTATTACTTCTCAGAGACAACTACCTGGCACTGTGCTTAGAAACTGCTCCTTTTAGCAAACCTGAGCCCCAAGACTGTCACCCTTCTTTACTGCGAGCAGCAAAACTGCATGTTAACATGTTTCACAGTCTGTGAATTATGG
The DNA here is from genome assembly GCA_011057875.1 of Pterocles orientalis. NCBI lineage: Eukaryota > Metazoa > Chordata > Aves > Pterocliformes > Pteroclidae > Pterocles > Pterocles orientalis. Next base: position 11,782 of record WKFP01014057.1, read on the forward strand.
AAATGAACTATGAGACTGCACTGACAATGAAAATGAATACAGCTTTCCTTTTAAGGGATCTTAATATTATCTTAACAAATTGTAACTGTTTTGCAACCATCTTATTTCCCTCCAACGTGAATCACATTATAGCATGGGTGTCAATGCAGCAGTATCAATCTCTTCAATGAATGCTGGAGGAAGAAAGAAAAGAAAAAAACAATTCTATTCTTTTACAAATTTTTTAAAGCAAAGTAGACCGAGTCGCAACATTTTTTGCTTTATATATAGATTTTCCTGCCAACAAATAGCACTTCAATACCAACATTGTTCTGTGGAGTATCAGGATGTGCCTGTTCTGTACATTAAGGGTAGCTTTCATTTATTTACTGAATGATTTAGCCAAAGAAATGAAGCCACTCTAGATTCTCCAGCCTTTCAAAGGAAAAAGCGGTGGTTCTGTTGTTGTGGGTCTTCCATCTTTGTATGGTCCCAGACCACAAAAATAACATAAACCAATTCTATGTGATATTATGAAGTACCATATGTAGTAAGACTTTACCCCTTTTTTTTTTTTTACACAGAAGTCAGAGAATATCCATACCATCCCTGTTCATATTCTTTAAGCCAAAGGAGAAGTCCTTAAAAAGGAAAATGCTGCATCTGTTGTTGTCAACCATATGATTCCCTTGTCTCTTTCCATTACTTTGCCGAGGATGAAAAACTACTTTGAATGGCAAGATGAATGTGGTGATACAGTGCTTGTGGATGCACATATTCAAGAAATTGAAGCTGACATTTTATTCTGCACTATGTTAACCATAAAACAGTATTGTTTGTCCTCACTCCAGTCCAATGTCAGACAGCAACACCTTATGCTGCTGGGTAACAACCTTGAACATTTATGCAGAGCTAGGAAAAAAGTGATGGTGTTTGGGAACTGATTTGACAGCATAAAATTGAGGCATTCTGGGAAAAGAGCAGCAAGCTGAAGTGACATCTTTGATGTGGTCAGCTCATGCATACCATTGTCTCCAGCTAAAGTCAGTCATTTCAGTATTTTCTTTTAGTCAGAAAAAAACTAATGACAAATGTTTTTCCATCCAGTTCCTGTAGCTTCACTGAAGTGTCTAAAGTTTCATTTTCCTTGCTTGCCATGGTAATCAAATTAGCTGGTTGTAGCATAGCCCATTAAATTTTATATTGTGTCTGAGAATAAATCAATCCATTCATTTAGGCCAGGAAGAATTATGAGACTCATCACTAGCCTCATTTTCAGGACTCATGTCAAGACAGCAGGGACCAGTGCAGTCACAAGGGCTCTAGGTTTTGTCTGTGCTTTCTAACTGTAACCCTAGGACTTGATGCTACAGGTAGGTGTGTGAGAAACAGTTGCAGAAAAAATATGTGGTCAGATCATTCCTAAGAGTTGTCTAACCTCTTCTGTGCATCCCTTCAGTGGATATCACAATAGCTCTCTTCCTTCCACTTACACTAGACAAAATAATTTAACTGCTGTTAGTGTTAAGAGCTGAAAAATTCAACAGCATGGTGATCTCCATGCTGAGAATACAATATGAAATTGCCAGGGCAGGTATATTTGATCTGTAAATATGCCACCACAGCTCAAGCTGCCTCTATGCCTTTTTCAAGAAGTGTCTCAATCCCATAGACAAGGCATCCTGCTAGAGTTTTGTTTGTACTTACCCCAGATACTATGGCATCAGAGAGGCATAATGATATCGTATTCAGTGCATGCTCTATACTTGCAAAATCACATCTGGGAAAACTAAAGCAGAGACAATGCTTAGAACTGTCTGTATTGTGAAACTGTAGACAAACAAGTACCGGCTGAAAAAAAAATATTATCATTAACTTATCTTTACTTATCATTGCCTCTTCAATGTTCACCACTCATTCCTCCTCCTCCTGTCCCTCAGACTTTTTCTTTCATTTACTTCAGTAGAGACAAGTGGTATATGGTGTTTAGGGTCCAGAGAACAAAACTTACAAGGAGCAGATGAGGGAACTGTGGCTGTTTAGTCTGGAGAAAAGGAGGCTGAGGGGAGACCTGATCGCTCTCTGCAAGTACCTGAAGTGTGGTTGTATCAGTGTGGGTGTCAGTCACTTTTCCCAAGTAATAAGTGAAAAGATGAGAGGAAATGGCCTCAAGTTATGCCAGGGGAGGTTTAGATTGACTATTAGCAAAAATTTATTCACCAAAAGGCTTGTCAAGCATTGGAACAGGCTGCCCACCAGGGAAGTGGTGGAGTCACCATCCCTGGAGTTATTTAAAAGACGTGGAGATGTGGCACTTAGGGACATGGTTTAGCAGTGGACTTGACAGCGCTAGTTTTACCATTGGACTCCGTGATTCCAACCTAAATGATTCTATTCTTTGGGGAACTTGAAGAGAAGCAGGTATGAGCACCACAAATATATGCTTTTCCCCAAGCTGCAGCATTACAGCAAACACACGCATACTGACATTATGAATGTGTACATGGACAGCTCAGCTCTAAAACCCCACTTCTACTGCACAGAAAAGAATCATAGGAAAGCTTAGGTTGGATCTCTGGAAATCACAAACTGGGCAACCCAGCAGGTAATCACTTTGCCCAGGATCTTAACAGGTCAAGTATTGAAAATCCTCCAAGATAGGTATTTCACAATCACTTGGGCAACTCATTTCAGGGCTTAACCCTCCCATGGTTCCTAGCACTTCTGTGAAATTATTTTCATCACTACAAAGATTCAGAAATAAATGTACCTGAAAAATAGTTGGGCACTTCGTCTGTGCCTACAACTATTTTGATCTCAGCCACAATATGGCCGCAACATTATATATTATACATAAAGTAGCTACCATAATGCCATAAAAATAGGAAGTGAGTTATGAAAGTTCTTTGTCACATTCTTTAATGTATGCATGATTTAAAGACCAAATTTCTTAGAGAAGAGGATACTTATTCTCTGCTATCCCTGTCTGATATCTTCACTAGAGCCGTGTATACTCAGTAGTAGAATGATTAAGGCTCCAATTAAAGAATTGCTTTCCTGATATTTTTTCTGAAATATACTATAAAGTCTGTTTGCAGAAGCTCGTGTTAGCCATAAAGGCTTTTGAGCCTCCTTCCACAAATTAATATTGTGAACACAGTCACCATTATTAATAAAATAATAGTGCATGCTTATCCCTAGATGCAAGAGTTTGTGCCTGAACACTGTCCTTTTTGCATGGCAGCTCTTAATTGCAGAAAGCAGTTCACCTAATTGATTAACAATATTTAGACAGTGCTGTTCTCTGTGCTAAAGGTACTAGGATTGGTCCTTCTGTGTTTATTTTTATGCTTTTTCCAAATTGGATAATAAAATTCCTTCTGGCATTTCACTTTTCATTAACCATTTTTTGCACATTCTAGTTATTCTAGTACAATAGCAAATTGCTATAATGACAGGGCTAGAAATATTGTGGAAAAAAGGTCTTTGCTATCAGGACCTAATATTTGTTTATTATTTGTAATATAACAAGACTGAATAGCCTTAACACAGGTCTACAAATGTATTACATTGGCACTAGAGACCCTGTATTCAGAAAACGACACTTGTTCCAGAGAACAAGTCTAATATTTCATATGTTTTAAGTCTAAAACATGTTAAAGCAAATACTAACATTTAAGGGCAGATTTAGCAGATTTTGGTTTTTTAAAGGTCAATTTGAAAAAACTTAAAAGTAAATATTTTTGTTCTGTTAGAAATTACTGTGTTATTTTTTAATTGTCCCCTACTATTGCAATGCTGTAATTATTGCCTCATTATTACTGCATATTCCCCAAGGCTTAATCATGGACAACAATCCCATTGTGTCAGGCTTTGTGGTAATATTACATAGATGGTCACAAATGCATTAGTTGCTACACTTGGTTCATAGAGGTGACATGTTGTCAATCAGTTCCCATCACAAGACCTCACAAGAAGTCTACCCTATACCCATAGTTTTTGAAGTTCTCCTTATTATGTCCTTAGGAGGCATAATGAGAATGCAGATTTGGACTGGGGAGTCCAAGGTCCTGATAGGTTCAGAGGCTTTTTTGGATATTAACCAAAAGCAATTATAAAGCTTTTCCTTCTGTATCTATTTACACATGATGGTTCAGTCCCACAGTTTTCCTTACCCCAGCCTATGTGTCTAGAGATATGAGGACAAATTATGTAACACTCAATCTTCTTCCTCTTAATCTTAGTATTAAGGACAATCTGCTTGCAGACCAGATCAAAGTTTGGACTTCACTTCCCACTATTATGAAGATAAACACATTCACAGGAGTTTATCCACATTTCAAGTGAGTGATCACCATGATTTCACAAAGTGACCTACACACTTCGTAAAATTTTTTGCCCTTTTTTGGCTGGATGACTCCCTCTTAATGTTCTACACCTCTTCCACTTTCAGTTTTGGTGAGAGCACTGAAACCATCACACATCAAAAAGTGAAGAAAATTAAACAGAAAATAAAACAGAAAATAAAGTAAGGTAGGATAGGATACAATGTTCTGGACTATCTTTGGTACGTAAGTACTATATATATATATATATATACACACACATATATATATACAGTCTACCCTTTACAACTTCATAGAGAAGTGAGAACCACTGAATTCTGTAGATTTCTGAACATGTCTTTTGGAGATTCAGTACGTTGTTTTAGAGACTTAACTTTGCCCAACTACTTCAAAGTTTGCAGAATGCTCAATAATCTTTAGAGGTTCTGATTTTCGTAATGGAGAAAGCTAAAGATTTCATGCTCCACAATTTTATAGAGAACATTCAAGTACTGGTTCAATAACTGATAGGAAGGGTTTGTTATTTCTGTTGTTGTTTACATTACCATTAATATTCATATCAATACTTAGTTTATATTTGATATTAAATTCCCATCTTGCATTGAGATGAACAGGAAAAAGATGTGCCTTAGTTAAAAGGAGGATGGATTGATGTGGAAATAGTGGGCCCTTAGTTGTTACCGTGAAGGGATACGAATTGCACTCATTAAAATGCGATGGTGTTAAGGACATGCTATAAATCTGAAAATGGGTTGCCTCCAAGATACTCAGTGGGTTTAAGAAGGAATTTTTCATGTAAAGCAAAGAACTGACAATAAAAACAGTGACGGTATTACTTTTCAGTGTACAAGAGGAGGAGATGTTTCTTCTGAAGACAAAAGCCTTTTCTTTATAGCATAGATATGCCTAGATTTAGAAATACTTGCATTTAAAACACTATCAGAGAAAGCAAGCATCGTTAAACAAATAATATAGTTTGATTATAGCACGAATATGTCAAGAAAGAAAAGGACAGAAACAATTAATAAAAATATGAAAGATAAAAAGGGTAATTTTCAGAAGTAGTGCTTGTTGTATTTGAAAATTAAGTAGTTTGAGCTCATCTTGCATGAAACAAAGGCTCAAAATGAAAGCTTATAGCAGATCCGCTTATTAGGCACTCTTTTCTTGATTCAGCATTCAGCACTATTAGGAGAACTGTAAACCAAAGCCTCTTTCAGAAGTTCTTCCTGAAGGTGAGAGTGAAGTCATGACCCTCATCCAGACAAGCCTGCATTTTAGTCTAGTCCGAGGGGACAACCTAGTGTTAAATCAAAAGTCACCAGAGACCTAACCAAGACACAAAAGAGGACAAGCCTCTCTACCTGTACACATCAGAGTGCTGTAGAGCTGGTACTGCAGGTAGACAAGCTGATGGATTCAGAGTAGGTTTTGATGGGAAAAACAGTTTCAGAAACTCTCTAATGTAAGGGAGGCAGAGAACTGGAGGAGGGCACAAAATTAAGAAGAAAGAAAAAGGGAAGAACTGAAAGTAGAGCAAAGGAGGCCGTAATACAAAGGATTGTGGTATCCAGACGAGCAATTTTGCTGTCAGTGGCAAAGAAGGGAGGCAACTTCTGAAAAAAAGAGGGAGGGACAATCCAACTACCATTCTGGTTTTGACAAAACATTCCTGCACCCTAAAGAATATGTTTCTCTTTAAAAAGCTTTTTTTTTTTTTTGCGCAGCCGCACAACTGAAGAAGAAGAAAGCAAGGAGACAAATAAAACACATTTCAGTAAAAGAAAAAAAGAGGAACAAGAAACACCAGACAAGACAAAACTGCGATTACACGTGCTGCACTCAGATTTAAAAGTTTTTAAATAATCAATAGAATCAATACTTACTTTATTAGCCTCCATAACTACTCATCACCTACCTTAAAGAACTCTAGTATTGATGCTGATAGTAACTGCAGTACCATTATGGACAGACATAATGGAGGGGATGTCTTTACCAATTCTCCTGTAATGCAAAGTAACACCTACTGTTTCTGTTCAGCAGAATCAATTCCATTAGAGATTATTTTTTCTGCTCTGAGCAGAATATTATATAGTCATAATCATTTTACGAACACTAAATATCAAAGAATATTATATAAAAAATTGGCTTCTGCAAAACTATTGAAGATATAGTCCAAAAAAAAGATAAAATAGTACTCACCACTTGCCACCATATTACTAGATCAAGTTGTTCCATCTTGAAAAATTTTAATGTTTTAATTATTTAAAGACACGGTAATTTTTTATGCAAATAATGTTTTATTTTCCTCCAAATCTGGCAGTAATATTACTGTGACTTTTAAAAATGATCCCAAACAGTTATTTGGCTAAAGTGATTGCTGCTTTGAAATATGTGCAAACCCCAGAGTTGCATAGTAGAAGAATGACCCAATTATTGCTCTTTGGAACATGCAAAGAAAGCTGCACAATCATTACTCGTTCAAGTTTTTACACTTATACCTGCTGACTATGTGGCAAATGTACATATTTCTGCTCAACTGTTATTTAGGTTTTCCCTTCCATCAAAAAGAGTTCAGAAATGTACTGTTGGTCCATGCTGAATGAAGAATGAGGATTTCTTGTTGTTACAGTTATAAGAATCAAGGTGACCCAAAGCTTATGACCAAGCTTCATGGTCAAATTTTAACCTGTGAAGAATATCATGAAAGTAGCTAAAGAGAAGAGCCCTTCCAACAAAATTCACACAGCTAGATATAAAAATTCACCCAATGAATCACATTTTCTTAAATTCTTCATTTGTTTATTTTGCTTGCAGCCTTTCTTTTTGTACAAATATCATATCTGGCAATAAATGGAATAGTGCGGATATATACTGGAGCAGAAAAGCTACACAAGAAACATAGATTTCTCTGTGATCAAACTACACGTTTAGCCATATGTTCCTCCTGACTTCTAGCCTGCTAATCTCAGGGGGAGTTTACCTGTAAGGAAGAGGTGGCACAAATAGCCTGACAAAAAGAGCAAGACCAAAGATCTATTCAGGCTCAGGTACTTCTACTTATGAGTTGTGATGCACTCCAGGGAAAGCAGACCTGCATCCTATTCTGCAAATACCGTTCTCATCCAACAATATGTCTGAGTATTATTCAACACTCCCACTATAAACCACACTTCTCAGTTCTACATAAGGTCTTAGAACGAAGCAATATCGTTTGCTCACTGCTGGAATCACATATACAGTAAAGTAAGGAACTTGCAAAGATAACAAAGAGACAAGTTGTGAGTTCCTTCTTCTGGAAAAAAGATTATGTGGAAATCTGCATATATAAAACTTTCCAATTTTATCATATATTACTTTCCACAGAGGTATTTGGAAAACATGAATACAACTTAAATCATTTTCTCAGAAAGTCAGCAATAGCTAATAAAAGTTTTTAAATCTATGATGAACAATGTAGGTGAGCAGAAATTCACTTTTTTTGTAGAATACATATGACTATATGTAAAGGTGCCGAGAAGAATGGACACAGACAAAGAATTTATTCTTGAAGGGGTGAGAGCACAATTGTAATTTGTACTCTCCGTGAAACAATACAATGTTATGAATGTTTTTTGCAGTAGCACATCGGGTCATTTGCTGACTCCTGATCAGCTGTGAGTTTCTCTGTGATTGTGAAAATCACAGCACTGAGCTAAATATACTGTGCTTTTACCATCTGGCACTATAGCAGCAAGGCTGCTACATTAGCATAACCTGTCTTGTGATCGATTTGAGGTGGCATGCCTGTCTTCAAACATTTTACATCCTTATACTTCTAACAGCACTGAAAAAAAAATTGTTACCAACCCTTTGTTGATATTTTCATCTATGCTAAGCTCATGTTTTCCCATCTTTGTAGCCAAAATAAGAAATGACTGCTCACAGATTTTCAGTTGTTTTTTCACCAATGATACACAAAGACAGTCATGTTGATGGTTTATTTAGCAAAACCATATGGTTTGCTTATTGTTGTTATTACCATTTAATATATTCCCAGTTTTAAAGACATTTCTGTTACCTTGTATTTCAAACAATTGTTTCATTACACACCTGTTAATGCAAGAATAAGCGTGACATATTAATGTTAACAAACACTTTGAGCTGAAGTTTCCATAGTAACTTCCATCTATTGCCTTGAGTTCTTATGTGCTCTAATTTATGCATTCTTAAAATCCTCTCTCTGCTATTTTATCTGCCGACAGCAAGTAAATAAAAAGAGAAAAAAAAAAATCATTGTTTCTATGTTCAGGCACTCAAAAATATGTTAGGAAAGCTGAATACACATATACATAAATCTTGAAATAAACAGAATCTCTCATTAGGATCATATATACTCAGTATGCAACATCACAATAAACTATTTTGCTGAAAGACAGTTTAAGACAATGGTTTCTATTATTGCTGGCATGATGTCTTATTGCAATTCTAGGTTCTTAAGAGTAGAGAATATTTACTCCTATCAGCCTTCAGCAGAACTGAAGTGTTACACTGCAGAGGACATGCCACGATTTTTTTTTTTTTTCCTCTGAGAAGTATGAGGGTAAAGGACAAGAGGATATGGTTCAGCACGCACAAAGAGCCACAGGCAAGGCTTCTTGGGACTTTCAGTCTGCTTTGGTACCCGAGGAAGGGCCAGCAAGGTTTTATCCCCCATAAGTATCTTAAGACTTCAGACACGCAACTGTTTCTTAAGTCCTGGTCAAAAGCAAACTTATGCAAATGGATAACTTCAATGGGATTAATCTAAAGTTATAAAGATGCATTAAACAAAGAGAACAAGGCTTCTAGTGTTAATGAAGAAATGAAGAACTATTTCAGCACAGGCTTATACAGTGATAGTACAGTGGGACTCCAATCCTAATTTTCTGTATGCTCCCATCACAAAAATTGTTAGAATGTTTCTACTACTTAATCAGCTAACACCTAGTTGACTTATACAGTATTTAAAGAATTACAAAGATTCATCTGTTTGCTAAAAGAAAGTACAGAACTACGTATCTTGGGATATAGAAAAACTTAAAAGAAATTTTAAATTACTGTTCCTCTGATTATATAACATTTGCTAAATAGCATATGTACTTTATTAGTCTTCTGTGGTCATTAACAAGAGAGAAAGGAAAGGAAAATAGACATGTAAGAAAAAGAGAAAAAACAATGAATGAGAAAAAAGAAGATTGAGCCTGGTAGAATATGGGGTACTCATTGTCTGAGTCCACACAAGAACTGAAAGTGAAAAGAAGGAACCAGGAAGAAGAAAAAAGAGGGTAAAAAGCCTTTCTGTACTTGCATAAGTGCATAGTAAATATTCTACAGAAAGAAATAACGTTATCTTCTGGTTTTGGAAAGGCAAGTCCTTTTGCGGATGTTGTAATTTTTATATACTCTAAGGAAAAAAAAAAGAAAGCAGGTGGAAAATATTTGAAGGAAGTACAGAAAATTCTCAACAAAGACAAGTTATCACTACCACAGGACAAGCAGTCTGGGACGCACAGAAGGAAGTATTCCACTCTTTTGGTTCCCCTTTGAGTCCTACCCAGCACCAACCAGAACCATTTCTGTTTAGCCAGAGAGACCTGACAAGATTGCAGTTCACAGAAAAACCCTGCAACCTGCAAAGTTGCTGAAGTTAATGAATCCGAAGAAGAGAAAACCAAAAGTAGGAACCAAAATAACTCACTGTCTTGGGTCAGGGCCACCACCACGTGGTCGCACCCCCCACCCCCGGTAAGATGGGGAAGGATAAGAAAAGTGGAACCTCGTGAGTTAACGACGGATTTTTAATAATACAACACAAGGAAAGAAAAAGAAAGGAGAATATAATAATAAGACAAGATATAGAATACAATGGAAACACTGATACAATTAAAACCTCACCACCAAGAGCTTCATAAAAGAGACCCCTCTCCCGGCTAGCTTCCCCTTATATCCCAGGCATGACATCAGCATGGTATCGAATATCCCTTTGGCTATGCCCACCTCCCAGCTTCTGTGAAAAATTAACCCTATCCCAGCTGGACCCAGAACACTCACCCTTGAGCAGTACCAGAATAGACTATATTAATCTAAACCTTCCACAATGTTCCTAAACCACTAACTGCAAATTTGTGCAACAATACCTTTCAATGCTTGGTCAATGTGACCAAAATTAATAGGGATCAAATTCGGTTACACAAAACTTATAGGCCAGCCTTGATCTGACTTTTGTAATTAGAATAGTTCTAGAGGTACACAAGTCTATTTGCACTACTTCAATCAAGTGTTGCTATTTTACTGCTTCAAAGTCAGTTATGATTTCAAGCAATTGTGTCATTGCTCAGTCATTTCAGTTAGTGCCTAAGTACCAGCCACTCTGTCATCTCCATGCATTCCTCATCTGCCAATTAGTTTGCTCTGAGGGACAATGCAAATAGTCATGTTAACTATCTTCTCATTACATGTATGTGCAAATTTGATGTACAATTTCAGTTAGGTTCTAAGAAATCAATAGTATTTCCATACTCCAGCACTGACTTCACATAGGTACAGGCATATAATCAAGAATAGACAAGTTCTTATGTAATTTGCCTGAATTAATTCAGGTAATAAAGTAACATATAATAATTTTTATATTTTATATAATATAAAAAACTTTTATATAATAAATTCAGGTAATTAAATAACAGGTATAATTTCAGGGGTACTTAAGCAACTTTTGCACCTCAGACAAAATTTCATCTTCAAAATAATTTTAAAGAGTAGGGGAAAAAAAGAGAGTCCTGAACAATTTGAAGCACATGGAGTTCATTTCTTAAACCAGAATTTTTCTCAAGAAACATCCAGAAAAGCAAAAAAATTTTGAATTTTCAGTGATAATAGTGGTCAGCATCATTGATTCACCATGCTTTAAGGTACCCATTTCCAGTGACTATACTGAAAACTAATTTCTGCCTTTCATAGTATAATAATTATAGGAGCACATTTTATGATTGCCTGGTACAAAAGGTTCCGCTCTTCAAGTGTACCAGTGAACTAAATTTAGTTGACATTGCAATATGTTGAATATTTCTTTAATGACAATGTTCCCCAAGTGCAGTTACAGAGTTTCACCATAAGTTGAAAAAAATGTAAGTTAGTTACAGTATGATGTGTGTGCCTATGTTTCTGACTCTCTATTTCCACCAAGGTACACTTGAACAGCCTGTCCTTTATTATTATAAATTGTCTCAATTCTACTAGATCTGAATTGTTACTTACACTTCTTTCTAGAAAAACAAGGGGGACAGCAATAGATTGATTTCAATAGTATAATCAAGATCTGCAACAAAAAAAGTGTGTTACTTCATACTGTTTTGAATTACATAGTTGATAAACAGCCAAATCTCCAATCAAAATGATGTTGATTTTATAGAGGGGCACACAGATGAGTCCAGGAGTGAAGAGTTATCAGACACTATTTTCAATCAAGTGATGATGAGGGCAATCCAGCCCACAAACTCTACAACTTCTTGGACCATTTCTGAAAGATGAATATCTCATCATTGAGGACGTGCTTCATAGCAGGTGTGTTATGAGTAGGGAATCACGTTCCCAACTCAGAATATGACAGGCATGATGACACATGCAGCTGTGTGTCCTTGAGGAAGGAAGGCAGAACTAACAATGCTCAGACAAAGAACAGCCCTTAGGTGAAGCAAAACTGCAAAATTTAACATTCATCTTATAAATTACTTCTGTCAGGAAGAGGTTTGGTTCAGAAAAAGAACCTTAGAAGGTAGATATAATTTGCTGGGTTTATAACTGCTTTCCACAAATTGATAGAAAATTAGTTTGAAAAGACCAGGAGAACTTTCAGTTATAAAGGTTATCTCTAAGTTTTCACATTTTAAAATTTAATGCTAATGAAGCAAATTTGTATTTTCTTAACAGAAATAGAGTGGTCTGCGGCATGGCACAGGGATTAATTGCTTAACCTTATGTATTTTTCAAAGTGTTTCTTTAACAGAAGTTTTTGAAAAGGCCTATAGGTTGGAGAAGCATCTTCTGGCACAAATCACTGAAGCCAAAGAGCTTGACAAAACAGAAAAGATTGGCATTTCCAAAAAGATCCATACATTTAGTAAATAAGTAAACATTGAATTTGCACAGAAAAAATGTTGATATTAATTTGCCTTTTGTTTAGTTCCAAAATGTCATAACTTGCATGACAAGCAAGTAGAGAGAAAAATATCACATTTTCCATTTTCCTCTTCAGAAATTGGGGCAGGGGGAGAAACAAACTGTTTTCTCTGACACTTTCACAGGCTGTACACATTTTTATGTAATACCAATCATTATTTCCCAGATTGCTAGTCACATTAAAGCATCTTTCCTCCTGCTAAATGTTTTCATCTTTCAGAACTGTCACCTGATTCTGTGCTGCATCCAAAGCATTCAACAATTATTTGCTCCACTTCCCTACAACTTTCAGTCTCTACACTGATTGTACAACCAACTTTTCTTTCCAATAACCCTATGGATGTGGTCATCATAAAGTTCCTAAATAAATGTCATCATATTTCCACATGAAAACAGTACAGCTAGCATACCAAGGATTCATAGCTAAGTACCACAGATAACAAAATGAGCTCTGCTGATGTACATGAGCCACTTAGTTTTAAGTATAGATCTCTTTTTAAAATGTTTAAAGCTCTTCTAAAGATTTATTGCATGCAAAGTGTATTTGCAGGCAAAATGCAAAACATTTAGTTGGAGACCTACTAGTATCTATCTATTCCTGAAAGGGTACTTGTGAACATATTTTCATTCTTTTTACCTAATTAAAAGTGCATTAAAAAATATAAACTATGATGCAATCATAAATCAGCATGCTTTAACCTTGAATACGTGGTCTTATACATGTGCCATCCTTTCACATAATGTAAAAAACAAATTACAAACTCTAATACTCTAATACAAATACTGAATGCAAACAGTGGGAAACATTTGATTGCATATTATTTTCGTGGCTCCAAAATCAGCTGTCCTGTAGCTTTGAGATGATGATGATAACAATGATAATAATGACTATGCATGCATGAATAATAGTGCAATCTCAGAAAAGAGGAAGATCACGCTATGTAGTTTTCCACAGGGGTTATTATTTCTCTGTCCTCATTGGTATTCAATACAATGATGCAACTCAGACTTGAAGTTAGGAATATGCTTAAGCAATCTGCTGAATGTCCTTCATACTGCATACATGTTTTAATTTACCTGTACTTTTCCTTACACCAAGGCAAATAGAAAGTGGACAGAACCAAGAGACAGAACAACTATCACATTTGCACACACCTTGTTTTGAAGAAGCATTTGTAAAAAGCTCATAGAAGCGTAATGAAGCTTCAATCTGTAGAAGTTCAAACACTATGGATTGTTGTATGATCTGTTGTGTTGATGATTGTTTGCAGCCAGAGGTATTATTGTAAAAGGGCAATCAGAATGTTATTACAGAACATGAGATAAATTTGATATGCATTAGATGCTCTTTCAGTATAAAATTGGTCCTGCTTGTTTCTTGTAGTCATCTGACTCCTCTGTGTGGATTTGGTAAAGCCAGGCACACAATAGTTGTATCTGTAAGATTTCAACATAGTGCAATGTATGAAAGATCCATATTTCAGAAGATCTGCATAGCTACAGTAGCTTGGCACTCTGCCTGGGTTTCTCAGTGATATGCGTAGCCCAGGAGAACTGCTGCTACGCTGTTACTATTGCTCAGATTACTCATTCTTAATTAATATCCATTAACTCTTTTAGAACTTTATAAATGTACTCCCAACAAAAAGCAGCAATGAACAGACCAGATGACTGTTTAATACCACCACATTTTTGAATGACTGGTGCAGGGATATGCCATGCAGTACCATTTGTCCTTTTACTTACTGTGTTGTTCTTCATCTGATATTGCCACCTTGCTAAAAAATACTGACACTGATGCTTTCAGTCTATGGAAGGTCACAGGCCTATCAATATATTATCTTTCACAGATGCAACACACGGTATGCAAAATAAAGAAATCCTCCCTGCAGCTCTGTCAGAGAGCAGCCGCTAGGGTGAGAGAGAGAGACTGACTTTTCTGATTAGCCTTAATGTTCACACGTTTTATCTTTTCTTTTTTTTCCTTGAAGGAATATCTTCTGTAGGTTGCCAACTGTAGATCTGGGGGATAAGTCTTTGCTTTCTTGGGTTAGAGGTAGGGTTCAGCTCAGTCTGAACTGCAGAAAACACAGTTTTGAGGCATTCCTCAACCAGAGCATGTGTTAAATCTCTAAACTGCAATGCTCAGACTTCAAGAAATGCAGATTCCCCAGTGAATGCTGAGGACAACGCTTAGGTGGAAAGTTTTTATCACAGAAGTCAAGGGAGGCAGATGTGTTTTCAGCCAGAGAAAAAAATTTCTAACGTACATCAAAAAAATCTGGGTTCATTCTTGAAACGAGGGCCTTCAGGGAACTTATCACAATACTTCTAATCTTTCATCCTTTCTCATAGCGTAAAATACCAAAAGAACAAATTACGTTCGTAAGCTAGTGAACCAATGAAATGAGAAGACATGAGGAAAAAATGTTGGAAAATTATTCTGGCAGCAAGCTGACTCCTTCAGAGCACTCTTTTGTGCTGCTGTGTCTAAATAGAAAACGCATTGATTTGTTGTGAGATTTTATCCTGTGTACACTAGCATTTTATGCATATTTTAGAGGTTCCCAGGGGAAAGATATCTGCCAATTCCAAAAGCACTTCTAGCTAATTAAAAAGTTTTTGTTTCTATGTTCTCATTGCATTTCCTGTAGCATTTTCATGCTAAAGCTTCTTGAATTATGCTTAAAAGCCATTATTCATAAGAAACTTTGATGAGGATTTTCAACACAAGACTTCCAAGTTCAAGCACTGTCATCTCCCTGTAGACAAACAAACAGCTAACTTAATTTTTAAAAATGCAGAGCTCAAAAATTTTCAAATTATTTCTTAAGAACTGCCTTACTAAAGATCTATCTAACCTGCAGCATGTTCACAGCAACTGCTAGCAGATGCTGAGAAAAGTGTGAGGAAAGCACACCCCGAATGCCCTGGAGGTATTTCACAGCTGTAGCTGAAGGCACATCAGGAAGCAAATTCCCCAGAGGACCAAAAAAGTGAAGATCCTGTTTTATTGTGTCTCAAAGGGATGAGAGACAGGAAAGTTACCTGGTAAAACTGTGTCAATCACTTCCACGCATGCCTCTCCTCTAACATCAAATGGGCATCCACTCCTTTTTTCAGCTTTCTTAAAGATCTAATTTCAGTTTATAAGCATTTTCCAAAACATTTTCTTTTCACTTACTAAACTGATTGAAGAACACATCTTTTGTTAATGACCTCCATAACATTTCAGCCCTATCTGACATGGGAAACAGCATAAACAATAAAAGTCCCATCAAAGTACAACAGTGAAAGTTGCATCACAAAGTAACATTGATGATGAGAGACCTTGGTGTAAGCACGTTTTGACACGATCAACAAATCCATCCGAGCAATAACCCATTCTAATAATAAAATAATTCTTAATTAAAATAATGTAGATTTTTTACATTACAGAAATAAAAGAGTACATCCATGCCTGACTGTGATGGGTTAGCTCTTGGCTGAGGGCCAAAACACACACCCACTCACACAACTCTCCCCCCCCCAAGTATTAAAGGGCATTTAAGGGGTAAAGTGAAAAAAGGACTCATGGGTTGAGATAAGGACAATTTAATAACTAAACTATAATATTATTGAAAATAATACTATACACAAATATACAAATGAGTGGCACACAGTGATACTGCCCCTCCACCCAATGAGCAAGGCTCAGCCTGTTCCTGGCTAATGATTCCAGAGCAGGGAGAGTCTCGAAACAGCACTCATGGAACAGAGATAACAGTCCGAGTGTCCCAGACCAAGAGCTGACTGCGGTAGGAGGGAGGGAGGGGAAAGGCCTTGGGAGAGCGACCACCTGGAGCAAGATGACCCGGAGCAAAAGAGATTCGGAACCAAAAGGGCCAATCTTCCAGAGTGTCCTCACCTATATACTGGACATGACGTGTATGTTATGGAATAGATTATTGGCCACTCTGGGTCTCAATCCTGAACTTAAGACCAAATCCTGGGCTAGCAACCAGGGCTGTGCTCCCTCCCAGCTTCTCTGGTCTGCCAACACTGGCAGCGGCGTAAACATCACTTCTTATCAGCTTTCTTCTGAGCCCAAATCCAAAACACAGCCTCTTGCTAGCTATTATGAAGAAAGTTAACTCTGTCTCAGCTTAACCCAGGACACTGCGTTGACATAAAATGGCAACTTGTGTTGTTTGTCAATATAAATACTATTATCTAAGAAGAAAGAATACTCCAAGACAAGAGAATTATGAGACAGAACTGACAGACAGGGAGACAGGATTCCTACTTCGTGTTTTCACTCCCATAACTTCCCAAACAGTATATGTTGGAGGAAAAACATAATAAAAGGGGTAAGCAGCAGGTTGGCTTTCAGTTTATGGTTTACATAGTAACTTATTTTTCTTTCACTCCCCCTCACTGCTTCCTCCAAAACGCCTAGTATCTTCAATGGCAAAGATGAACTAAAATGTTAAAACTGAAAATACTTGCAGCTTTCTGGAGCTATTCCCTGACTACAGACACTTTCATTCACTGTAATGAAAAGATAATCTGTGAAATATATGACTTATTTTATTATGTGCAACAATGTGGCTCAAGAAGAACAAATCTTTGTAGCTCATTCCATGATTCAGATTCATTGTGGCTTGAAACACACTGACAAATCTCATGGATATTTTTACAATGCTGAAAAAGATTAAAATATGGTTTAGAATTAAGGCTGATGAGTACTGAATCTGTAACAGTGAAACTGAGAAGGGGCTACACAGCACATACTACTCTGGCACACATGTAAAGTCTAGTTTAGGAAAAGCCATGTGGACTAGGTTCAATAAATTCTCTTCTGTCCTAACATTTTTTTTTCTAAAAGAACAGACCTAAATTAAATTCTTAGACAATTTCTGAACCATTTAAAAAGAAGTCTAGTTTCAGAAGTGCAATACAATACAAGACAGTAGTAAGAAGTTCAAACAAGCAAACCTTGTTTTGTATCTCACACCAGCATCCATCCAATAGAACTGTAAGTTTTTATCCTGAAGTTGTGAGCTCTCAAGATACCCTTTCATGTCCTAAAACTCAAATTAACAATCATGGGAGAGGCTTTGGCTTTTTTTAAGCAAGTTTGGTCACTAGCCTTGAAGATAGCTGTGCTTGTCACTTGATCCAAAAGTTTGGGTAGCTGTTTTCACGGTATTAAACACTTGAATTTGTCTTCCCTGTTTAATTACATATTCACAAAAGTGTACTACAACAAAGATGCTAGAAGAGCTGAGTTCATTTCCATTGTAAACATTTTTTCTTTAATCTATAGAATAAAATTTAAATATTTTAACTAAACATTAGACCAGCTAATTTAAAACCTAAATAGCTCAGTTGTTGAAGTAACATTCTAATGCCTCGTTACACTGATGGTAATGTTTCATGCTTCTTGATGTCATTTTCATGAAACACCCTGTATGCAAACATCATAATGTCCTCTTCTTGAAGGGTCATACAGTTAATATGCACAAGAGTTCATGGTTGCTGAGGTTCATATGAGAGCAAATCCACTGAAGGGAGCTTGTTCCATTGAAAACAGCAGGAATATTCAGAACTAATACAATTTTTATGACACCTGGATGTTGTATCAGAATAAAATACATTTCAGATGGCAAGCTTTTGTTTATCTGGGAACCTGTGAATTACCAACATGTGCAATACAAACTTCAAAAAGTGACTTTTTCTGCAGACAGCAACTGTTTTCCATGAAAATCTTTCAGAAACCAACCTGACCTAGAGTTAGATTTGACTTTAGGGGACATCTTCGCACAGTGATCAAGGCTGTAGAGCTCAAATGCAAACTTCTTTCACAACCATAAAAAAGCTCAGCCTTTGTAGAATAAAGTGACCAAAATTCCACGTTCATTTTTAATTAAAACCAAGACATGTCATAGGAGATATTTCACAAAAATTTCTTAGAATTTTTTTGCAAGTGAATTACAGTTGTTAAGTCAAGCTTTTCCCATGAAGAGTTCTTGAGAAGCTACATTCCTTAACAAAAACTTTTAAAAAATTTAAAAATTACACAACAGAAAAAAATCCCCATTGTCTCTGTAGCTAGGGGGACATACGCAAGATTTTCTTATGACTTTTAAGCTAACAAATCTTGCAACATAGCCCAATAAGTGGTCTGTGTTTCTAGTTTTGCATTATCCTATTATATTTCAGCTTTATCTGAAGTCCAGAGGATTTTCATCAGGATGGAAGATAGGAGAGGTTAGTTCTTTTGCTTTTCATTTAAACCTATTCATCCAGAAGCCTTAAAATACATTGCAAAGGAAGATGCAACTTATATGCAGTATAAGGCAGGAAGGTATCAGTATCACTATTAAAAATTAAGGAAGCCGAGAGGAGATCTTAGGAGACTTTCCCAAGGTCACACACAGTCAGAAACAGCCTGCCTGTAGATTGCCTGCCAAGCCAAGAGACACAATACACAGACATACATACATATATCTATGTAAGTTTTCAAAAGACCTTACATATTTTTTTAATTACCGAACAATCTGACGTTTTCAGCCATAATGCTAAAGACAAAGAATCAGTTTGCAGGCTGATCAAACTGGGTTTGAATGCTCAGTTCCTTAAGGATTTGGGAGAAGCGCACAAACCACCCTGCAGAGTGGTGGTCTGTCACTAAAAACGTGCAGTTTGGTGCACTGCATAGCATGATCCGTAGGCATTGACACTGATACAGGAAGAACATTTTGCCTCAAACACCATTTCCCATACACCTAAAAAATCAGAGATTATATCTTTAACTTTCCATCATCTATTTCTGACATTCAAACAGCTTTGGAGGAAGGTACTGTGAGAAGTTCATAGGTATTTTATTTGTCTTTTACGAAGAACAAGCAAGTAATAGGGATAACTTCTCAAATGTAGAACGAAGTGCAAGGTAATGTCCATTATTGATTAATA
This sequence comes from Pterocles orientalis, assembly GCA_011057875.1. Taxonomy (NCBI): domain Eukaryota; kingdom Metazoa; phylum Chordata; class Aves; order Pterocliformes; family Pteroclidae; genus Pterocles; species Pterocles orientalis. The sequence continues at coordinate 31,260 of WKFP01014057.1, forward strand.
TAAAAGCATATTTTTAAGACACAAGATATGATTGAGGTCATACATTATCATGATTAATAACTGCTTTCCAGAAAGCATCCACTGTGCCTGTAAAATTATGTTCATCTAAGAATTAATTAATCTAAAAGCTTTACAAAACCATAAAAGGACAATAATCAGGAAATCAGGTTAGCAGTTTCTTCTAATTTGTACAAAGAGAATTTCTATAATTGATTAGTCTGAAAGTAATTACAGAGCTGGCAAAGCCTTTATATAAGAACCAACTTAAGAATGGCATATTTGTAATTGGTTTGTATTCATCTCTCCAGCACACTTATTTGCAAAATAATAGCCAAAATTGCTGTTCCAGTTTCTGGTATACTAAGGAAACAATATTATCCACAAGCAGAAATGTGTGCTCTGAACACACCCTACTATCGGTCCAAGCTGTCTGTGAACAATGCTGAGACTACTTCAGCCACATCGGTTAAACAGGCTTGCGTTCCAGCCTGGTTTATAGGCAGTCTGAAAAAGGTCTCAGACAATACTGTGCATCAAACCCTCTTTTTAAATTTCAGAAATAATCTGCCTCTTTGTCCTGTGATCTTCTGTCATGCAGGGTTATTTTGGTGGTGTTTTTCCATCCAGAAGTTGCAGTGACAAACAGATCTCATGAGAGTGAATGCTTATGAGGAGCAAGTCTGCTACATCATCTACAATTGAATTCACAACAGTAATGCCTTCTACATGTGGGAAGCTAGAAATAAAATTTACCTGTAATACTACGTAAAATACTCAATGTGCCACATCTGGCCTGCAGCATCTCAGATGTGAATTTTCCCAGCAATACAGAGGTTGGAGTAGTATGTGCAAAATAACATTAAAGGGACTTTTGCCACTCTTTACATTATCTCTGGCCATGGAAGTGTAACATTCCTGCTTCATACAACTTGGCCACAGCTGCACATCACTCTTTCTATACTATTGAAGGGAAAAAATGAAGTTCTGACCTGCTCAACCATCTTGAAACAGTGAAGTCTTAACCATACAACAAATTCAACCACAATAATTACCACCATCCAGCAACTAACCATACACACTCCCAATACAACAGAATGTCTTCCATTCAGACTTTGTGACCATGTCATCTCAGTCCCTCCATCTCACATTATCCCTGGCATTTCTGAAACTGAAGATGTAACAGCATTTTACTGAAGTATGTATGAGGTTAGTATGCCGTAGATCACTAAAATAGAAAGCAAAGCAAACATAAACCATCCCCAGATCTCTCTATATCCTCATAATAGACAGCTGAATTTACATCTGAGACAATGCTGTGGAAGCCAACAGGATCGTCAATAGGATTTTCCTTTTACAAGATCAGCACAGAGTTGTTGTCATACATTACTCTGGACAAAGGCAATTTATAATTGAGAATCTTTTGTAACCAGGACTGCTGCTAAATGGTAAGTGCTTGTTTCACCTTTTGTGTCACAGAAAGAGCTACAGAATATCAAAACTGGATTGAGATTTTTGATCCAGACAGTGAATAACTGAGAAAGGAAAATAACATAATTCAAGATGTGTTGCTTATTTGAGGTTACTACCATGGCAGAGCACCAAATGTACCACAGCAAAAAATCCAGACCATGAAAATCATGGAACGCAGAGTTGTTCATATATGAATACTATGTCCTTTTGTATCAGCAAACTTTGAAACTGAATATGGCAGAGGACTTGTATATAAGTGCTGTGACCTCTGACCAGCAACATGAGAATGTTACTATTTAAGAACTTGACCAATCAGGCAAGTTCAGAGTTAACTCTAAACATATTGTTGTGTATTTGTGTGGTGGGTCTTGTCTGGTAGCTGGGAGCAGCCACAGTAATGGCTCCTGTAAGCAGCTGCTAAAGGTTTCCCTGGACTCCAGCAAGGCAGGGGCTGCAGTGGCGGCCCCTGTAAGTGACTGCTAAGAGTTCCCCTAGCTCCAAGTCTGCTCTGACATCAAGGGAGTGGGGTAAGGAGTCCGACTGATCTAGCTCCTGTGAGAAACGACTAGAAGTTTCCCCAGCTTCAGGCTGGACCCACCCCAGGCCAGGGTTGAGCCAACCGGCACCTCTGCGAATAACATATTGAAGAGAGGACACGGAACAGTGCAGCCCTGGGCAGGGCCCAGCTGGAACAGACCAGCCCGGCTGTCCAGCTGCCTGCTCGGCTTCTGCAAACCGACCTGCTGTAGCCCAAGCCTCTGCCACGGCTCGCCTGAGAGTCAGTTTCCTCAGGAGCCGATGAAGACCTGCAGCAGAGAGAAAAGCAAGATTTCAAGAGGAAGGACCACACTACACTCCGGTCAGAGAAGGAGAGAAAGGGCAAGGAGAGAAGCGCCCCTGGAATTTCCCCTGCAGCATGGTGAAGATTCATGGTGACACACGGTTTGTCCCTTGGTGCAGCCCATGAGAAGATGCAGCCATGGAGGACCCCACGTAGGAATTACGGAGTAGCCCACACTAGAGTTGGGCAGTTGTCGGGGGATTGTGGCCCTGTGTGGAAAAGGACTCTCACCGGAGCAGGTTTTTTTTGAGAAGGATTCTCCTGTGAGAAGGAACCCCATGCTGCAGCCAGGAAAGACTGTGAGGAGCCCTCCCCTGAGGAGGAAGGAGCGGCCAACTGACTGCACCCCCCATTCCCTGGGCCCCTGCGCCACCCAGGGGGTCAGAAGGTACAGAACAAAGCCTTTGGGCTTTGGGAAGAGGGAGGGGTGGGGGAGAAGTGCCTTTTTAAGATGTGGTTTCTCTCTCTCCGTATCTTGCTTCTTGTTGTAAATAGATAATAAATTGAATTATTTTTTGTTCTTCACAAGTCGTGTTGGTTTCTCGCCTGTGACCATAAGTGGTGACTGAAACCCTCCCTGTCCCTGCCTCAGCCCACCAGGTGTTTAAAAAAAACTGTCCCAGTTGCCTTATATACCATGACAAAGTACTTCACAAATCATAAGCTCCATTGCCTCAGAATACAGTCCCTTCTGGGGTGATGCCATGACCCTAACTTACAAGAGGAAACCTACTCAGAAGCAACTTTCTTGGAGGTGCTTTTGGCCAGAAGCAACCTTCTGCTGAACACACTGGAGCTGTATATAGGCTCAGACTGTCCCTCTGGCCTTTCTAAACCACAACACATATTCTTCAATATTTTTTGGCATTCAGTACATGCTTAAATATAAGCCTGTATATACAGAGTTTTCCCTCAATCAGGAATAGTTAAGACACATCAGTAGTAAGCATATGTATGTGAAGAAAGGAAAAAGAAAAGTTAATTTCTTGGGGATGGGGTGGGGAGAAGGAGAATAGAACACAGACATTGTGAGCAACTGGAGTTAAAAGTTTTCCCTCCAGACAATGAAGAACCTACAGAAAATCAAGGGTAAGATTCCCAGATATATAGAGCCAGCTGTAACATAGTATTCCAGAACTAAAACACCTGTGGATTTCTACCAATCCAAAGAAGAATTGCAGGAGAAAGTCCATTAGCAGAAAATTCAATAAGCTTTTGCATATGCAGAGCACAGTTTACAAGGGTAAAGCAAAGTCTTCAGGAGGAGGAGATTTAAAGATAAAGCTGAAGTCTTTTACTATGTTATTTTGTTTTGTGCAGGTGCAGTAAGACATTATCAGAAATAAAGGCATTTAAACATGGGGAAATACAATTCATAATACTTCAAGAATTCTTTCAGCTACTACTTCATGAAATCTGTGACTGTAACTCTCCAGGCTCTGTAAACATGGATCAGTAGTGGAAAACTCCCATACAGAGTCAGTGTGAATAAATACACTGAGGACTTCCTTATGTCCCGGATAGACAATGTCTCCTACTTTCTTGTACAAAAGTCCATGTTTTTATACCAATTCCTAGATTCCAAGGGAGGCACTGCAACATTGCCCTTCAGTCCCCAGGCTACAACACCAAGCTAGAATCAGCCTGGCTGAGGGGAAGCCAAGGCACTACTTCTTCAGTACAATTACCCAGGCACCTGGGAAAGCAGCCCCACATGGAAACCAGGTCATATATACAAACAGATTTTCATGTCATCACTCCACCAGTTCTATGTAGGACAACTATGTTCACAAAATGCAGATAAAGACTTTATAAGAAACACCATTCTGAGTGCAAAATTGGCCTATTTTGATACATGCTTATAAGAATATAAAACAGGTGCTCTTGGTGATACCAGTTGCACAAGGAAGCAGTACAAGAGTCCACAGATCATTACACTATTAGTCTACCACAGCAGACTTTCCTGAAGAGATACCTAATTAGTTCAGTAATTATTCTCTAAATCAAGTGAATATTCTCACATTTAAAATCAAAGTTATTTTATTTGTTTTCATGTCATTTATGTATACACCTTCTATGAATACTGAGATCAACACAAAAACAAAGGCAAGACTAAAAGGTAGGAGATGAAATGCAGATTTGACAAACACAAGGTAATGCATAATAAACAAAATTACCTGAACTACTGAGTCATCCTGCTTAAATTTAAACATACTACTTCAAACTCTGGAGAAAAAAAAAAAATCCCCAAGGCTTCAGTGTAGACAACTGAGTTAGAACAGTGTCAAATTCGGTGTCGATGAAAACAGCAAAGACTGGAAGCATGCACAGTTAATGAAAACACCAGAAGTATGTTGTGGAGTTTTTTTTAATACACATTCAGATAGACTAAGAATGAATTTTACAAGCAATAAAACCGTTCAGACATAAAGCCAACATCCAAAACAAATTTGCGAACAGGAAAACTATCTGAGAGGAAATAATTAATAGGGAAATGCCACTAAGAATAAATCATCATTATAAACACCCAGTGGATAGGTGTCTCGCCCCACTACAGTGGACTGTCGAGAAAGGTTTTTTGTGATTCCCTGAAAAGGAGCACCGGCTAGTTGGAGACAGACAATGACTTGAGGAACAATACAACACACTATTTATTTATTTTTTTGCCTCAGCAACTGCAAAAACATCACGAATCAACTTCTCCGATTCAAGCACCAAATCACCCTTATCAATTGTCACCAGATATCACTTAACCATTAAGCAAGCACCAAATAACGCTCAATCATTATTTGAAGGCAAAAATCAGAAGACAGAGTGGGAAAGAATTGAAAGGTAAGAAAGAGGGGCAGAAAGACAGAGACAAAGAAAGACACAGAGACATAGAGAACATCACCAATCCCTCGTTCCAGCACATGTCTTCTCTTCAGGCAGAAATCTTCGTTTCAGGCAGAAACTCCCTGCGTAGGGTGGTGACGGGTCGACAGGCAGTACAATTCGGACTCACCTTTTATACAGTTCTGGGACCACACCCCTGGGGGGGGGGGGCCTGCATCCAGGTCACCTTCGGGGTTGATCTTTGGGGGGCGCAACAGCCTTGCCATCCAGGTTAGCTTGCAGAGGGGGCAGCTGGTTCTCCACCAGGGAGAAGACTCCAGGCCCCAGCACCCATGTCCCACTCAAAGTGTTAACAACTTGCTAATGTTCGTGGCACCTCTTCTTTAGAAATGTTCTGCCCGAGGGCTCTGCCCATTTTTTTGAGACATAAACATGGATAAACAATATCATCCAGGAGGGGATGGGTAGGGGTCCAGTCCAGGACAATAGGAAGAGAGCTGTACGAGATCTGGATAGATGGAGTTAATTTTCTTCATCAGAGCACATGTGGTGCTGTGTTTTGGATTTGTGACTAAGACAGTGTAGGTAACACCAATGTTTTTGCTGTTGCTGAGCAGTGTTTGCACAGCTCAAGGGTTTCTCAGTTCCTTACACGGACCCTGCCAGCAAGTAGGCTGGGGGTGGTCAAGAAGTTGGGAGTGTACACAGCCAGGAGAGCTGGCTCAAATTGCCCAAAGGGGCATGTAACATCATGTTCAAGAATGAAATCTGGGCTTTTGTCTTCCACAGTAGCCATTGCTCGCAGACTGGCTGGGCATCAATCCGTTTGTGGGAGCTGGTGAGTGCATAACTTGGGTTTTTCCTGTAAGCTTAAAAAAAAACAAACCAAAAAACACCCTACAAAACACACAATCACAAACACCACAAAAAAAGCAAATAAAAAACCCCACCAAATTTCTACTGACATGCATGTCTTCCTTCCACTATACTGATTATCAACGTGGAACATTAATTACAGGGAAAAAACTTCTCTGTTATTAAGATCCAAGTATTCCAAAATATTCTGAAGAAAATTCTACTTCAAATTTTTGAGATCACTTTTATTAGTTAACCAGTTTTAGTTAGCGTAGTAGGTTGATACATAAAAAATAAACAGTAGGAAAATACTGATAGCAGTAATTTAAAATATAGCACATATGAACAGATATATATATATCACATATAATACATATATATACACACAATATACAAATGTGAGTGTGCACACAAAACTTGTTTTGGAAGACTAGGTTCTCAGATGCTTTTTATATAATCAGGTGTAGTGACATTACTATATTTAGTTCAACAGAAGTAACAATTTCTTATTATAATAGAAAGGATACAGTATTTGAGTATTAGTCACTACACATAATTTAAAAGTCAAATCATTCTTAACTGTAGGGTGGCTAGAAGGCAGACAGTCTGCAAACACTGCAAGGTTCAGCTAGGAAATGTGTATCTTAACTCAAAACCGCCAGAAGGAATCAATCAGCTCATACAGACATGGTGACAATATGTTTGTTGGGTTTTTTTAAAACAGTGTTAGCACAAAATATAACTTACTTGTGAACTTATGAACTGTCAGTGAGCATACTTTTACTCTGCAAAACAATAAATTATCTTTCTTTTTTACCACTTGTTCTGTGCCAGGTTATTAACATTACATATTATTTCTGAAGGTCAAAATCCTACAAGTCAAAGGCAGGTTTATGTCACCTTCTCCACACGTGTCTCCACAAATTGGTATATCATGCCACATTGTAGAATCCTTACAGGCCAGATCCAAGGTTGGAAAAAAAACAAAAAACAAACAAACAAAAAAAACACACCACAAAAAAAACCCACCCAAAAACAAAAACTACAACACCAAACACCACACAAACAACACACAACAAAACCACACTTCAAGAGTGAATTCACAATTTTGTGAATGCAATGGGAAATGCAAGTTTCCAGATGCACTTGATTTTTATCTCAGAAGAACACTCACATGATTTTGGTATGGTAAAACAGATTAAATAACCCAGGAGAGTCACTGGTAGACTACATTTATAACTTTGTTGATACATCAGAAGATATTTTAAGCAGCATTACCACACAATCAGGAGCATAAAAACACATGCAAATGTCCAGGGACTGAGATATATATATATACACTTACATGTATATTTACACAAATATGCGTGTGTGCATATATATATATATACACACACACGTTGTAAAAAAAGTGTAATTTACCTCAATGTTTTTATTGTTGCATTTGCTCAGTTCAACATTGTGAATGATAAAATCATCCTGGAGCTGGTCCCTCATCTTGCTGTAATTATCTTTCTTCTTTACCTCTGCAACAGAGTTCTGATGTCCTTGATTTTACAGCTACACATATCAGGGAAGTCTCTGAAATGCTTACTCATCACTTTAAGAACATAGGCAGATAAGCAAATCCAAAACTCACCTTTGGCAGAAAGTACTCTCCAGAAACACTTTCCTTAGTTGTTCATGGATTTGTCATTGTTCAGAATAAAGTGTCTAGAGGAGCGTACATCTGATTTTTCCAAACCTTAAGGTTAACTCAACTGCCTGGGCTTTGGCTTAGCCATTCCTGTTAAACCAGCATTTCAGTCACTCAAATTCAGACTAAATACGACCCATTTTACTCAGAATTGCTGCATGAATCCAGTTGTAAAAAAGACTATTTGTAAGTAACTTTGTAAGTCATACTCTATGCCCAGATGCACCTGAATACTGCCATTAAGAACAGAAGGTCAAAATACACAGACAATGTCAACAGTATCCCCCCTTTGGGCTTTGGCATTTAGTTCACCCAGTGACAAGAGATCAGGAAAGTGTTGCCTTAAGGACAACCTTAGGGATTCCAGCCTTTTAAAGAATCAATGTCAATTTTCCTTCAGCTTACTGTCTTAAATTTGAGACCCATGTTTCCTCTTGCTTACCCTTTATTTTTTTCATAAAGAAATCACTACAACACTCAAACTTCTCTACGTGATGAAGAATAGCCTCTGTATATTACCTTTCTCATACAGTATGTTATTGGATTCCGATTTACACTCTCCCATGATCTTACATGTTTCTCAGTCATTTGTCTTAAAGGCTAAGTCTTACTAATTACCTCCCTGTGTAGCTTTGTAAGCACTCAAAAACTAAAATTACTGCTTTTCTAGATTGTTTTCTACATCAGTCCATCTCCTATCAAATAGTTTACTCAGAATGGTCTCCAGAAGCATTGGCTGTTCTTTCACATATGAAAAAAAAACATGAATAAAATATGCAGTGTTTTTCAGAACGATTTTCTCCATTGAAACCACAATTAGTCTTTATTAGGACTAGTAGAAAATGGAAAGATTTGGCATTCAGGAAAAATATATTTTTTTCCTCCTTTTCAGTTTGCTTGAATACAGGAATTTAGTTCATAAGACTGATGTCACCTGGTAACATGAGCAAACAGATCTTGTTTGGTACCCATTACTACAGACATATATATATATATGTATATGCCACCGGATCAGGATGAGGAAGTTGATGAGGCCTTCTACAGGCAGCTGGTAGCAGCCTCGCAGTCACAGGCCCTGGTTATCGTGGGGGATTTTAACTACCCTGATATTTGCTGGAAGGCCTACTCAGCCAGCCATCCGCAGTCCAGGAGGTTTCTCCAGTGCATTGATGATAACTTCCTGATGCAAATGGTGGATGAGCCAACTAGGAGAGGAGCGCTGCTAGACCTTATTCTCACGAATAAGGAGGGTCTGGTTGAAGACGTTAAGGTTGAGGGCAGCCTTGGTTGCAGTGACCATGAGGTGGTGGAGTTCAGGATCTCATGTGGCCGTAATAGAATCCTGAGCAGAATAGCAACACTGGACTTCAGTAGTGCCAACTTCGGCCTTTTCAAACAATTGCTAGGGGAAATCCCGTGGGACAAGGTACTTGAAGGTAAAGGGGCCCAAGATAGTTGGTTAGCGTTCAAAGAGTGCTTCTTCCAAGCTCAAGATCGGTGCATCCCAACGGGTAGGAAGTCAAGGAAGGGTGCCAGGAGGCCTGCATGGTTAAACAGGGATCTGCTGGGCAAACTCAAGTGTAAAAGGAGGGTCTATAGATCATGGAAGGAGGGGCTGGCCACTTGGGAGGAATATAAGAATGTTGTCAGAGAGTGTAGGGAGGCAACTAGGAAAGCTAAGGCCTCCTTAGAATTAAACCTTGCCAGAGGGGTCAAGGATAAGAGAAAGGGCTTCTTCAAATACATTGCAGACAAGGCTAACTCCAGAGGCAATGTAGGCCCACTGATCAATGAGGTGGGTGCTCTGGTGGCAGAAGATACAGAAAAGGCAGAGTTACTGAATGCCTTCTTTGTCGCTGTCTATACTGCCGGAGGCTGTCCTGAGGAGCCCCGTACCTCTGAAACCCCAGAGGAAGTCAGGACAAGGGAGGAGTTTACTCTGGTAGATGAAGACTGGGTTAAGGACCGGTTAAGTAATCTGGACACCCATAAATCTATGGGTCCTGATGGGATGCACCCGCGGGTGCTGAAGGAGATGGCGGAAGTCATTGCTAGACCACTCTCCATCATCTTTGGCAAGTCGTGTGAAACAGGGGAGGTGCCTGAGGACTGGAGAAAAGCAAATGTCACACCAGTCTTCAAAAAGGGCAAGAAGGAGGACCCGGGTAACTACAGACCGGTCAGCCTCACCTCCATCCCTGCAAAGGTGATGGAACAACTTATTCTTGATGCTCTCTCTAGGCATATCAGGGATAAGAGGGTCATTAGAGGCAGTCAACATGGCTTCACCAAGGGGAAGTCATGCTTGACCAACCTGATAGCCTTTTATGAGGACATTACCAGGTGGGTAGATGATGGTAAAGCAGTAGATGTGGTCTATCTTGATTTCAGTAAAGCATTCGACACCGTCTCCCACAGTATCCTCACGGCTAAACTGAGGAAGCGCGAGCTGGATGATCGGGTAGTGAGATGGATTGTGAACTGGCTGGAGAAAAGAAGCCAGAGAGTTGTGGTGAATGGGATGGAGTCTAGCTGGAGGCCTGTATCTAGTGGAGTCCCCCAGGGTTCGGTATTGGGACCTGTGCTGTTCAATATATTCATCAACGACTTGGATGAGGGAGTAGAGTGCACTCTCAGCAAGTTTGCTGATGATACGAAACTGGGAGGAGTCGCTGACACGCCAGAAGGCTGTGCTTCCATTCAGCGAGACCTAGACAGGCTGGAGATTTGGGCGGGGAAAAATCTAATGCAGTTTAAC
>WKFP01014057.1:41734-54063 GCA_011057875.1 Pterocles orientalis
ATAGGAGGTTCCACTTGAATATGAGAAAAAACTTCTTTACAGTGAGGGTGACAGAGCACTGGAACAGGCTGCCCAGAGAGGTTGTGGAGTCTCCTTCTCTGGAGACATTCAAAGCCCGCCTGGATGCATTCCTGTGTGATCTGATCTAGGTGTTCCTGCTCCGGCAGGGGGATTGGACTAGATGATCTTTCGAGGTCCCTTCCAATCCTTAACATTCTGTGATTCTGTGATATGTACAATTTGTGTTTAAAAATTCCCATTCCATGTGCTCATTCATTTTGCAAACAGATCATCAATGCTAAACAAATAAACATATGTAATGCCTCTGAACCACACACACTCCCAGAATTTTAACTTTTCCCTAGCAGAACTTTGAGGAAATATTTTCTACATAAGGCAATCATAATTTTATAACTGAATTTTGTCAACTTTTTAAATTAGCAGTGGTCAAGATGGTGAGAGGAGAGGCAGTCAATCTACCAAGAGAACTGGTGCTAGGATAACTGTGCAACACAATGTCTAAGTAAAGGGAAACAAACTAACAAAGAAACTTTGGCTGAATTCTCAGGACAAAGAAAAAATGGGGGAGAGGGGTGATTTATCCATTATTTTGCAAACATGTGACAGATGTTTTAACTCAGCACAGACAATCATGCTCAATACATTCATGCTCAGTAAGAGAAAAGAAGATATGACAAACCCTGAAGATGCTGAATAATATTCTGGATGATGCATTCATTCATTGACATCTCATTCATTATTAATAATAAAAATTGAAATTCTGTAGTGGTGCCAGCCTATAAAACTTTAAGTCCTCCACAATTCAGTTCACTGGGATTGGAGAGACATGCTGTGATCTGGCCAAGCTTTAATTATTACTGTTGTACTGGTTCTGAATTGGTTTTCAGAATCCCAAAATTCAAGGAAAACATTATATAATTTTACTTGTGAACTCAAAGCTATTTTTTGCTTCCAGCTTCTGGGAATTCCAATATCAGTTCTCCATCATGTACACTGCAACTCTTCCCACCTTGCTACAGACCACTTGCTGACAGTTTGTGGTAACATACGCAATCTTTACATTGGTTCTTTTATCATCAAATCTCTATAAGACTTTTCAAAAGAAGATGATGAAGTCACACTTGTTTCGTACCTCATTTACTGTACTAGGAAATGGACTTAACTACTAGAATTTGTTCCATATTTTGTCTGGATTTTTTTTTTAAGAAAATACATTTATTTATTCCTTTGAGCTAGTGTCTCTTTGGATGTATTTAGTTAAATTGAATTTTTAGAACTTGAGAGAAACTCCTGCAAAAATGGAAAAAACTTTTTTAATTTGAGATCAGGTCTTAGTAATTCTATGTAATTCTGAACAGTACATTAAGATCAGGTATATAAACAAATTTTTTAAACACATCAGATATAATATGTATCTTTCATACTCTATATTATTTATCATGGCTCTTTTGAAACACTTCATAAATATTATAGCAAGTATTTTCAGACCTTCTCCAACAAATAAAGATAGGGGTCCATTATTGGACAGTTAAGAAAACCAAGTTAGATATGGTTTATAAACAGGAATTTCTCATCAGAGGTTTTGTGGCAGAATGTGAAGAACTTAAAACTACTGAATTATAGCTTTTTAACTGTAAAACTATTCATCTGTCTGTCTTTGTTCTGAAGATTCATTCTAAATAATGCATTTGACTATGCATTTTGGTATGCCAGAATCTACTAAACAAATTCTATCAGGTTTCCATAGATGAAAGAGATTGAGATGAAACAGCTTCTCACACACTATTTGGACTCTTTGATTACATTTACAGGCCCTTCAGTCACTCCAAAACCCCACCAGTCTTGAATACAGCTTTTAAGATGTGACAATTCAAATAAGTGAAATGTTAAATAACTCATGATAAGTCCACTTCTGCACCATAGGGATTGATAGCCGCGTTGCCATAGACTTCAATGGGAGCTGGATTACAGTTTGAAACACATCACATACACATTCATCAGAAAAATTTTAAATTCAGAGACTTTCAAAATTTCTTCATATCAGTTTATACTGAACCAGCCTTGCTATAAATCAGGAAGAGGCGGCAGGCCAGTTTTGCAGAATACTACAAAAAAGCTATTGAAATGCAGTTTTTCTCATTCTGCTATTTTCATCCAAATCTCTTGCTATGACTTATGTGACAAGCAATCATCAGGGAGTGAAAAGCCATTTCCAACAAACATAGCATAACAGAATAAAAAGAGCAATGGACAAATAACTTTCAAAACTGTCTTCTGAGACAGGCAAAATATTTATCTACTAGAAAACTGATCCTACTATGAAGTAGCAACTACATAATTTAAGGTTCCAGATTATAAGAAGTCACACAGGCAAAGAGCTTTGGTAATTTAGTGTACAAGATAATAATCCTGTGTAGTTGGAATAATGCATATTCCAAGTAGGTATGCATTTAATGTTCTCCTATATGAAAGCAAAGAGGCAAAGTGTAACCAGCCTCTCAAATTCTGTATTCCACACACTATTTTCCCAGCAACAAGAAACTGCTAACAAATCTCCCTGTGATAAAGAATTAAATACCAGTAATACTGAAGACCTACAAAAATACTCAGAGATGAAATTAGCTTCTATCTTAATTCACTGTCTATGACAAATATAAACATATTAATCTACACACTCAGCACAGTGTCTCATAGACAGGGAGGGGAAGTCCAAAGCTTTGGCAATCTTCCCACAAACCTTGCTGACATTATTTTCAGGATTCATTAAATTGAAAACCCCATTAAAGAACTAGGAATAAAATATCATACCGGTGAAATGGGAACATAGCTCCTATTCTCAGCATTCCCACAGGGCATGGAGCTCTGTGGACATGATACAAGGTGGCAGGTAATTCCTCAGCAACCCAGGTAAAGAGGAAAGTTGACAACTCTCTTCCCTAAAAACCCTGTTATGAACAGAAAGAAGGTATTCAGGAAGCTCCCTGCAGAGAACTACATGAACAATGCTTAGAGATCTGACTTTTAACTCTTTTTCTTTTTTCCTAAAAATTTGTCAGTGAAGACACGGACATTATAGATGTGTGCATTTTTTGCATATGGTGAAGTTCACATTTTAAACTTCTTCTCTCTGTTGCTACAGATCTCTGTTGTGTTGACAGAGCTATCATGGTAGAAAAAGCAACCATTTTCTATATGACTGTCTCTTACCCTTTATTACTGTAACTCGGTTATCTTTTCTTCAAAACTACTTTTTTGCACACATTACAGGGTATTTGGAAGGTCAGAAATTAGAAATTTGGGACTATATATTTCTTCCTTTATTTGGTTGTTCACTTTTTTTAATCCACCAAGTTTTTTTTACTTTTCTAGGTAAGTAAACTATGCTCCTGGATGTCTATGTTCAGCAGATTGTCTCCATTTAACACTCCCTGGCAATAGCTAGAGCTCAAGTACTACAACATCTTAGAAGTACAATTCTTTCTAGATGACAAAAAAGAGCTACTTCAACATAACATTCCTAGAGTACTGAAAATTGCAGCCAGGCCTTAATGTCAGTTTGAGGAATAGTACAGCATTTTTAAGAAACTGCATGTCAGCTAACTGAGGTCTTAATACCTTCTTTTGCTCTGCTTCAGAATATTCTCATCTAGAGGTCATTTGCTCAAACACACATAATAGAGGGCTCTCTTAATGGTACATGACAGTGATTAAACAGTCACTATAAATGTTGGCTTTCTTTCAAAATGTATAGCTTTAGTGAATCAAACATCAGCTATTTCTTTACAAGTATATTTTTGCAAGCCCCATATTAATAATACAGCACTCCACTCACTACACAGAGTACATCTTATGTAGATCATATCAAATGGCATAGTGAACACATGCACATTGTTAGCATCAGCAGCCACTGAATCAGCATTAAGTCTTCATATAAGTCTCTGAATCTAACTGTACAGGAACAGTACCAAATGTCCCACAGATGTTCACAAATTACACCCAGAATATCTTCTCAAATAGCATTGTACTTTGTCTGTGTCACCTTGACTAGCTAAAAGGAATTAAGGTTGAGGAATCATGACTATAAATACAAAGAAAGGGCCTGGAGTTAAGTATTGTATTACTACATAGTTCAACATTTTTTTTTACTGTATTTTGCCCTAGCAAAGGAAGTAGACTCTAAAAATAAAAGTGTATTGTGGACTTAAACTTCTGATCACTAGCCAGCAAAATATCTCATTTCTTGAATGAAATATGTCCAAGGAACTCAGGTTAAGAGCACCTCCCCTGTGGTATGCCCTTAAGACCATGGGTAGTCAAGGTTTGGTTCCTGGTTTCCAGCTACTCTTTCCATCCTGCTCACAACCTTGAGCTAAGGTGTTGACAAAAACCATTCTTATGGCATTCTAGATACCAGGTATCAATGTTCAGATGGACAAAATTAATCTTCAAAGATTATTTCAAAGGCAATTTGAAATCTGGGAAACTTAAAAATAATAATCAGGTATTTCACAATTAAATTGATCATATTTTATATATAGCTGACCTCCCCCACTAAACCGCTACCTGGTTTGTTTCAGTTTTCCATTTAACTATTCAGGGCATAATTTTATATTAGCTTTGTTCATAACAAGATTTTCAGGGGTTAGAGCCTGGAGGTGGAGGGCAATTAAACCCACACTCACTACTGTCTGCACTTATGGGAAACAGAAGGGTTTACTTTATGCAAATGAGTATATTTACCTATTTTATACAAACTTTTGGCCTGAAATATGTTCTCTTTTTCAGAATATTATTAAGCACACATTGCATTTCTTATCTGAGATCTAATCAGTCACTGTTCTCAGTGACAGAAAGGCTCATTTTTTCTCATATCAAAAAGCAACTCTTATGGTTTCCAAAACATAAAAGACTATTTCCTCTCAGTAAAAATAGCCCTAACAATGAAACCTGATATTTCCTCCAAATACTAATTCAAATTATCTTCAGAATATACTACTTCATCTAGACAGTTCCTTAAAAAAATAATCATCAGTGAGTAGGTATGAAATTCTGACATTTGTTTTTCAGCTCTTGCCTCATGGGGAGCTAAATGCTAAATTTACAGGTCAAGCAGCATTTGATTAGACTAGTTTTGGTTAATCTAGGACATCAGTGAATGAAACAGCAACAGTCAGGAGTAGAAATTATTCCTCTTCAATTTTACATCTTGAAAATGATGGTAGGGAATTCTCTGGAATTAAGAAAGCAACTAAAATAGCCATTAAATATAAATATACAGGAAAACTGACTGACTGTAGGTGTTCAGTGGAAGATAACGCCATACTCAACAGTAACCTCATGTCAGATATGATTTCTTTCATTCACAGGTTTAAAATATAAATCTAAACCCTCAAATGCAACACTTTCTAGTAACAATATATAGTCATGCTTCACATCTCTGTGACATTTCAGAATCATGGAATTATAGAATGGCTTGGGTTGACAGACTCTGTGAGCACCTGGGGGTTTCCTATCACTGTCATTTTCCACAAGTGAACTTGGCTGTGTCCTGAAGTGCTAACACGCAGCACTGTGCCTTCTGCATTCTCCTTGTAGACTTCTTTTATGTCCTTTCACCTCACTGCTGGATTTTTATTGCTGTTGCTTTTTCTCACCATCTGTCTTTATGCAAACGTGATCAATGCTACTTTGATGTTTAGGGTTTTGCCTTAATCAGTGTAAAATATGAACACAACAGATAAACAGATCCTAAAAAAACAAAACTCTTACAGAAATAGACTCTGTACCTCTGTTGCATACACAACAGCTCTTCTACCTGCCAAGTAGTTGGTTACTGTATATGAGAAAGGCCTTAACTCCTGATACCTTTCAATATACCCTAAATCTACCACCCTACATACGTAAGGAACCTATTTGTTCCTTTTTATAGGGACAGTAATATTGTATCATTGCCAAATATGAAACAAAAGCCACTGTAGAGTTCAGAAAAATAGGAAAAGCTTGCAAAAACAATGAAATAGTATCACTGTCCATAGTTTATTCTCACCCCTACTTTAGACAAGGAAACTGACTGAATTTCTTGAGAAATTTGGGAAAGAGAGGCTTTATGGAAGTTCCTCCCATATCTGCCAACTTTCATATGAGCTTTTGTATTAAGTGAGCTGGAATAATTTCTTCA
Organism: Pterocles orientalis; assembly: GCA_011057875.1. Lineage (NCBI taxonomy): Eukaryota > Metazoa > Chordata > Aves > Pterocliformes > Pteroclidae > Pterocles > Pterocles orientalis. The sequence continues at coordinate 47,934 of WKFP01014057.1, forward strand.
AAACAACAATTTAACAGCTCAGACAAGACCACTAGGAAAGCAAGCAGTGGAAGAAGTACAAGTTACAAGACAAAGAATGTGACATATATATGTTCTTTCATTTGTCCTAGAACTGTAAGAAAACAGCTGATATTAGAGTCCCTCTTGAGACAGAGTGGTTTTGCTGTTTGAATAAAACAGAATATTACAATATTCTTTTAATGTTTTCTGAAATATCTGCAACATAGTCAAATGAATTTTTTTTTTTTGTGACAGAAATATTCAGAGATAAGCCTCAGACGGGATTTTTAAGAAATGTCAAACTATTTGGCTGTTCTTATAAAATAAATACATACTATTTTGGAGCCCGGAGTTTTACTGGCCACATCTCAGCCCCAGTGCTGGAGCACATGCTCTGACCACAGCCCAGCTGCATGCCAGGATAAGATAAGAACCTATACTTTAGTTTCCTACAGCAGAAAATCCAGACATGTGGAAAAGCAGCAACTTTCTGTGCACCTCCCTGCAGTCCTTCCTTTCCAGGTTCATCAGGGAATGAGGGCTGTGCATTACTGTGCGAACTGTACCTGTCCTTAAGTGTAGACATAACCATTTTCCTCATACTGCCTAAAGCAAAGTCAGAGAAACCAATGTTCTGGTACAAACTACGTTTAGAACAGTTCAAAACTGAATCAGCAACTAAGGCAACCAGTGTTGATTAATGACATGTACACAGCACAGGTTTAAGGTTCTGTCTCAATTACAGACAAAATTTCCAAAATTAGTTACAGTAGAGAATGCATACTTTGAAAAACTGCAGAAGACATCTTGAAATGGTGAATATGTTTTACTTACATAGCTTCTGGTACAGAGTCTCATAGTTCAAGCAACACTTTTGATAAAGCAACTGACACAACATCTTGCTTCTTATAGATGCATACTTCATTGGAAAGATGAAAGCATATTACTAAGTATTAGACCTTCTAAAAAAAAAATCCCTTTTGGGCAGTACAAATGCCAATTCGTAACAACAGACAAATAAAGCTTAGATTTACATATTCGTGTGTGTATATGCATAGAAAGACATTTCTAAAAAGACTGAACAAGTTAAGAGGTAAGTGTTAAGGCATTTTGTTACATTCAAATGTCAGACTACCACTTTCGAGGTTAAAGATTTTTCATTGTATTATTTTCAAATAATCTCTAAGGACTTGAGAATTTTACACAGCCTTAGCTGTATTTGAAGTACTCTATGTATGCAGTTAACTCTAAAGTGCGTCAATGCCAGAAGGACAAAACATTCAGTTTAAGGTTCAGTTTGGATGATGATCAAATTTTCAGAACAGCACAATTCTGAGGCTGATTAAGCTGTTACAGCAATTTTAAGATGAAGCAAGTTCCCTAATTTACTCTGATGTCAATGGAAGCTGATTCAGACACCTTGCGCTGAAAAAGATGAGGCACTGTCACAGGAATGACATACTCCTGTTCCAGAATCATCCCACTACAACAAGCCTGTTAAGTCAAAACAACTAATAAAAAAAGTTTTTATTTCTTTCCCCTCTACCAAATACGATAATTAACCCTCTTTGACTATGTCTAATAGAGCATATGCCATTTGTCATATCTCTACAAATGGCAATAAACTATGTCTGTAGAGATTCATTCTTTACAAAGTCCCCAAAATACATTCAAAACTTGACAGATTTTCATGCTGATTATAAACAATTTACCAAATTGAAATGCCATCACCTCTTGGGTGAACCACAATATTAATATTTTCTCCTGTGAATGCATCATTGTACTTCTTAGAAGTTAGCATTATCAGATTGGAGTTCGGCTATAAAATCACTTCAAGACCCCTTTCAGCAGCTGGAAGAATTTCTTCTGATTTATGGTGGCTAAAAACAAAGGCACAAATGTTGCTTTGAGTCTGAGTGTCTGCACTGGAAATAATACAGATTTTCAGTATAGCATGATACAGCACTAAGAAAGTAACTTGGTTTCTGGAAGACAAGGTCCTATCAGTCAATTATGATGCTAACATTGAGAAAACTGCTGACCAATGTCATCATATCTCATGAAAGCTTTTTTAAACCTGGTTAGATGAACTTCTAAATTACATTGTCTCCACTTCAAAAAGAGATTATGATCTCTTACTGTAGAGACTCTAGTCAGGTTTTACTTTGCTGCCTGTTTTTTGTGGTGTATGTTTTTTATTTTTTAATAAGAACATGCCCATTGCATGCAGTTTTTTACCTTCTTGTGAGGTTTAAAGAAGTTCTGTAGGTTATTCAAAACAGAAGTATAATTGATCAATTTCTTACTGCTTAAAAAAAAAATTATTTCTTCTAGGAGTAGTTCACAGTATAAAGCATTACTTCAAGAACGTTACTGTACAAAAAAAAGAGATGTACCTCACCACACACGAGGCCTGACTGACAAAAGGACTTCATGTGATATGCAAAAAAGTAAAGCAAATGTTTTTAATGGTATTTGCATTCTTTTTGTTTAGAAACAGAAATTTAAAATAATACAGTAATATTTAAGTCTAGATTATTCTCTAAGACCTAAATGCAGTAGAACATCAAAGCCAGCAACATTTCACCGAAACATTTGTGCACTGAGCTCTTATGTCTACTCATTCCTACACTGACACTCACACATGGGAGAACAAATTATGTGGGTGGGGAACATCATCACTTCCTCCCACGAGACATCTCTTGCTACATCCTTTTCGTCCCAGGAGTCCCATTAATTACCCAAGTTTTAAAATAATTCAAATATAAGACTGAGAATTAGACAGACCTTTTTTATCGCCTTTCTGCCATCAGCTAGTCTGTTGAACAGCAAAATTACTCACCTAATACACTGAAACCATTTAGCAGACGTGCCTCCAAGGTGCAGTCAGCGTTAGTGCTAGGTGCTGTACAGAATGACTAAAATGTTGTGCTCCTTCCTAAAGGGCACAAGTCTGCACTTCATTTCTCTCCAGTAACAAAACTTTGCTATGAGTTACTAATAACCATATGCAATTAATTATGCTCTTGCTATACTCAAAACACTGATATTTTGCATATTTTAATGCTTTCTACATGTTGCAATTTTCCACAAACTAATACATCAACACAAGGAAAATACACTGCACATACTGACACATGCCTGCATATTGAGTAACAAATGAAATAAAAAAATCCAACTTCTCTTCCTCCTCAGATGTGCTATTCATTGCTTGAAACCAGGTAATTGCTAAGTTCAGGTCTAGATTTTATCTGGATCGGATTCACTTGATCTAAAAGTAAAATCCTATTCCCTGAAAGCATTTCAACTAGTGCAGGCATTCCCTCAAGCTCATAAAATTAGAATAATATCAGCGTTAGAGATATCAAAACATGAATATAGAAAGAGAGCATTGAAAGGATTCAGGTTGTTTGGGCTCAGGTTATAAATTCTACAAATGTAATTCCAGTTGCTTACTTCACAGCAATACTGCTGAAGTGGATAACCCTCCTTAGAAATAGCCCATTTTCATTCAGCTTTAGTGGAAACATTAATGCTGTAATTTCTTAACATTTTGCAGCTTTGAAGGATAACATAAATGAAATACTGAGTCAATTATTTAGTTTTTATTGGAATATGAGTTTTATTTTCTGTGCATTTTAAGAATCCCAGTCTGTCATATCCAGAAGTCTCTTCTCAACTCTTTTTACACTGCCAAGGCTAACCACACACTTCTCTGTGATGAAGGTTTTTTTCTGTGCAATTGCTATGGTGTACCTACTCTGCTGAGGAAGCTACTTACTAAACACGCAGGTTGCCTCTCCTCTATATAAGCTCTGAATTTCCCGTTTCATTCCCATTCTCTTCTTGCCCATTCTAACATTAGGAGTCACCCTATGACAGGGAGGAAGAGCTGTTTGGTGGTGAGAGCACAAGCCTCGCACTCCAGGGTTCCCTTCCCCTCCACCAGTTTCCTCTGTTCCCTGGATTGAGTTCCCTCCTACTTCTTTATCTGTAAAAGGGTGATACACATGGGCAGTGCTAGTAAGGAGACTGTAACATGTAGATTTAAGATACCGGGAAGTGCTCAGATAACCCAGACAAAGAAAACTGACCAGGCAGAAGCCAGGTGTACCAAAACACCCTGCCTGAGGGACTGTACAATCCCACCTCTTGAAGGAATGCTGCCTGCAGAAGTCTGGGTATCTACTGCCTTCTTCTATCACAGAATTTTTCAAATTTTATACTATATAATTTGCACAGGTGACAGGTGCCAAAATGCCAGTTGTGTAGGACTGCAGCCTGACAACAAGCTGTATTTTATGAAATAAACAAACATCAAGGACTTCCAGCCTTTTTCATCTTAAATCATTATTTGAACCAACAGCATTTGAACAAAGCAGAAGAATACTTGGATTTGTGTCGATGGGAACAAAAAAAAAATTATGAAGTCAACTCATACTGTAGCCCATTGGTGCTGTGGTGATATAAATAATTGTGACTATCAAATATTTTTCCTGCTTTAGGCTTCTTCTGGCAAGCCACAATAGTGATAACGGCTCAAACCAGAAGCAAAAAAAGCACATCTCCGTGTACTATTAGCGCAATGGTCCATTTTACTGTAATGGATCCAGGATTACACATGAAACAGTTGATGGCATTAATTTGATCCAAATATAAAACCATCAAGTAAAAAAACATTGGTTTTGTTTTTTTTTAAATTGCAACATTGTTTGTTTAAGAGCCCAGCCTTCTAGAATGTGCTTTGCACAGCAGCTGAATGGAGCCTAGATTTGAGAGCTCTAGGGGTAACCCTTCCCCATCTCTTGCAAGGCAACAATAAATTTCACTTGACATTACCTTCCTTTGATGTAGTGAGGAAGGAAGTATACATAGGCTGTTTGCCATACAAGACAGGAAAAGTCAGCTCCAGAATTTAAGAAAATATTTTCCACACTTAGCTTCTCTTTCTCTGGGTAGGATGCTGTTTCTTCCCTATTGGTAAGGAGCTGCACTTCATGTGATGAAAAAAGCATCCTTGATAAAGGCAATTCTCTGTATATTGTCTGTAGTTTCCTTTCTAAATTTTCCTGCTGTTTTAATCTTGCCACACTTGACAAGAAATGATTCAGTGACACATGCCCCACACACCCCAAGTAAAAAGATAATCACCTGAGTGTCTGCTATGTCAATAACTATTATGTCAAAAAATGACCAGTTTTCCTGTTCTGTTTCCAGACCTTTTGCTGCTTTCCATTGTTTACTTCTGAGGTTACTCATCAGTCTTATTTGGTGCTCTTCTGATGTCGTACCACAGTTTGTTCTTTAGCTTCTCATTAGGTACTTTTTAAAACGCAAGTGATAACGACTAGAAACCATCACCATCCCAATTGCCCTCCCCCTCTTCTTGCTAGAGTTATCCCCATTTTAATAGCATCGTCAGAAAGTGGTAATTACTAGCTGAAGTGTAGATGTGTTTATACATAAGCAACATAATTTCAAGGTAGGGAGAAGGGAAAATAAGAGGAGAATGTCTGCCCAGTTGCCAAGGCTTTGCTGTGGCGGGTTGGCCCTTGGCTGGGGGCCAAACCACACACACCCACTCACACAGTCCCTGCCCCCACCCAATGATAGGGGAGAGAATTAAAGAGGTAAATGGCAAAGAGGACTCGTGGGATGAGATAAAGACGATTTAATAACTAAACTACAATAATATTGGAAATAATACTATATACAAAGATGCAATGTGATACACAGTGATACTGCCCCTCCCCACCTGATGACCAAAGGCCCAGCCCACTCCCAGCCAATGACCCCAGAGGAGGGAGAGAATAGGTGATACACAATTATGCTGCCCCCCCCCGAAAAGGCTCGGCCTGTTGACAATTATACTGCCCTCCCGAAAAGGCTCGGCCTGTTGCCAGCTAACAATCCCCAGAAACCACACAGACGATTCCCCCCAGAAAGGGGGGGGAAAGGGGGGGAGGGGGGTGTGCCACTCCCAGAGGCACTCACAGAATGGAGATAACAGCCCAAGCGTCCCAGCGTCCCAGCCCACGAGCTGACCGAAGCAGGGGGAAAAAAAAACAGCTAATGATCCTCCTGGAGAGGGAGGATGCCAAAACTCGCGGAACGGAGATAACCGAGTGTC